>JBBMOE010000042.1:673917-920535 GCA_037975065.1 Chaetodon trifasciatus
GATGGCCGGCCATCCGGCTTTGGTTGGTAAAATAAATATGTTGTAAATTCAAATCAGAGCGTCCTCCATGTCTGGAATGGATGTATTCTTGAGTCTATAAGGTAACAATAATATAATAATAAGACAACCTTGTTTGAATTGTGAAATGGGTTTGGCTAAAAAAAAATTTTGGTTTCATCTACTAGGTACTTATACTATATTGACTGGGTTAAGTAGAATTACATTAGTAAAAAGAGACTAAAATACAATAGACGAAAATAGTCACGGATAATTCTGACTAAAATGAGACTAAAATGCTCAGACTTTTAGTCGACTGAAACTTGACTAGACTAAAAAGACTATGAACGTGACTAAAACTAATAAGAACTAAAATGATAGCTTGACACAAAGACTAGACTAAGACTAAAATCAAAACAGGCTGCCAAAAACAACACTAAGAACAACTTAAAGTGTGAGAAAGAAAGGGGCTCAGAATCCTTATGGGGAGTGTGCCAATACTGTTGCTGGTACATTATTATTACAGTTAACCATGTGAAGATACTGAACTACCCACAGTTGAAGGGAAAAATTCCATCAAAATTTCAAGCCTTAACATAAAAAAGATAAAATTGCAGAGGCTTGCCTTCATGGGATTTGGATTTACATCAGCCTTGCACGCAATGCTGATGCATTACTAACACCTGAGTACTGCACTGAGTGCAGGGATAATTAGCCGTATTGTGTTTTTCAACTGTGGCTGCTCATTTTGTGACCATTCAGTCTGCCCTGCCCAACCTGAGTTTCTGCATATTTTTGAAATAATGAAACAACTAACATTCACTCTTATCTTCTGTCTTCATCTGGTTTGTATGAAGTGAGAAAACTGCAGAAAGGTCTTAAATATGTAGCAGAGGTATAAAAGTATGAGTTATGTTGTATATATGCAAAGTGTGGAGGCTTGCGAAGGCAGCCTTCAGAGAGGTTACATCTGATACCCCTCAAGTATACAGTAAAAAAAAAAAAAACAGCTTCTAATAATATGATATTTGGGAGTTAGGATAAGAGTTAGATAAATATACTCACTGTATGCTGGTATTAAAAAGAGAGCTGTTGGTTACTGGGGGAGTTTACTGAAGGTGAAGGAAACAAAGCTCAGCCGGACTATGTATAGCTGTTTATTTAACTTCTTTATAACTGGAACATAAGTATCACCCTGGATTACATCTGTTCAGCAAATATTAGCTGAATGTGGCTTCTCACACATTTGGCTGGATAACATCAAATGGCTGACGCTGGCAATTGAGCAGAGGTTAAAAGGTTAGTTTTATGAGATGCAGAGTATGTGATCATGTGGCAAACTCTATTGGTCTGAAATGCTTCTTCTTTGTGAAAAGTAAAAAAAATATGCCCAGGCTATTTGCAATTACAAGTTTCTAAAAGCCGAATTCCTGAAATAACAGGAAGATATAAGTGTTTGTAAAGGAATTAAAAGTTTTGTAATTTATATAATGATAACTGCCTGGGCGATGAATATCATGCTTTTTGTTTTGTTTGTTTGTTTGAAAAACACGAGCATTGTTTGAATAGAACAAAGTACCTGCCAACATGCTTTGCAAACCAGCCGTCTATGTTTAAATTTACATCATTATTGCAGACAGTATGTAAACTGGGTGTACTTTAGAGTCATGTTCTGCCTCTCTTTAAATGACTTAGCTTGTGCTAAAGATCTATTCTGGTTGTTTGTCATTGTTCTGCTATTTTGATTTATGTTTGTACTCATACTGTGATGTGTGGTTTAGAGTAAATAAAATCTGAATCTGTATTTGATGGCTACATATGTCATACCATGCCATATACATACAATTGCTGTTTTTGGGGAGCATCATGTAGCTGTCAGTATGTTGATGTTTTGTCTCTATCCAAATACTTTGGATCGGGTTTGAATATATTTAAGTCCATTCAGATTTGGTCCAGCTGTCCTTCATTTCCTTTTGAGTCTTTTTTAAATTGATAGAGGCACACTGTTAATCCTGGCTGTAATCATCCTCTCTGTCCAGTGACTATGACAGTGTCATTTGAATCCACTGTCCTATGCACAAGAACAGAACAGTAAGTACAACTTAGAAACCCAACTAATCACAGGACTGTGTCTAAAAACACGCTGGTCAAAATGTGAAACAGCAGTGGACGAGACAAAAGCACAGTGGCAGCTCTATAACCATGCTGTCCTGGAAAAAAGTGCACAAGCTGGTTTTTAAGCACTTAAAGCAATTAGTGCAGAGGACAGAGCCAGCTGAGCCATTGATTACTGTTATTTATAAACCTGACAGCACCCTGATGGGAAGACAAAATCTACCCTCCATCTTTTCTCTGCTCTTCATCCCTCCCTCTCTCCATCCCTGACTGACTCCTCACCTCTGTTCACTTTTTCTCACATCTTCCTTCCTCCACCCCCTCCCTCACTCTCCTCCCTTCTTTTTCCTCTCTCAGCAGCCTCTCAGTAGATTTCAACGTCCATCATATTTGCTATCCCGTCTCTTTTTCTGCTCCCCTTTCCCGCCGGATCACTCTCACACATTGCTTTACTATTTTGAAAGAAAAAAAGAAGGCAGAGAGGTAAACTGAGCAGGAGCGTTTCCTTATAAACAAAGAAAAAATGTATTTCTGATTTTCTGTACGACAAGCCAATACTCCCTTAGCTCTAGCCTTGGGCCTCGCAGCAGTCTGGGAATGGCATGAGACAAAGCAACAAGCGACAACAGCCCCTCACACAAGCTTGGACATTCTTAGGAGATTGTCTTGCATGCAGGTATGCCTGGATGAGTGTCATAGAGTGGGAACGGAGGCATTGAATCTATTCCCAGGCTCTGGAGCCAGCAGGCCAGCAACAACGGGGGCATTATGGCCAGACCCTGGCTTGCTTTGTGTGCCCCAGAGGGTCTACGTTTGCAGGCAGACAAGAAAGTGCAGGTGTGTTGGGAAGCGCAGGTGGAGATGGAGATGTGAATGTGTATGTCAGGGGGAGTGTGGAAGGCTGAGAGAAACATCAAGGAAGCATGCACAGAATTTCAAAACAGGATAAAAATATACCGCATGGAAAGAGTTCTGCTTCACTGCTCAGAAACGTGAATGATAGCAGCAAAAAACAACACTAGAGACTAGTGAAGGGATATTATACTTAAAGCAATGTATTTTGTTTTGACCTGATAATTAAATAGCTAAATATTTCTGTGTCCCAGAACAAGGGCCTCTATGTGTTCTAAGAAAGTAAAACCAGGCTGAAATGCAGCATTGTTTCTACTGAAGGTGAAATGACCAAAAATCACAAAAATAAAAAACAGAAATGCACAAATAAACCACAAACACAGAGGTGACAAACGTGGTTAAAGGATGAGGCTAGCATTATTCTGTATTTTCATTATTGTTCACAAGTCCCACAAAAAGACCAAAACCAACAATGTGAAAGTCTGTCGGTCTGGCCTGTCTGTGGCACTCAGACCCAAGTCTATTTGTTCTAGTTTAAGATAAACTTTCTAAATGACTCACAAATATCTAGTCCTTATGTTTGGCCCAGTTGTTAGGTTGCTGAGTGCTAACCCACATGTTGGTATCTTTGGCGTTTGCTGGAGGCTCTACTGATGGGTTTGGCAATAAGTTCTAAATAGAGAGATAGGTGCATGTCTTAATTAGTGTGGTGGTGAAAATGAGTAGAGCTATATACTTGGGATCACGTCCATTGGCTCTCGAAAGTGACTGCAAAGCAGGTAGTTTTTAGTGTCATTGAGTTCCGGTGAATAAGTACCCCTCACCTGTAACTTCATGAAGACTGGGGTTGAGCATATTTAGTCAGTTAGATAGGCACACAAATGAGTGTGTAGTGAGAGACTCCATTGTTTAGCTGCCTATATTCAGGCTGTGGTGGATAAAAAACACATTGCACATTTTCATGTATGGGTAATATTGGTAAGAGCTAAAACTGGAATATTATGGCTTCTGTTGTGGATTCCCTCATTTAGGCACCCTCTATAAAACTACTGGTACAGTGTGTCAAAAACGGTTTCTGAAGATTGCTGACCATTTTAACATTGTAATTGGGGCAAATAGATTGAATGATACAATTAAAAGTATTCTTAAAGCAAACTTGATTGAAGATGGAATTTTGCAGGGTGAAGAGAGCAAGTGAGTTTCCATTGGGCCTGTGTCTGCATTGGTAAATTTGACATTTGAACAGCAAAAAGAATTGTTGGCGTTGCAGATCCAGCATGAGAAAATTAGTCAGGTGAGAACTAGAAATTGAGGCAGTAAAACAAAAGACTGAGCAGGAAAGATTAAAACTAGATCAATTTAAACTAGATCTAATTAAAGAAGGAAAGATGCCGCCCCATGAATTGACTGGCATCATGGTAGCTGCTTGCACACCTTCTGTTTCTCAAGTGGACATTGTTAGTATGTTAAAAGTTCAATCATAAACACTCAGACACATTCTTTGATATGTTTGAGCATCTTGCAGATTCCAGGAACTAGCCAGATGAGGACAGAGAGAAGAGTACAGTTGGTGTGTGTCCAAAGTTGCCTGTTGAGGGGGTTGATGTCATTCTAGGCAATGACACAGCAGGGGCACATATATGGCCTGAGAAAGAGACATCGGGTGAGCCAGCAGCTGTGGCTAGCACTTACAGAGTTCATCTCTGTGTTTTGGGTCCCCAAAATAATTCAGTCAGGGCTCCAATTTTACTTCTTGGTTTTTTCAGCAAGTTCTTAGACAATTTAACATCAAACATCAGAAGTCCTCAATTTATCATCCCCAGAGTCAAGGTGCACTAGAGCGATTTCATCAACAACCTAATGCACTCTAATTGTACTGAGTTGAGAGCAGATTGGGAGGAGGGGCTTCGGTACCAGTAGTTGAGTCTCCTTTCCAGGCCAAATTATTTGGCCCTTGTGCTGTTTTAAGTCAAGTGTCAGAACTCAACTCATTCATTCATTTTCTATACCCGCCTTATCCCTTTCGGGGTTGCGGGAGGCTGGAGCCTATCCCAGCTGTCAAGGGGCAAGGCGGGGTACACCCTGGACCGGTCGCCAGTCGATCGCAGGGCAACATATAGAGACAGACAACCATTCACGCTCACACTCACACCTAGGGACAATTTTAAGTCACCAATTAACCTAATGAGCATGTTTTTGGTCTGTGGGAGGAAGCCGGAGTGCCCGGAGAGAACCCACGCAAGCACGGGAAACTTCTCACAGAAAGGCCCCCGCCTGACCCAGGGATCGAACCGGTGACCTTCTTGCTGTGAGCAAGAACTACCTACACTACCTGCTGTGCCACCAATCGTCTTGCCATGCCATCCTCTGCTGCTTGGTCTTCTCTATGTCTATTGGTAAGAAAATCTGATTCAAGGCCATGTATTGATTTTTGTAAGGTTAATGCCATTACAAAACCAAAGTCCTACCCTCTACCTAGAATAGATGACTGTGCTGATCAGGTTGGGGCAGCCAAGTATGTGAGTAAGTCTGATCCCCTTAAAGGATATTGGCAGGTTCCACTTTTTATGCATGCACAGGAGGTTTGTTCCTTCATTACTCCATTTGGCCTCTATAGTGTTAAACTGCGCTTTTTGACATTGTGTTTTATGTGTGTTTCTGTTAGGGGTTTTGTATTTCTCTCCCTCTATTTTCCACAGTGAATGCGTGGTCCGGCTGTGCAAAGGGCAGACGGCGCACCTGGCGCTCATCCACTGATTTCTTCCTGCATTTAAGCAGCGTGGCGGCTCTGTCTCACTGCCAGATTGTTGTGAGGTCTCGCTAAAACTTTCCAGCTATTCCTTGTCTCGTTGCATCTTACATCTTGTTGTTTCCTCGCAGCTGTTGAGTGTGTCTTTGTTTCTTCATTGTATCGTGTTTTTTGCCTGTTGTTACTCTAGTTCATTTTCTAGCGTTTAGTGTGTGTTTTGTTCCTACCCGCTTGCCACGGTGTAGCTGACTTTTTGTTTTAGGGCTGATTTTGCGTTTTTTTATTAGATTACATTTTGTTGGTTATCCTAGTACTGTTTTTGTTCTGTAAAATAAACTGTTGTGTTTTGAACGGCTCTTTTCGTTTTGGTGCCTTTTGTCTGCCATTTGGGTTCTACAAAAAAGTATACTTTCATCTACTTGATCATAACATATATAGTTATACTGTGATGCCCTTTGGGTTGCGTAATGCACCGGCCACCTTTCAGTGGCTTGTGTGCAGTGTACTTGGATGATATTATCATCTACACTGACACTTGGGAGGAACATCTCAACAGGATAGAGGACTTGTTTGAATGACTGGTTTGGGCTCATTTGACAGTTTACTTGACCAAGTTTGCAAAAGCCAAATTGACATATTTGGGGAGAGTAGTGGGGCAAGGCGAAAAGTGGCCTGTGGCGGCAAAAGTTGCAGCCATCAAAACATATCCAACTCCCTCCCTCCAGAAAGAGCTTATGTGTTTTCTTGGCATGACTGGTCACTGTCATAGTTTTTCTCCCATGTTGTCCTCAGTTGTAGGCCCTCTCACAAACTTAAAAGTAATTCTAAACATATATATTGTTGTAGAAATATGATCATACCATATTGCAATCCACATTGACAGTTATAAGTAATCCTCTGGGGTAGCCTCCACATGTAGTTGCTGAAAACTTGGTACAGAAAGCAATTGTTATGGAGAGAACCGGTATGATTGTAATATCGGCACAAGTTTGTTTTTGTTTTTTTCTCTAAGGTATAGCTATGGAAATGTACATTTTTTTTTCTAATGTATTTTAAGTAAGTGAAATACTTCCATTTCGGAAGCACCTATTAAGCAGCTTGGATGATGAGGCTTCAGATAGGTAGAACTGTATTTTGACATAGTTCTGGAAACATATCCAGAAAAATTGGTTGCACTACCAGATATGCATATCATAGAAGAGGGGACTATTGGCATTAGCAGATGTCTGCACACTTGAGTGCCCTTCTAGTAAGAGGTCTGTGCTTGGAATCTATGAGGTGTTCATAATCCCATAAAACATAGGAATATACCGTCTTGAAAACAGAAAAAGTAATTGCACTGGTGCAACAACAACAGCAAATATGTGCACAAGCACTCTTTTTGTCATTTACAATAGGGGTGTTGCTATACTAACTAGAGTGAAGGATTAAGCCATTGAACCCAGGTTTAGACAAAGAGTCAGGTATGAGATTTAAGGTAATTTTTTGTTGTGCAAAGTGATATGAGCTGGGGCGGAGCCAAGCAGAGAGACCAATAAGTGGGTAGCAGAGCTGAGCAGGTCCCGAGTGGAATCTAGTCTTTGCTAGACTGAACAGGAGCCTGAGGCAGGGGAGCAGGGCAGACAAGACAAAGAGGAAAGAGTTATGGTCTGGCAGGGTGGTTGGGGCTGAGCTTAGTCTTTGTAGGAGTCTTGATTACAGGATAGGATGCAGCTGGAGAGGCAATGCTTGGGCTCTGGCACACCTGTCTCCACTCAGGCAATCATGCACCATACAGGCAGAGAGACTCTGAGGGAGATGGGGGATTACTGCAGATCCAATTACGCTGTATGGGCAGATGTAACAATTTGACAGACTTTGCCTTTTAAGGTGGTTAATTGTGTTAATGATAAAAATAGTCATTATGTTATAATTAAAGGTATCTTACAAGGGCAAGATTTTTACATGCTGAATTTTGTCAATTGTGAATTTTTAGGGCAACAGTTTAAAAATAGGTTGGTAAATAACTGATACAAGGAATGGTAGACAATTCTGTACTCTCTACTCTTGTGCAGAACAGACAAGTGATGTACCTCAATTAATGGAAGGCTTTTTGTTCAGATGAATCTTCCAGCGTATCAGAAAAAGAGAAAAGTCTGCTCAATGTCCCTTTTAAAAATTTCCAGAGTGGGAAGTCACCAGGGCCTGATGGATCCTATTGCAAATTGCTTAAGGAGTTCCAGGACCTACTTTAACAACAATTACTTCAAATGTTTAATCATTTGTTTTCCACTGCAGAATTCTCTGGACTATTGAGGAGGCAAACATATCATGTATATTTAAAAAAGAAAAATGTCCCAAATCTTGTTCCTCTATTGAGTGATATGTCTTTTAAATGCGAACCAAAAACTGCTTTCTAAAATAGCTATCTTAGAGAACCTTTTGCCAATACTAATTAAGGAAGCTCAAACTTTTTTTAAAAAAATACAAACATTCTCTAGTGCTTTCTCTAGATGCAAAAAATCAGTGGTACACATAAATGTACTGGACAGGGCTGTCCTTTGTCATTTCTCCTGTTTGAATTAGCTATTGAGCTGCTGGGTGAGGCCATCAAAGGGATAATAAAATCAGAAAATAATTCTATATGCTGATGACATGCTAGTGTTTTTATCTAACTCTGAGACATGCGTTCCAGCTCTCATTAGAAGCGCCCTATGAAATCTGTTTTAATGCTTTACAGATTTCGTTTAATTTTTTCTGAATTCTGTGTTTTGCAATTTAAGCGCATTTTGTTGTAAATACTCCACATACCAGAGCAGATCAATTGTATAACTTCTCAAGGACAGCGTGCTGAGGGGCTTTTCCTACTCATCTATCTGGGCAACATCCTTGTGGCCAGCTCCTCCAGGTAGGCACATATGTTTCACCTTCAGATTTTTTATAGCAGCTTAGTCAGCACAGCCTTGTGCCGCTTCAGGCTGACCACCATTGACTTCCTCGGGCACCCTATCATGTCAAAGCCATGACCTTGGGACTTGCTGGGATTAAAAGTAGTAACATTAACCAGCTGGGATTAAAAGTAGTAACATTAACCAGTAATCATCTCTTTTTGGCTGTACATCTTCTATGGCTCTTTATTCTCACACCAAAATCTGAAAACTCACTTAGCCAACATGACACCAGCATTACATTGACTTCCACCCCTTAAATGGCGCAACTATCGCTATGTTCACACTACAACCACTCATGACACGTGAAAAAAAATTGAAGATTACCTTTGAAAAACATTAAAATACAAAAAATATTGAAATTAAATGAAATTAAATAATTGTAAATGTTCTTTTTGTTTTTTTTCAGTGCACATACAACTTTAATACTAGAGTTCCAATGTCAACATTTGATTTTTCTGTTTAGGTTTTCTTTGAAGTGCCAATTTTCATTTTGGTTGCCAAAGTTTTCACTGTTCTACTTTTCAGTGCCAACTTTTATTTTCAATGCAAAAAATTTAAAGTCACTGTTCCAGCCTCATCGAACATAAATAAAACAAGAATAAGTCATAGCTGGGACAAGTGTGCATGTAAAGATACTAACTGACAGATTTTTTTTTTTTTTTTTTTTTTTCAAACTACTGTTTCCGAGGTTAAGCATGAACTTTCATGCTGTAAGGAAAATGTCACTGCCATGGTTCAAAGAAATCAGTGTTGACTGTTGGTAAGAGATTGCATGTGAACTCTCCTGTGATAAAGTAATAAACCTTAATCCAATCAACCATTGATCACAACCTCTTCTTGAAGGGGTTTTGTGACGTATAATAACATCACAATTTAGACAGATTGTAAGAGCTCTGTTAGGAAAGCTGTCTGAACAAACCACCAATGTTGTTGTTTTCCTGATGAAGACAATATTGCCCAACATACCTCACTGTAATAATGGTAGTGTTCTTACCTGTATCTATGCATGTCTCACTTGGACTTTGTAGAACCCACCAGAGGAAACATCACTGAGAATTAAAACACAAGGAAGATATATAGAAAGATTAGGAAAACACAGTCTCTGGAATTAGATGTAACTGGAACAAACACTTATTGGTGACATGATGCAGCCTCAATTACCGAACATCAATGTCTGTGTGAGTATGCCCATTAGACTGGCTTTATAATGTTTCTTTGTAAATGCATCACACACAAAAAAAGAAACCATCAGAAGAGTGAATGATGAATGAAAGGATGTTTTGCTAACTTTTCATTTTTACTAGTTAATGTTACCAAGCCATAGACTGAAGACATTGTTCCAAGAACATATCACTTTATCTTGTGACATCGTATAAGATGTAGAATGTATTAATCTAATTCATCAGTGATTATTTGGTTATTATGGTGTAGGCTTCTCAACCAAAAAACAAACCAAATTTCCTTCACACAACAGTGCAAATGCATGCAATTTCTTCAGGCTAATCATCTTTTTCTTTCTTTATTACCAAAACAACCAAAATAACATTAATGTTGCCAATCCAAATCATCTACTTTGAGAATCTACTGAAAATATATCACCAGCAGTGATGAATTGCTTTAGTTGCCAAGACTTCAAAACACAACTCTTCTCACATCTTGAAACAAACACGAGTCGCTCTTGATTGAAATATTTCAGAGAGGAAGGCAGAGACAGAGGTAAAGACAGCAGTTGTATGGCGGCGCTCTCACACTTGTCACCATCAAAGGTCACAGTGACAGATCTTACATTTCTTCAGCCCTTTCTTCCCTGTACCATCTCCCCTTCCCTCTCACAGTCTCCTCTCAAAGTTGCACTCCCCTGTGTGTGTGTGTGTGTGTGTGTGTGTGTGTGTGTGTGTGTGTGTGTGTGTGTGTGTGTGTGTATGCGTGTGTGTGTGTCTCTCTCTCTCTGTGTGCTAGAGGAAGAGTGAGAAAGGAAGAGAGAAGTTGCAAACTTTCCTGTGCATGTGAGTGTTGAGATGAGAGGAAAACTGAGATGTGTGTGTGTGTGTGTGTGTGTGTGTGTGTGTGTGTGTGTGTGTGTGTGTGTGTGTGTGTGTGTCAGAGTGAGAGCAGAACAGGGAGATGAGAGGGGACTGTAAGCTGTCATATTTGAGGTGAGATACAGGTTCATGCTGAGGTTAGACTTTTCTCAGGGGTCTAGTGAACCTGCTGAATGAGACATCTAAAAAACGGAAAGAGAGGAGAAGATGGAGGGATTAACACTGTCTTACCAGCTAACCATCCCTGTATGGTCTGTGTATGGCTCTATTCCAGTGTATTTGAGTCACAGCTGTCATCTAATTAGAGCTTGTCTTTAGTTAATGTCACATTATGTTTCATGGATGATGTCATATGTGATTGGGTCCTACTGTCGAAGCGTGGATGTTCTCCTACATGGGCTTCCTCCTACAAAGCAACACATGTAGTTATTGGGGATTTCTGTCATCTGAGAGGATGAAATGAACACAGGCAAAACTGCTGTAATCTTGTGATTTCCGCTTTTCCTATTTATCGATAATTTTCTAATTAGATGAATTCTCAGTATTACTACTCATGTTGACAGAGCAGTAACACCTGAATGGTTCATGGAAAGTTTTTTTTGACATGTTCTGATTTTCACTTGACGGCCACAGATGACAAACTTCTGTGTTGAAATAGCTCAGTTGGGAGAGTATTACCCTAAGATTCCATTGGGCACAACTGTGTGGCATTCTGGCTGTGATGCGGTTTTGTTCCGTCTTCCACACGGCTTCAAACCCCACTGGGAGCGTTTTAGAAGCACAGCATCTTGCCTGCCTCATTTTGTTGACTTGTTCAGATTCGCCATTTTTCAGTAATATTTGTGTTTCTATCATTTCCCATTTCTTTGTCCGCTTTAATTGTGTTTGTTTTTGCCTGACCGTCCAAAATAGATGTAGTGCATGTTGGAGCACAATGGAGAGCTACTTCTTGGATGCTTCTGAAATGTGCTGCAGCACAGCTGCTGAATTTGCAGGCCGTGTCATGGATGGAGCTGCACCCGGTGGAATTTAACATTTAGACTGAAAATCTAAAAGTCCCTGGTCTGACTCTGTGTCTTGGCAGCTGTCAGGCAGAGCCGTCGCATGGACTGTGCGAACTGTGCAACCGCACAGGGCCTCGCGCCACTAGGGGGCCTCGCACCTGCAATGCTTTTTTTTTTTTGCTTTTTTTTAAATAAATACATTAGTTATATATGATTTTGTCTGTCTCTGTCAAGGTCACATTAAAAACAAACAAATAAATTAAAAACAAATCCAACAAATTAAGCGGGTTTTTCATTGTCGTTATGTCATTAGGCCTCACTGTAGCACGTCTGAGCACGTCCGAATCTCAGGATGCACCGGACCTCTTCATGGAGTTAAGGATACTCAAATGGATTGAAGGAACTTTCCCTAACTGTGAGACTGCGCTCAGGGTCCTATTGACTTTTTCAGTAACGGTT
This sequence comes from Chaetodon trifasciatus, assembly GCA_037975065.1. Classification (NCBI taxonomy): domain Eukaryota; kingdom Metazoa; phylum Chordata; class Actinopteri; order Chaetodontiformes; family Chaetodontidae; genus Chaetodon; species Chaetodon trifasciatus. The sequence continues at coordinate 686,066 of JBBMOE010000042.1, forward strand.
GCATCGGGCGAGTGAAGCTTTTCAAAGTTGAAACTAATTAAAAATTATTTGCACACCTCCACGTCACAGGACAGACTGTGCGGGCTTATCCTGCTATCAGTTGAAAAGGACATTGCATCCAAACTCGATTATATAGATCTTATTGTTGAGTTTGCGGCCAAGAAGGCAAGGAAAGTGACTCTGACATGATCAGTTTCTGCACAATTTATGCATGGTGAGTCCGTCTCATTTGTTAGAGTTACAGTGAAGTAAATATGTTGTGTATAGTTGTAATGAAAATGAACGTATATTATGAATGAAAAGTGTCCTAACCTACTTCTTTAAAATGTCAAGGTGCCAAAAATAAAGTGGCTGAGCTGACTTGATGTAAAGCCACTTGTTGCACAGTTGATTTTTTCCCCCCTTTGAAATAAATAAGTCATAAAAGTCATAGCTGAGGCTATGTGTATGATTATGCTGTTTTATTTTAATTGCTAAAAATGCATTGCCGCGGAATTATGCGTGCAGTAGAACTAGAATAGCTGTGTCCGTGTGACTGTTATTCACGCGCAATTGTGCATCCATGTCAAAGAGCAGGGCCTCGCATTTCAAGTTCGCACAGGGCCTCGCTACCCCCCTGCGACGGCCCTGCTGTCAGGTAACCTCTTGGGAACACATTTGACGATGGTTTGAGCTGTTGACTCAAAGCATCTCAAAGCATCTTTAGGGTCTCTCCAGATTGAATATACATGTGTTTGTATACAGACAAATCAGTAAAGGACCAAGAACTGAACAGTGTGGAATCCCGAAAAGAATCTTTGTAAGTCTTGAACCAGTTCAAAACTGTACCCGAGAGACCAATCCAATTTTCAATTTTGTTTAGACATGTCAAAATATTTTATCTGCACTCACTAAGATCATTGTTTAATTTAAAAGTGCTGGTTCAGTGCTGTATCCCCTTCAAAACCCAGACTGACATTTTTCATGAATCTTGTCACGTGAGAATGCATCCAACTGTGAAAATACAGCCTTTCCTGATATCTTACTCAGAGAGGTTAGTTTGGAAAACTTTTTGAGCAGGGCTTGACTTTTTCGTGTGCATTTGGAAATAATCCTGTCTCTAGAGAGCAATTTACAATATCAAACACATCACACATCAAACTATCCAAAACCTCCTGAAAGAAAACTAGTGCAAATTGCTTCCAGGGAGCAAGTGGATGTTTTCAATGCAGAGGGATTTTATGGAGTTCCTCTTTACTAATGTTACCAAAAAAAACCCCCAAAAAACACTTAAATGTGGCTGTGAGGTATTAATGGTCAGAGTTCTTTTGATTATTATTAACAATATTATCAATACTAGCTCTTATATGAATAATCTTATTTTCAAAAAATATATGCCTCGCATATTTGTCCATGTATATGGGAAAGATTTAAAAGGCAATTCGGGTTTGTTCAAACATTTAATGATAATCTTGTTAATCAAGTATGCCTGCTTCTCAATGCATAAAACATTGTTATAGATTATGTTGTTAGGATCTCTCATGGATTGCTGTTTGTTTTACCTCCACATTTGCTCAACTCTATGACACTGCTCCCTAAGCAGATGTATTTGCTCATTTTTCCAAGGCATTACCTTACAAAACCAGACTGACAATCATCGATGATAGTGTCTGAACATCTCTGAGCACAGATGTAAGAAAATAATATTGCATTGTTGTTAATTATTAAAAGTCAAGCAGCAACTGATTCTTATTTGGCTGAAGTAATTAAACCTTGACAAATAGTTGGAGGAAGTCTTCATGCTTCTGTTGTGGTGTTACAGAGCAGACCCAAGTGTAAGACACAGACTCAGGGGATAAGGTTAAGTTTCAAAGGTTTATTGAAGGACAGCATGGTTTAGGTGGGGTGGAGAGGGAGATGGCTTTTCAAAGGCAGAGGAGCAAGGGTAGATGGTGTGGCAGGCTGGAAAAGCACCAGGGCTAGTAGGCAAGCACATGTGAATCAAGAATCAACACAAGGAATAGATTTCTGAATATGATTTTCTTCTTTCAATGAAATCATTAGATAGTCAGTGTTTTTTTTTTTTTTTTTTTTTGACATTGTCACTCTGGGTATGTTAGCATGCTGATGTTAGCAAGCTCAAAGTACCCCTGTGTCTGTGTATAGGTTCATAGAACCGCATGCATGGCTGGAGAATTGTAGTGTTGTTACCATACAGAACCCTATTTTATATTAGGATATGTCCACACTAATATGTTTTCATTTAAAATGAAATGGTGCATTAAAATAAAGTCTCTCTGTCTAGATGATTGTTTTTGCACTCTATCAGAAATAATCTTTGTTCAGACTAATACACCTGAAAACATGTATCACATGACCATTCATGCACACTGAGCATGTGCATGCTGGTGTTTGGTGTTTACCTCCTGTGCATTTAGTCAGTAGTAGCATGATAAAGTGCACCATTTAATCACACAGCATAGTTAACAGGGTCATTCATTATCCATGATGAATTAACCTGGTAGTCAGGTTCATAAATATATACAGGCTGATGTTCTTTGGTTTCTTCTGGAAATGGCTCATGTGATAGGGCATGACGAATCATGGAAAGACACGTCCTGACTTTTAAGACCCTATCAGGAAGTGAACATGGGCGTCTGCATCAGCATTTCCAAAAGTCACTGTTTTAGGGGTTCTAAAATAACAGAGTATCGCGGTTGTGTAAGTTGTGGAATTTAAAACAAAATTGGATCAATGAGGATCTTACCTTGGGTGCAAGGTTATAGTTGCCAGTAGGCGCAAGTTCTATCCACCAGTGAAAGTCTAATGATCGAGTCATATTGAATGTAATCCAAATAAAGGGAAATGAAGTGAGACTAAGTTGTACTTGCGAAGAATTAAAAATTGCGACCACACCACAAAATACTGTATGCATCTCAAGAACTTTATTGCACATGTATCAATACTGAAGTATCTTCCTGTGGTTTGCTACAAACACAAAGACTTTTTACTTTTTAAATCACTTTAACAATGACTGTAATACAAAATAATGAGCTGTTGCTGATACACTTAAAACTTTAAAAGAACTTTCTTCCTGAACATTTGCATGATGATAATTGTAATTTCTTGCAGTATTTGCTCAATGTGACATGCAGTCTTTCCTGCCTCACCTCATCTGATGTAGATTTTGGGGTGTGTGCAGGCACACCACTATCAGTCTTTGTCATCCACTGTCTTGGTATGCTGACTAAAGGAGTAGGATAAAGAAAATGTGTTAAGTTGTCATTATATGGTTAGTTGTGACACTTTTTAAAAGATACAACTAAGATACAACTATCCGCACTCGTGTCAGCCATTGTTCAGCCAGCTGTAACAGCATGATGGTTTGAAATCAACATAGATGAAATGCCTCATGTTTACCTATCTAATACAAGTTTCCTAATTCTAACTTTTTAAGTATCACTGTTAATCAAGCCTTGATCCAAAATGCTTTCTTACCTGAAAATCAGTGTTTTGGCAGTGTAATCTGCATAATTCTTCACACAGCTATGAAATTTCTCATGCAAGGTCTGGAAGGAGATTGTCATAGAAAAAACTGATCACATGACTCTTAGGTCATCCCTTCTTGTTGAAAGTGATGTTGTTCCAACCATCCCTTTTGCAACAATCATCTCCACCCTCCCTTACACAAAATATGAATGTAACACAAAAGAGAGGCAAGTCCTGGATTTTAAAAAGATGCTCTGATTCAGAGAAGATTTCCTCAGAACTTTCTAAAGGATTATGATGCCTTTGTAAGGAAATATGTGAAGGAGTGGAACTTATGTTACTAGCTATTGGTCTGTATCTGTATCCCTATGCATGTTTCTTTATTCTATAAAAGAAGAACTGTCAAATGCTCTTGTTTTCTCTGTGATTTCAGTGTGCTGACTTTTTTGATTTGATTTTTTGTGATGAAACATATCAAAGTGGCGTGCTGGGGGACCTGCAAGACATGAAGGTTTGAGTAAATACGATGAAACAATCAGTGATTAAAGTCAGTTCAGCGGTGTATCCTGTCACTAGTGAGTTATTTTGTGACTGAATTATCATCAGGACAACAGAGGAGGCTGGAATGAGAAAGAGCTCTTCCCATCTGACAAAGGCCTGAACACACACATTTGCACATGAGCACACACACACACACACACACACACACACACGCGCGCACACACAAAACTAAATCCTCAGCTTGTTATCCTCCAACAACATGGTGACCGGGGATGTCACTCCAAAGGGGGAAAGGAAAAAAAAAAAAAAACTAATTTTCTCCAATCTTTCTGAAAGGTTTTTCCATTTTATATTTGTTCATTTTGCTCTACTTTTCAAATGAGGAAATAATATACTTTGCACTTCTGAAAACAGACAATGGATTTGGGATTTGTTCTCATCTAACTTTCCAAAGGAAAGCAAATAACCACATTTCACCAAAGTTTCCATGCAGTAATCATGCTTTTTGGCCACATGGGGGCAGAAATCGACATTTTCAAACTGAAAAACCACATTTAGCTCAAAAGTTATCATTGTATAAACAGGGGTGCACATAATATTTTTAGTCAGGCACTCAGGTGTGTACTAGGAATTTGGCACTCATCTCATACATAGCGTGGTCTTAATAAACATAGTCTTCTTCGCTGTTCTCGATGTGTCCCTCACTGTCCTCTCTTTCAGCTTCCTTTATGGTTGATGATGAAGATCCATCTCCTCGTCCCTGGTTGAGCCTCTGATCAGCTGTTCTCCATCCACAGATCAACAGCTGGCTTTGGGTCAAATGTCTCTGTGGTCATCTTTGACAGGTGAATGTGCATCAGGACTGAGAGATGAGCATGTCTCAACAATCTGGACTGCTTGTATTTCCTATTTGGACCAAGTCTTTCACTGAGGATGCTGCCAAGAGTTTTTCTGTTTGCTGTAAGTGCATCCATTCTCTCAGTGGAGTCTCTGTAAAGTTGCAAGGGGGTTTGTGTGATGTCCCCTGATCCATCGAAGAGCAGCCTGCAAAATTCAGCTGCAACTGTCCTCTGAACTCCCCGCTGATAATTTGTGCATTGCTGTCCATTGTCCATGTCCCCCTTCATGTAAATAATAAAAACCTCTGACATTCACACCTAGCCACTTCTATAAAGCAAAACCCTCAGCACAGGAAGACGTAGAACATGTGTGTTTAGCCTTATGATAAGCAAAGAGAAAAACATTACACAGAGCCAGCCATTGTTCATCATTTAACTTGTTTCGCCATTTATCAAGCAGGTGCCTGAACTTTTTGGCTTGACTTGCTTGTTTGTTAGCATTAGTTTGTGCAACACTCACTCCTTACTCTTTTCATATTTATCAAATAATGGATGGTTGAAATTCTTGCAGTCTGTATAAAGTGCACCTGTTATGTCTGCTGGATGTGGACGTGAATGACACACATTTCAGTGCATTCATCATTTGCTTCAAACCACGACACATCTTGGAGAAACTTTCAGATAAAAACCTGAAAGTGTCTCTGCTTAAGTCCAGTTTGATGGTTCTTTGTAGGTGGCAGAACTCTAAAGTAGTCACTTAATGTCTGTTTTTTTTGTTTTTTTGGACATCTCCCACTGTGGGTTACTTCTTTGGGTAAAATGTGTTGACAAAAAACACGTGTAGAAAAGAAATATGTTTTGATATCAATCCCAGCTGCTGCTCTTCTGTTGAGTTTTATGGCTGTTGGCATGCATTTTCACAACACAAACTATTTACAGTGTCCACCCACAGTGATCCCATTCACAACATTTTCCTTTCTATATCCAGGACCGAATACAGCTGCTTGCTAAGCCAAGGCAGGTTTTGAAACAGGATCTTATGCATTTCTGATTTTTGTTCCTCATGTGTACCTGCGTTCAAGTTATATGCACCCCTGATTATAAAGCGGATAAAGCTAACACAAACGATAGGAAACAACTGCTCATCAAGCAGACACAGAGCAACATTAGCATTTATTTGGAGCCATGCTTCTGGACACAGTATATAATTCCATCATTCACTGCCCTCTGGTTCTCCTGTTTGGGTGTTCATCTACTCCTGAGGGAAATATGTGGCTCTTAAGCTCTTTGTGAGATTTAAAACCAGAAATGATGCACATTTCTCCAAAATGCTGGACTATTCCTTTGAAAGTAAAAGAAGAAAAGAAATGAAATAAAATCAAACATATTATTATAGCTCAATTAAAGCTGATGTAGCCAGATTACACCAGTTCATATCAGAGTTTTAATTAAAGCCCCATATATCACCCGCTATCAAATCCAATTACACGTCTAACCCTTTGAACTTTTACCCAAACAAATCAAATCACGTATTTCCACAGGCTTTCACCTGTTACCCAAAGCCATCATCCTGGAGGTCAGGGTGGGGGTTTGTCCTAACCAAACTGCTCTGGACCCCCTCATCTCATTTGGCTCCCATCAATAATCATGCCCATGTGGTATTATAGTATTTGCGCAGAAAAGAACTCCGTGAGCATCCAATTAGCAACCAACAAAACCAACACAACCTGTCACAGTGGATTATCCCAAACCCTCCCTGCCCTCCCTCACAACACCCCCCTCTTCCACATCACATGCTGGTTTGCTCCACCACCCTATTTACATTTTTATTGGCCAATTATCTCCCTCTCTCCCCAGTCTGTCTGGAAGCAGGGCGCTCAGTAATAGGGGGAATCTCAGCCATTCTCTAATTGAAAGACTTTCTGGGGATTATGGAGAGGTCAGACGTAAAGTTGTTTTGAGAAATCATAAACATAAGCCTTTTCTCTCACTCTGTTGAGGAATATTATTTTTTCTCCAGCAGCTGTTTATCATTGCAGGAGGATTTTTTTTCTCAGAGCAGAGGGGCTTATCTCTCCTCCATGAATACTCTAAGTTGGGAGTCTGGAGCTCTTGTTACCAACAAGGAAACGGTAGGGACAGAGGGATGATAGGACTTTTAGATGGTTTGAATCAGCCTTGTATGTGCCGTTCACTTTTCTCTTCAATTATTCATGTCTCTGATGCGTCATGATGTTGTAATGTAAAGGTCTGACAACCAGAGACATGGAAGCCAACCACAAACACACACTGATGTTATTCCACCACACCCAACCCTGCACACTTTCAAGGATGATCCTGATACACAGAGCACATGATTCTTAAAAGCAATAGGCTGATGTTTTGTATTTTAATTGGTTCGTTTTATTCACCAGATGCTTCTCACACCAGGAGAAGAAAGTTGAAGTGCCTTTGCATCTTGCCGGGTCCCCTGGTTTTTGGAACAAATGTCAGTAGCGTTAACCAGATGTTATTGAAGGGCACCTAGGAGACAAACTTGAAAGTGTTTGCCACCACATTGTGTCTGTTGAAGAAAAATAACTCTGTAAAGTTCAGGCTTTCGAGCAAACTCTGTAACATACTGTACTCAGGTGAGCCACAGATTTGGAAACAGATATTTGCTGCTGCATAAATAGATGGCTTTGTACTATTTTTTGTGTGTTTTTTGCATATGTGTACGTCTGCACATGTAGTACCAGGTATGAATCTGGGGAGTATGCTAAAAGTTCATTTTTGTTTTAGAACAGAGCAGAGGTGCACTAAATAATCTTTAAACACCTCTCTAAGCAGCAGTTTTGTTTCATGTTTGCTTCATTAGACAGAGAGAGGCAGGAAGGATGGGCGACAGGGATGGGATGACATGTGAAAAAGGTCATGGACCAGATTCAAGTCCATAATGCCTCAGGACAGCCAGGTTTAGGGTAGAGCCAGGCGGACTGTGGCCAGGCCGCTGGGTGCCACCTACGCCTGCGGTAATCAGCCGCTGGTGGGCAGATAAGTCATCTTGTCAGTTTAGGTTGTCAGGTGACCTACGTTGGTGGAGCTGCACTGAATAGATGTTATATGTAAGCATCTAGCTCAGTCCTTTTGGTGTGGCTGTACTATTTTACATTTAAAAAGGCATGGAAAGATGTTACTAATCCTGGCTAATGATGAAAGTAGCTAACCCTTGAAAATACCAAAGTAAGTTAAATAATTATTTGGGACTATATTTTGACTACAAGCTATCATGAACAGGCAGTGTAAGGCGAGGTAAGGAAAGGCTTCTGTGCGTCACCAAAATAGTATCTGACAAGGTAGCAGGATGAAAAAGAGACTCTCCTCATTTTCACCAAGGTTGTCACTTTTCCTATCTATTTATGATCCGTGATATGGTGAACCCTCCACATAAATGTGCAAAATGGAGTGTATGGGACCAGTATGTGATGTGGGATGCTGTTGAACCAGTCTCTCTGTACTGAAGTAGATGAGGCTGAGAAGAGCTTGTATTTACACAGTGGGAGCATTTCGTCTATGTTTGGTAAACAAGATCAGAATCAATTTTATTGGTCAAGTATGTTGAAACATATAAGGAATCTGACACCAGTTCTCAGTGGTGCTCAATATATACATACTGTGTGTATATATATATAGACACATACAGGGTCATGGGACAGGCAGAACAGGAGTGCAGGTAGGGCAAAGAATACTCAGTGAATACATATGATATTAAGCTGTTGTATACGATGGATGATATACCTAACTTAATGCAAATTAATCAGCATTGAGGATCTTAAATCTTGATTGAGAGTTAATCTTTCAGGGGGACTCTTCCTTGTTGGTGTGTTCAGGGACACTGACATATCTGAGACTACACAGTCTGTTTGAAAGACACATTCCATTCCATTGATATTTTGCCATAAAATCAAACCAAGAATTAATAGCAAGCAAGGATGGGTGTTGTGTAAAAATCACAATTTCTATGTATCTTATTGTATAGAATGAATACATCAGCGATGCCTAGTTTTCCTGTCCTCCGCTGTCCCTGGTGAGTGTGTGTGTATGTGAGAAAAAGTCGGAGAGGAGGGAGTAAGACTGGAGAGCCACACAGAATGGAAGAGCGGAAGAAAACATGTAAGTCAGTGATAAAGAGTGTGTGTGTTTAAGGTTGTAGTGATTGCTGGCTGAGGAGATAAGTGGACGGAGTTTGCAGCCCAACAAACGGCAGCCATGAGAGGAGCGGAGAGCAGAGGCTCTTGGGTAAAGACGCGTGCTGCACTTAAGAACCAATTACCCACCATGCACATATCTCCTCCTCCTCCTCCTCATCCTCCTCTATCTCTCCCTCTCTGCTATCCAACATGGCACTCATCTTAGTTTAATGGCCCACAGGGACTCCAACACACACATTCTTGTACACATTCACACACACACAGGCATGTTTGCATGTGTGCAATGTGACTGCGCACACAGAGATTGCTTCATGATGTGTGTGTTTGCAATCCTTTAATCTCTCCTTTAACTCTCTCTCTGTTCTTCTACTATGTCCTTCCCTCTCTACTTCACACACACACACACACACACACACACACTGCTGCACACTCACACATAGACACACGCTCATCTTATTTTAATGCGTCTGAAGGGGAGGCACTCAGCAGCACAGCAGGGGGGCTTCCTAGCAAGTCACGGAAGCACTGAAAACATACACTCCTGCTCACGCTACCACCATACACACATAGAAACACACACACACACACACACACACACACACACACACCGATGCAGTATTTGTATACATGCCAGCACATAGCATAGCACAGAAATAACATGCAAAATCACAATGCGGTAAGGCACACAATGCTGACTGCTGTGTTATGCAGGGGACATGCTCCATCACAGGATCGCAGTAGAAAGTAAAAGTCATCCAAATTCCGTGACTGGGAGGCTGAAAACACTCTTACCAGTCTACCAACGCTAGACAGGAAACTCTGCCAGAGGCTGTCCTGATCTGACAAGGTCTTTTGGTCTTTTCATCAAACCCACTGACTCACGAACACTAGCTCTCAGTCTGCACGGAAATTTTTACAATAATAAAAAAAAAAGTATGGCGCGAAATCTGTGAGCGTTTCTCAAAGTAGGATTGTGGCGACATTAAAACGATTATCAAAGCAAATCACAAGGACATAAATTCATTTACCAGATTTCCCGTCTTTCAGTTGAAACCCTGCATGTCACTTTGACATTTTTTCACTCCATCTGCCTGGTGTGACTTCATTAACAGCCGACCTTTGATAAATCTGCCTGCTGGAGTGTGTATTCCCTGCTGGCATTTCGGCTTTTTTGATTTGATCGATAATTGCGAGTCCTGGAGAACACAGGGGAGAAACTGCTCGGTCAGTGTTGAAAGTATAATTCTCAGGCTCTGGATGAGGTAGAATAGTGATTGTTCAAGGGCCAAAAATGACTGCCAGGACAGCCAGTGCTGGTGGTTGGCTCCTAAAGAAGTGGAATGAAAGTGGGCTGACACACACTGAGATATGTCTTTTAGAATAAAAAGTCACTTCAAAGTAAACATGAAATTGAAACTTAAACTTTGATATAGAGAGAAATATAATCACCTCTAACTTTTTCAAGTAGCTTTAATTTTAACACCCCAACAGCTGTGCAGTAAAAATTGACGACTGGCTGATTTTCTGTCACATCGAACTGACTGACATTGCCAATTCCAAGACTCGGGTCTCTACACTGAGTCGGTCATTAAACACTTGTCAAACTGCTGCTCGCTCCGTCCTTCAGTGCTTTTTAACAGACTGTCACAGGCACTTTTGTCTTGGCCCCAATGAGTGAATGCTTTTCAAAGTGCTGTATTGTAGATGTGTTCAGGACCTCTGCTGGATGCTTGAAGAAGATATTAGCAGCAACTGTCAAACTGTGAAAAACGGCTGGGTGGGGAAATTAACTCCTTGAACCAGATCGATGCAAACTGCACACCTCTCAGATTCATAACTCATTCAAATCTGAACACACAAACAAACATTCCTAGAATGTGTGTGGCTGTTTGTGTGGGGAACCCTGGGGTGAACACCTCAAAATGTATTCATTCCATAATAGCAATAAGAGGGTCAGAATCAATGAATATCACCTTTTTGCTTGTTGTTTGTCAGTAAACGGTTTGATAGAACTAAGGTTCACAGTGTTCCATCAACAACTTATATTCCTGTAACACTGACACTCTCCTCCATTGATTCATGCTGTGTGGTAAAAATATGTGCACATACAGGCCAAATGTTTAACTAAAATAGCTAGTTAACAATAACAATCACAACAACATTCAGGATTTGGATTATCTGCGCTTCAACTGCTTTTTAAAAAATAATAGAAACTGTTTATTGATGGCATGTCGGAGTAGCCTAGCTCATTCTGAAAATAACAACATTTGGTATGCCTGGCTAAGACATGAAGTGAGTGCCATAAGCATATAAATAAAGGGAGTCTGTAGTCACCAAGTCAGCTGCTGAGATGTGGGAACATGTTAACATTCAGACTTCCAGGTTACTTGAACTGGGAAAGAGGAAACAAAGAAGAGTTTCGGCTTGTTTGTTGTGAGTTTCTTTCATCCTTTCAAACTACATGTGGGACTGCGGCTGTAGTGATGTGGTGATTGTGAGAACAATAAGACCCAAGCTGTAATAAGCTGGAATCATCCTTAATCATCCTTTAAATAAAATTTAAGTCTCATTACTGTTGTACTTGCCTCTTTCTTGTCTAATGTGGTCAACTCAAACATGGCCACATATGTGTGACACTAAAAAGTTTCAGACCTTCCCATAAGCAGCATGTTTGGATATTTGGAACAGAAACTTCTTGCAGTGTTTGACGCTAAGCCTCGGTGCAGTTGTTTTGATCTTTCTCACAGTGGCCAAAGGGGTTGAAGCCTGACAGCACCGTTCCAAATTGCATTTCTGGGACAAAGCCTGTTTTTGTTCAGCCCTGTATGCGGACAGAGTCACAGCGAGGCCAGTGGGCCGAAAGTCTCATGGTCCATAATCCTGATTTTACACTGTAAACAAACTGGCTGCATTTTGTCGAGATGTATACCCGATACTGAAATATCAAGCTTATCAGCTGTGGACAAAAATATGTGTTTGGAAATGGCAGTCACTCTGATTGCTGAATCCCTTCTTCAGCAGATACAAAGTCCAGCAGACAGTAAAGAAGAGTATGGCCCCTGTCATGCTATATATTATGCAAAATCCTGCAGTTCCCAGAAAAAAAAAGTTGTGTGAGGTTTTTAGAGCAGAACTGAACTGAGTGGAGCGGGACACTGAGTTATGGTGGTGGTGGCTGTGCGTGGCTTTGAGCTACAGTAACAGATGTTTTACCAAGAACACCCAGGGAGCCTGATGGGATGCTTTAAAGGTCACTGTTATTCTGTAATAAGAGGCAGTTCCCCAGAGCTCCACCATACTGTACCTGTCAGCAAATACCAGGCCTGGGGTGTTTAACTGCAACTACTTTTCACTGAGCAAAAGCAAGGCATTATTTGTACATTTAAAAGAGCTTAAAAGGCAGCTGGCATTTAAATATCCAAAGACCTGAGGCATTTAGGGACAGACTCTTTAATATGGTGATGTGCTACTATAAGAGATATAGAAATGACTTTTTATATTGCATATTCAATTATCATTTTAAATGGCTACCTCTCGTCACTGAATTAGATGAAGCATACCAGTGGTCACCCAGTGATCATTCAGCTCAAAACTCAGTCAGCTAACGTGCTAGCTAACACTGCTAGCATGACACCAGCAGCACCAGTTTCATCTTCAGCAAACTAGACAATATTAAAAACCGGAGACACAGCCTCTCACTTGTTAAGTGGGAGGAGAGCAGCTTGATTTCCTTTTTTGAGAGTCATCTGTGATCACTCTTACTACAACTTATCACTCTACAACATCCCACAAGTGAACTGCTGGGTTGAAATTAACTTTCATCTCTTTAGCTGTTCAAATGTAAGTGCTGCAGTGTTCTTGAGTTCTGTGTGTTTCGTCTCCAAACAGCTGAAGGACATGTTATCCTACAGTACACGTCATTTAATTAAGATGGTAACATCATGCACCAACAGTGTGTTTGGATATGTCTCTGTGATGGCTCAGACAAATTGTTAAAAAAGAAAAAAATCCTACAAATGACTTGTTTTCATCCATGCTCTCTTCTTCCTGCTTCTGTCTCCAAACATTAAGGAAATAGAGACATATAGCTGCTGATTTTTCAGTTTTCTGAATCACCTATAGTGAATGATTTATGTTTGGGTTTTGCCATCTGGCTCTAAATCTCCTTTTACATCTTATAATGCAACTGACAGGCAGCTTTTACCACCTTGCTGTGGGGGATTGTGGCTGAAGAGTGAGCGGAGAACAACAACTGGAAAATGTGGAGCAGCTGAGAGTGGAAATTTTACACGAAGATTTAGTTAGTACGTTAACAGTTGCTACGTAACTACAATCAGTACATTGTTTATCATTTGACATAAAATACTGATTTAACATAATATTCATACAAGCCAGATGGTCCCCAGCAAAACCCGTAAAAGATCCTCAAATCAATATTTTTGACACTAATCGCTGTTTTTCATGAACACGGTCTGATAAACCCATTGGAAGCTTCCTTCCTCACATCAGTTGGCAGACAAAGCAACACACTGGTGAATGAATTTTAGATTGGAGTCAGACTTTCTCATCAGTTGATGGAGGCTGAAACAAAGCCAAAAGGAGAGTGTATATCTTTAATAATGCTGACCTTGACCTACAAATATATCCTAATATAGGTTGGCTAACATGTTAGTCATAACACTTTCATAAGATGATAGTATGTCAGTGTGTTTCCCACCTTGTTGTGGAGCTCTCGTGCCTGCAAATGGTCTAATTCAGAATCAATTATTTCTGCCTGTAGTTGATTAGAAACCAACAAAATGGACCAAACCCTTTGATTTTAACATTGATGCGAAACAGTATTTTTATTTATGTTCAGGTCTTCATGTCCTCCAGCAAGAAGGTTGTTGTGGACTCTTGTGTTGTTGAATAACTCCATTCAGGTCTACATTTAACAGCTAGACTCTGTGCTCAACTAGAAAAGTGTGGAGAGCTTTAATCGCATGTGGAGACAAACGTGCCACAGCTTCATCTTAGCAGGTAATTACTTTCTCAGCTGCAGGGCATGTTTCTGATGAAACTCGGCTCGCTGTAACGCTGGAGTCAAAGTCGCTTACTGTTATTTAAACAAATCTCTCCATTATCCAGAGTTATTCAAAGGGTCCGGGATAATATCTGGTGATAATCACCATCACAGCACAAAAGGTAGCAGCTCTTAGCGAGCCATTAATTCAACTGTTTGGCTGAGGCGAGGGATCGGAACGGACACGTTTTAGGCCTTTGTGCATTGAAATGGTTAGCTCCCCTTCACAGTGCACACTCCTTCACATTCACTGATACACTGGAATGAGAGCAAACGCTTGACAAAATTCGTCAGGAGAGAGATCTGCAGGATGCACAAACACATGAAATAGCCCGAAACACATACACTCACACGTATGTCCCAAGGTATGTCCCACTTCATCAGACACAAAAAGAAATAATTCAGCTTTGCACTCAGAATCACCTCTGATAGTCCCCAGCCATGAAATTTCAGCTTTGGCAAAGACACAGGCACAAAAAGGGAAGACAAAACAAATCGCACAAACACACGCAGACGCTCACACACCCTCCCACATGCAGGCCTGCCAAATGTGGATTTGGCCAGGGATCTGTCTCTCTCTCTTTCTCTACCTCTCTGTCTCTCTATCAGTGTAAAGACAGCCGGCTGCTGGTGATTGGTGCCTGATGGGCTCAGTGCCATGAAAGGGCAGATGTTAAACTCTGGTCCTCTCCTCTCTTACATAACTCCTGTTTTATCGGGCCAATTCCCTGCGGTGTAATGAGGCCAATAAAATCAGTGCCTCATTAGCATACTTATGTAAGCTGAACTAATGAACTGGGCTCAATCCCAGAGCCAGGACAAGAACCGGGGTATATTTAGGGTGTGTATGTTTGTATGTCTATAAGTATTTCATCAATACTGGCTGAGTTAGTAATGAGGTTGTTGTGTGTTTTGTTTTTTGTCAGTCTCTGTAGTCAGGAGTCAGCTCCCCTTTGTGATCAAGAGCCATGGAAATGGTTTATGGCGCAGTCAACATATTCTCCCTTTAATCCGCTGAACACTTGCATTAGTGAGCGAAGACAGCGAAACAGCATAGCAAAAGCCATCCTGAATGCTTTCTAGGGTGACAGTATGGGAGGGGAGGGGGAAAAAAAGCTGGAGAGGGTGAGGGACAGGTCGAGGGGTGGATGAAGAGGGAGAGGCGAGAGCGAGGAGGAGGCTGCAGAAGAAGACAGGGTTAAGCTGGGTGAGGCTAGGACAGAGACAGAGCATGTCAAAGAGAGGAAAGGAGAACAGAGCAAGAGGAGGGTGTGAGGCAGAGAAAGGAGGGGGGGGGGAGTCAATAGGGGAGAGCAGGGAGTCGGGACTCCTCTGTGGGGGTTTGACTTCACCCCCGCTGTTCGTTTTGCTGCTTTTTTCAAAGCTTTATGTCTGGAATCTCACTTCATTTCTTTCATGACATCTTCGCCTGGCGTTGTCCATGCATCAGTGCCCTGCCCTCACTCCACTGTCTGCTTCTTCTTCTTTCTTTGTGGAGTCATGGTGGGAACTCGAGGTGTAGAGGTATGTGTGTGCGTGTGTGTGCGAAGTGTGTCTGTGTTATATCTAAGCTGGACTTCTACATAAGCCTCTCCTAAACAGTGTGAGATCGACAGAGCTGAAGGCCGCCAGCTAAGATTAGGAACACCCACCCTCTGAGCAAACCCTGTGGAAGCCAAACACACACACACACATACATACATGCACATATGGGCCAGTACATTTATTCAAGTGCTGTACTAAAGTACAATTTTGAGCTACTTTACTTGAGTAGGCCTACTTCCATCTTCTGCCAGATTACACTTCAATTCCACTACATTTATAAATAGTTTTTCTTTATTTGACAGTTATAGTTAAGAGTTGCTTTAGTGGGTTACTGGTGGGAAAAGTAGCCAGTCCTGAACGGAGCTTTGTCTAACATAAACTGTGACTCCACATAACGCAGTTAGCTAATGATATTCTTCTTTCCTTTGCAGTCACAGGTTGCTACTGTTAGCTGAAGTTACCCAGCTGGTGTTGGGCAGATGAACACCATTCCTTACACTTTAGAAAGGTGATTAAAACAGACCTGACTCTCCAAACTCTTTGGATAGTATTATGCTTATTACAGCCTGCTGCATGCTGCTCCAGTTGAGAAATCCAAAGCTTGACAAGCATGCAGTGCCTAGTTACGGTTGCTAAGATGTAATTGGACAGTGGCTTTTTGGGGGAACGGTCAACTTCTTGAAACTCTAAGTGCTTGATCTATGCATGCTTTATTGGATGGTGATGCTCGACTTTGCCCCATTTGGATCTATTTCATCCACTTTGTGACCAAAGGCCAAAATATCCCCACATCATCACACAGAAACTTTG
Source organism: Chaetodon trifasciatus (assembly GCA_037975065.1). Classification (NCBI taxonomy): domain Eukaryota; kingdom Metazoa; phylum Chordata; class Actinopteri; order Chaetodontiformes; family Chaetodontidae; genus Chaetodon; species Chaetodon trifasciatus. Next base: position 702,481 of record JBBMOE010000042.1, read on the forward strand.
CTCTGAAGAAGCCTTCACGTCTTCCCCCCATTTTATTTCTGCTATCAAAAGATTTATTCTATCAACAGTATATTAAAGTTTCTCATTATCTTATCGAGGAAGTGTTTTTTAGTGCACTAAGGTTTTCTATCACCTTTCTCCTACAATGGAATATTGTGATATTTTGCTTACTGAGCACTCACAGAAACATGCCCGCACACTCTCATGAGTAAGGTGTTCACATACCTGTATTACCATATGCTACACATGCTTACAGAAATCACACACAAGCTATTTTGGTTTGCTCCAAATTTGACGTCTAACATTTTTAGTCCCTCCCTCCCTTTCTTCTGTCTGCAATGTTTCCATTTGGGAAAATAACGAAGCCCAAGATTATAGTCATCAGAGGCTCGGCTTTATTTTTCTGTTTTAAAAGAGAAAGGAGAGGGAGGGGGGAGAAACAGTGAAGAAGAGGAGGAGGAGGAGGAGGAGGAGGAGGAGGAGAGGCGGCTAATAATTGCAGCTGGTTGTTTTAATTGTGCATGGAGTCCCTGGTGTTTGCAGGGGCCAACGGAGACTGAGACACTGTTGTGCTGATCAGCATGCTCTTTTCTGCTCCACACAATAACACACATAAACATTAAGCCACGATGACTCACACACACAGAGTGTTTTCGATGGCAGCCAAGCTGTCAACAATCGCCACAACAGCGACCATTATTTTCAGCCGCACTGCTGCCCCCCCCCCCCCCCCCACTGAAGTGCGTGTGTGTGAATGTACAGGATGTTTAGGGGCATGTGTGAGTATGCGTTCCTTGAATCTTGAAATCTGAAAAACACACTGTCCAAAGGCGCCTCGGCCAAGTGAAAGTCAGTGGTCAGCGGAGATTCATTGGCCAAACACTGACTGCCCAGTGGCAGCAAAGCACCTAATAAAAATCTTTTAAAAAATGTCCACTTTGATTTTGTTCATTTGCATAAAGAAGGAAAAAGTGACTCTTGCTGAATTTTAAATCTGAGGCCGTCTTTAACCGATCGTTCGGGTTTGCATCTGTGAAGTTGACCAAGGTTGTGGTGTTCAAAGGGAGCAAACTGCAATCAACCTGGTGGAGCAAATCCCCACCATCTTTAATCAGGAGGAGAGAAGCATGTCAAGGAAAGACTTTGCTCTCGTCTGTCTCGCTGTGCTGTTCTTTCACTTGTCTTTTGTTTGATGTGCTCATGAGAGAGACAATGGAGAGATGGAGTTTGTGTGTAAGAGGGAGGGAAAGAGAGAAAGAGAGAGGATGTGTGTGTGCGCACATGAGGGAGAGATTCATTATTCGGATAATGAGTCCATCTGGGACAATATGAGACAGTTCACTTCCCCTGTGGTCGTCTCCAGCATTCAGGGAGAGGACACTTTTCCAGCTCAGAGCCAGAGGACGTCGAGCAGCGGCCACGGCCTCGTTAGCATGCCTGCCGACAGACACCGCCGCCGTGCAGAGTTCCATTCAAGAGCACCGTCAAGTGTGCCTCTTCAGGAGTTTCTCTTTATCTGCGGGGCTTGTCCTCTGGTTGAGGTGTGCTCAGTACATTCAGAGGGTTTTGCTGTCAGTGTGGCCAGAGTGAAAACAGGAAGTGACAAATCCCGCTTTTTAGGGAAAGCCATGTAGCTCCAAAAATGGCAGCTTGACAAAAAGTTGCCCTTTGTAGCGTTCCCCTTTCCGATTGTTTACTGTGGAGCATGTGAAGAGGTCCCATCATCCAGTTATTTCCTTCAGTATACATGGAAATATTTTAAGGTGTCTGTCAATCAGATTGGTTAAAGGATCTGTTTTATTAAAACTTTGAACTTTTATTGTGGTTGTGGCACTCAATGCCACTGTTGGGGTGGTAACACATGAGTGATTGGTGTTATCAGTGTTGCCAGTTTGGACAGAAGACCAAAGATGATAGGACCAATTATATACAGTACAATTTATGCAGTATATGTATACACATTAAATAACTAATGAAAACTTAGGTTGGTTTTTGACAATTGGGTGGGGTCAAGGCAGTTACAGTAATGTGATTTTTGATTAATGAGTAGTTTAAGGGATTACAGCTGAGACGTTACAATAACTAGTCCCAGTAATGGTCTGTTGTTTTGTCATTTGTTTGCTGATCACGAGTTAGACAGCAAACACTGATGATGACAGATTTGTATCAGTTTTGTTTCTATGTGTTTCTTGGGCAAACTGGTCCTGGTACAGGGGAATCACCTGGTTTGAGAGTTGGAGACATTATTTCTGCATGTGCTGAATACAGAATATGTGATGTGTGGGTGTGGAGATTTCAGAGTGGCTGAAAGGCATTATTAATAGAGCTTGGCTGACTAATTGGAAGTAACTAATTACTGTCACCATTGTGAAAGTAGTAAGAAGTGCTGTAATTATTGTCTCAAAGATAATAATCAATAAGTAACTTTCTGGTGTCAGCAACATCGCTCAAATAAAGTCTACCTGTCAGCTTGTTTAGAACCTATTCCAAACAGTTCCAATAATGATAAATGTAACTGAGGGAAACATTACACTTTTTTTTATTACATGACATCTGACAGCTGCAGTTAATTCAATGATAAGAATATAACACAGACAGGGTCTATTGTGTACAATGAGTACTTTTACTTTTGATATATCAAGTACATTTTTGTGATAATACTCACATTTTCTTAAGTGAAATTTTGAATGCAGGACTTTTACTTGTGACTTGTACCATTTATACACCGTAGTATTACTACTTGTTCTTGAATCAGACATGCAGTAAATACTTCTTCCTCCACAGCATATCCATGTCTGTGTGGCCATATGGTTTGTGTTAGGGACCTAAGACCCAATCTTTAATACTCCTGAATTATCTTTGAGTAAGAAAAACTAAAAAGCTGGTCCATAAAATGAGTGTGTGCACAAATTAAATCCTATGAATTTTCAATTTAAGTTATACAAATAAATTCAATCTGGAGGTATTCAGGGTTCAGATAGCTGCAGCATTACACTTCCATTCTTTTCTTTTGGATTCTTCTTAGCTTCATGTAGTGCACTGCTGTGTGGTGCATCACAATGGCTGGAATAAACCTTAAAGTATGGATTTTTCCATAGAGTTTAGGCGTCACTTTAGCACCCATGGCTGATGTGATTTTACCCCATCTGGGTTCAGTGCTTGCTTCCCGATGGGAGAATCAGAAACGTTAATCAATAGCATCTCTCCCTCTCTGCCTCCCCCTGTCTCTCTCACCTCAAAAACAAGCAAAGAGGAGAGCAGCCTGCCCTCGCTGACATGGAAGTAGGCAGGAAAACAACTATATGGCGAGAAGTCAGAGCCCTGTAGACTTTAAAGCACTTTGGTGGATGTGTCATGTTGTGTGTGTTCTGGCTCCACCTTTGTCCTTTCTCTAGTCATGGCACCGAATCTTCCAATTTTTACTCCTCCACGTCTTTCCTAAGCCAAAAACATCAGGCTTCATGGGCAAGCCCTGCAGGAGAGAGGAAAAGCCGGTAAGAGTGTGCAAGGTCGGAGATAAGTGGAGGTATTAACTTGTGGAATGAAACAGAAAGAGACCAACAGAGATGCACACGCACGCCTGCCTGCCTGCGAGTGCATGCGGTTCCATTCAGAGCTGCTGCTGCAGTAGTGCACACAGGCAGCACGCAGGGACACTTCCACTGTCATTAATCACAGTGACAGGCCTTTTGTTGTCACTTAGCAGCTGTGTGCTGGGGAACATTACTCTACTGTTCCTGACTTCACATGCACATACAGTATATAGACTACACAGCACATGTATATGTGGGAGATACTGTTGGCCTTGATTAAACCCACAAAGATAATTGTTATCTTGCTGCAATAGGCTGCTCAGCTGTTCCCTACAGCTGAGAATCAAAATGTACAGAGACTCTTGTAATATTTAGGTGAGATGTCACAGCCTGGTTCAAGGGGATGAGGACAGGACTCACTAACTGAAGATAATGTAAAGCATGTAAATATAAGTAACACCAGTGGTGTTGAGTGCATGAGTAAGGAATGGCGTGTCAGGTTCAAAGAACAACATAAAACTGAAGTCAAACAAACTAAACTCCCATGGAGAGACTCGGCTAGCTTATATAGCTGAGGAGCAGCCTGCACAGGTGGTAGCCATCCTACTGATGGACTTCATGCCCATTTCTTAAAAAGAAGCATTTAGGAACCAGGAAGACTAGAGGACTATCACAGCCTGTAATGATCAAGAGTAGCTTCAGCTGTTTTAGCTTGAACACTGTTCAGAGATTAAAAAGAAAAAAATGCGCTAAAATCTTGAAACACACCACCACCCTTCAGTTATTGGTTCTAAACCAATGGTCTGACACATACATCCACAAAGTGATTGGCTAAGTACTCAACTACTTTTGTCACTTTTTGTACAAAAGACATGCCAATTTTTTCTGCTCACGTTGAAACATTTTCCACTCGCCTGGTCGTCTTTGCACCAATTGTCATCACCCTGAGCAAGTTTGCATCTACTCATGTTTTTCCACTGACTTTTGCTTCACGTTCTGGTTGGACACACAGTAATGCGACAACATCACCACACTTTCAATCTCTTGACATCTTTGTAAATTACAAATCTACAATCAATTGATAGTATATGATTATTTGAACTCAAAAAGTCTATTTGGTGTTAAGGTACTCCTTAAAGTTGTGATTTTGAGAAAAAAGATGATGACAAACTGCTAGAAAATGATGTGTCTTTACAAAGTGTCTCTTTTTTTGGTCTCTCTGAATGTAATACCGCTCTATCTGATATGCGTTTCACTTTTTATGAGAGTCTGAAGTAAACAGCAGTCTGTAACGATAATTTGAATTACATGTGGATGTTTCTAGCCTCATTACCATTTTAGACAGACTCTAAGCAAAACATTTGGTGAAAAAGTGTGGATAATGACTATGTAACATGGCCATTACTTATGAGTGTGGATTATCATGGTTATGCATAACTTGACCTTTGAAGTCTTAGACAATATGCAATTTGAAATTTCTCACCTGATTCGCCAAACTATCTTCCAAAGCCACACACACTTTGAGGGGTGATTGTGGATGCAGCCACATGCTCTGTACCAGTGGTTGTTGTTGCTTTGTCTGTTCAAGCTTAATGAAAGTAAAGCCTATTTTAACAAGACAATTCTCCATGCAGTGAGTTTAATTCAAGTATGGCTGATGACTGGCACATAGAAATATGGTTGTGAAAACAGGCTGGATAACTTCACTCTCTGCAGCCCAGTAGAGACACACACACAGGGTTTCTTAACACACTGTTGCCTGACACCCACCAGGCCAGGGGGCTACAGCATGTCACCTAAAAGAGAAATGCTGTTTAATAACTTGGGGGAAATTAACCCCCTGAATTCACTCTGAGGTTACAAGTCTTAGTGTTATCCTAGATTCAGATCTAAGCGTCCCACATCAACAAGGTGACAAAAGCTTCATTTCCCTTCTTAGAAACATATAGTACAACCATTTCTAAATTAAAAAGATGCTGAAAAACTGGTTCATGCATTCATCTCAAGCACACTGTGCACTGGCTTCCTGTACATTTAGAGCTAATTTTAAAATCCTCCTCTTTGTATACAAAGCCCTTAATAGGCTACATTGTTACCTCTCTTGTTCATTATTTACCTATAAGAACAATGGGATCATCTGCTGTTGGTTTATTGGAGGTTTCCAGCAACAGCTGAAAGAAAACAGGGGATGCAGCCTTTGACAGTTATGCCTCAAACCTCTAGAACACACTACAGATATCAGCAAAGCCAGCTCACTGAATATTTTAAAAAGATAGCTAAAAATTTCTTCACTTAAGCATTTAACTAGCTGTGACTTTCCTGATACAGGCCGGAAACTTTTGCGATGTGCCTCGCACACTGCTGCTCTTCTTTTAAATTGCTCCACTTTACAGAGGCTTTTATTTCCATCTATGTTATGCATTCTCTTTATTCTATTTTTAACCTTATTTTTATGTTATTATTACTATTATTATCAAGTGGGTTTTATCTCCCCATCATCTTATTTTACCTTACTTTTCTAATCCTGCATATTTTTTTTTTCTTGAGAAGTGCTTTACAAAAAAAATATTATATCCTTATTATTATAATACCAGCACATGAAGATCATCACCACTGCTGAAAAGAAAAATATGCTTTCTTCATGTATGTGTATTTAATGTGACACATTGAGAACTGAGAGCAAGCTGCATGACTTGGTGTCATACCTGATGTGGATCCATAGAAGAGTAGAGCTACTCCAGAAAAATACTGAGGTATATTTGCAATTCCAAGTCATTGGTTTTGTTTTGAAATCATCAGCCTGATAATGTCACAGACTGAAACTGTTAAAGCGACATGATGCAACTAAGCATAAGCTGGCACCAGTGCTGTGCATGAGCACATTAAAACAGAGCGCTCATTGAACATGCTCATGTTTTGGGGGAACTGAATATATAAATTTGCAACTATTCAATGTGAATGTGCTCATGCGCTTGCTTTCATGGCACCTGGCATGTTGGCATATAGTGTAACTGGCAATTCAGATGCAGCTAAGAATATTTTTATGAACAAGTCAGTTGGAAAATAAGTCAGAATGTAAACTACAGATACAACGGATTTGAAACATGTAAGACCATGAGCCAACAGTTACAGATGTCCACTGAAGTCAAACTCACAGCATTTTGTCAAGGACCGGTTACCTTTGTTTCCCAGCAACAAGAAGGGAGAAAGTATTCAGATCCCTTACTTAAAAATGTGATGAACCCAACACTAGAATTGAGTCACTAAAGCTGTACAAATGTAGAGGAGTAAAAAGTACATTTGCCTCTGAGATGTGGCGGCGTCAACATATATAGGTGCATAAATGGAAATACGCAAGGAAAGTACCCTGACTTTGTACCTAAATACAATACAGTACAGTTAATGTAGTTAGTCACATTACATTACACTACAGTGATAAGTAGACACACATGGACTAGACCACATTGAAGGAGATCTGTAGTCTTTGCAACTCAGTTAAAAAAAAAAGGAATGTAAACTACTACATTTTAATCTGTATGTATGTTAGGCAAATTAAATTCATGGATATTTGTAAGCAGGCTAGCCTACTTTGCAAAGTTTTTATTTCATCGATAGCATGTCAATGTCAATACACACAATGTGAAATAACAGAGGGATTTCCTTCTCTACTCCTGATGGGGGTGCTGCTCAGCCACAGTGTGCTACGTGCTGCTGTTGGTGGCCAGAAAATGTATAAATGAGACAAGGGTTTTAGTTCATACCATTACTGCAATATTGCCTCTGGCCACTAGAGTTCAAATTCTTGTATTTCCATTCTATGACCCCAACTGAGTGGAATATCTGGATTTTGTGTCTATTCAGGTCCTGAATCAAGGCGACAAAACATGCTGACATTTCACACACTAGTGCATTGATTTGGACTGAATCTGAGGCATTATTAGAGTTCAAGGTATCCTTTCAGGACCTCACATAAGATTCTTCCTTCAAGAACCATGAACGTCCTAAACTGGAACTCCAGTGGAACTCCAATCCCATTGTTGTCCAGATAAACCAGTGGCATAAACTGACTGACACTGCAACACATGAACAATGCACTTACACTGGTTAAAATGACTCAAGACATTGTTGTCTTCGAGGCACTTACATGGTTGGAGCTATTTTTTGGCAAATCATTATTTATTAATCCACACAGCAGCTCTGTGCTCCATCTCCAGACACAGTGGATCTTGTCAGATATACACTCAGTAAGCAGAGGTTAAGAGCAGTAGTGGCCTTATACACAAGTTTTTAGATCCACAGTATGATCCTACTTAATTGAAAGGTAGCTGAGAGACACCATTCACATGGGAATGTCATTCTGTTTCCTCTGAGATGTAAGTTGTCAAGCAGTGAATTGTTATGAATTTAGAAATGTTTTTGCAGTCATGCTTGGCTTTTATTACACCTACAAGAACAAGAGTCCCGATTAAGTTTGCCTACTAACATCTGTATTAATGGGCTGATCGAGAGAAGCTGCTCAGTGATCCCAATCAGCATTACAAATACACACCAGCTTCATATATGTCTTTTAACTGAAGGATTGATATTGAGCAGGGAGGAACAGCTTCAGCTGAATCAATTAGTAACTTCACCATGCAGATGGGCAGTAGCCAGCAAAACACACACACACACACACACACACACACACACACACACACACACACACACACACACACACACAAACACACACAGATTTTCTCTCACACATAAATGGATTTACAGTGTCTGGTGTTCTTTGTCCTTCTGCGTTATCTCTACTGTTGGCAAACATATGAATAGCCTACACTCAGATGAGATGCATAAGCTCATCAGCAGTATGTGTGTGTGTGTGTGTGTGTGTGTGTGTGTGTGTGTGTGTGTGTTTGAGTAAATGTGTATGACTCTCATTTTGGGGACATAAATTTGTTTACACGATCACATTATGGGGACCTGTCTTTCTTTTGGGGGCAAGTCGCCACAATGTGAATCCTTAAATTTTAGGGTTGAAGACTTGGGTTAAGGTTTGGCAATTCGTAGTTATAGTTAAGGTTCAAGTAAGCCTCCAAGAAATATACATAAGTCTATGCAATGTCCCTGAAAGTGACGGAAACATGGAAGTGTGTGTGTGTGTGTGTGTGTGTGTGTGTGTGTGTGTGTGTGTGTGTGTGTGTGTGTTTAAAGGTTTTAGATGGTGCTTAAAGGCATCATGGGCATTATGCCCCCAAGACGCTAAATTCTGGACTCCATTACCATGTGCATGTGTGTGATTTCTTAACAATGCTTCTGGGTAAACTCACACAACATTGAACTTTATTTGACCCTACCTCCCATGATGCAACGCTCATAGTAACCTCCCACGGCTTCTCACAGTTCCTACCATCCTTTTCAGTCATAGGCACAAAGATACATTGAGACTCACTGATACACACACATACACACACACACACCTAATGCAGAGATGCTGACACAAACACACACCTCCATCCTCTCCCTGCCAGAGCTGTATGCTCGCTTTCTCAAAGTAACAAAGAGTTCCCGAGCTGTTTGGTGACAGTCCTTGTTTACCTCCCTTCATTCCTCCTCCTCCTCCTCTTCCTCTGCGTATTCCTCGCTCATTTTTTTTTTAAACCGCCCCTCTGAGAGAGTCTGTCATGGATAAAGAGATCCTCAGACACAGACAAGCATTGAGAGAGGATGACCCTGTGAGTTGCACAGTACCTAAAGATCTATTTCTGTCCTCCTTGATTCAAGCATAGGAGTGTGTGTCTCCCTGCTGCCTCCATGCTGTTGGGTCACACACACAGCCGGGCTGTCACAGTTTATCAGCTGCAAAATTTGTCCCATATTGATTCTATGCCTTAAATGAAAATGGGTGTTGGGGGAATCATAAAATTCTGTGAAATGAATTGACATCAGTGTTTCCAGCTTGTAAAATGAACCTCAAGGCTGCAAAACCAACTTCCTCTAATTATCCTCACATAGGCATGCCTATGCTCACCTATACAGAAATGAAGCACCTCCTTAAGGCAGGTAGGCTTTCTTTAGAGGTGTAAATGAGCGAGGAGATGTGTTTGGAGTCGACAGGATGAGATGCCTGCAGTCAGATCAAATGAACTTACCGTCAGTGTGGTCATAGAAACTCTACTCACCATTACGTTTGTCCTCAATGACAAGTATTCCCTCAGTAACGTTACACATAATAAACAAAAGCATCTTTATTTGTAGTGAGATATTTTCAGACACACAGTGTTTGCTTTGCTCCTCTTTATTGCTGACTACAGTGACATCATATCTTTCCAGGGAAAAGTCAGCTGATACACATGAAGTTACGTGCTTTACATCTCCAACAGCAGCAACAGAGATAAACAGAACTACACTTTCAGAGAAAGCAGTGCAGTTATTTTGTGTAAATGAATTTAATGTAGCACTAAATTATTATCAGCTTTCAATTATAAAGTCAGTGTACCACAAAGCCACATAAACTGCTGCACTAACCAAATAACTATAATATCCTTGATAGAATAAAAAGATTTTTGATAAAAAGTTATGTTAGATAAAAAATGTTAAGTTGACATGAACTTTGACCTCAATACATAATGTATCACTTTAACGAGGCCGTAATATGCTTATTTTCAGATTCATACTTTTGATATATGTGGCTACTAGAGTAGGTTTACATGATTTAATGTTCAAAGAACAAATAATTGTTCTTAGACTGTCCATTGCTACGGCACCGCTGTCTGAAACATCCCATTCAGCTCCAGTTCTCCAGAATGCCCTGCTCCTGTCTAGCCCTGCTCTGGTTGGTCAGCTCACACAGGCCTAAACAGGCACCACTCATCGTGTTTCATGTCAGCTTTAATGGTGATATTAGCTTCGACCTGCACTTCTACCATGAATGTCACCAGAATAACCACTTCGAAAAATAAAAATGTCACCACAGCACATTTTTGAGGATGAATCTGATCTGACATTCGCCTCTGCCTCACTGCCCAGTGGGCCACTAACATTACAGCTTTGTAAAGGCCTTTTTCATTTCTTTTCTACACATAGCTATATCGTTACCTTCAGAGCATGTCTATAAAGTAAATTTACGCACAGTAGCAACACACTCACATACACAGGCTTCATATGACAGCAAAGCTAATGCTATCTGAGCTAGTGTTGCAGTATAAACACACAAAAAAGCAGTAATAAAAAACAGTTACTGGCATGGAACTAACAACTCTTGTTATTTAGTTGCCTTTAAATGAGGCTAATGTTCACACAGTTTCTCTCAACTCCACTTTAGCTGTGCAACATGCTAACAGCAAGTCAAACAGGCTAACCAACAAACTAAAGAGCAAAACAACTTTGCAAATCTTATGGCTTCCAAGTTTGAAGTCAGGTCATGGACAGCCAGTATTGATCCATTCTCAAGATTGTTCTGTTACCGACCCTCGGACAAAGCAGTCCAAACATTAAAATGCATCCATAGTTTTTCAGTCCTTGTGATGACATTTCCATCACATTTGCATCAAAATAACGTTAATCCACTGGATCTTGACAACCTCAGATGATGGGAGCAGATGAAGACTTTTGTGCTGGTTCTTGCAGCCATCAACAGGGTAGTTCCCATGTTTAACTCGAGGCTTTGCACTGGCCCTCAAAGCAGTCTGAGGTAAAATGGTTAGCATAAACAATAGTTTCCTTGTCCTTGTTTATCCATTCAACCTATCCTCAGATGGTTACAGACAACAACAGAGAAAATGGCTGCTCTCTCATAATGTTGCCTTCGACATCTTTGTACAGCAACGGCAGACAGCGAGTTCTGCGGGACAGTCAACAAGGTGGAGAATGGTCACCGTGCTGGAGGTGGTGATGTGGTACAGTATGTAGGTAAGGTGTGTACAGCAGTTCAGGAGAGAATAACACCCTTTGGTGTGCACTTTGGACCTTGTAACTTTGCAGATGTTTTACATGCACAAAAAGTTACATGTCACACTAAAGCAAAGGGAAAACTCCCAAAGCATAATATGGCCTTTTTAAAGAGCTCTGTCTTTAACTGTATTATCTTTTTTTTTTTTTTTTTTTTTTTTGGTGATCAGTTCAAGCTTACTTTAGAGAATCATCTGTAAATAAAATGGCTAAATGATTTTTTTTTTTTTTTTTAAATCTGAAAATGATTTTTTTTTTTAGCCTTGAATATTGTCTACAGTCTTCCTGCGTGCAGCCCAGGCCATCTTTGCTGAAAAGGTACAGGTTAAAAGTTGGGCAAAAAGCCCACAAAACACTTGCTACTGCTTGTTAAATGCTGTCAGCACATTGTGATAACTGAAGGCAACTCAGATGAGCAAATTAACATTTTGACAAACTCAGACCTTCTCCCATTTGGTGACTGAAAGAACATGGGTTTCTACAACCAGCCGTGGCTAATATTATGACATGGCTGTGAAAAAAAGACAAATAAGAGATGGAACATACATAATAAAACATTGTTTAGGGTGTTTGCCTGGTTGTTTTTCTGATTGTGTGATGGTAAAATACAATGTTGCAGTTTTAAACTCTATTTTGATTACTTCTGCATAATCAATTTCTATTTACACTGGAGGAATCAATTCTTCTCCCTGTGCTGATCACCTTTTTATTTGATCTTTTATTGTGAGGCACGTTATGAAATCTGTTTAAATATCAGTGCTGTAAACTAAATCATTGCTTATCTTTCTAATAATGCTAAAGATGCAGGTACATGTGGTGAATTAATGATACAGATTTATAAATAGCCTCAGCCATGCATAATGGTTAATGTAATGACAGCTGCTCTGGCAATGACCAGATATTCTAAAGCTTGTACTTCTTCAAAGTTCTTTGAAGGACTAAAGTTCAGTGGAATAGTTTTTTTATTCCACTTTATGAGAAGCAGTTCTATATTAAATAATATAAAGCAATCTGGTTGTGTTTATTTAAAAAATGTAAAAACGTGAACAACAGAGGATGAAGAAGAAAAATGGAACAAATAAAAATGGAAATGAAAAAAAAAAGTGTAACAGGAGTGCATCTGGTGTGCCTACACCCACTGGTGCAGTGGAGGTTATTTAAAAGAGGCAAAAATGTCTTGTCTCATTAAAATCAGTGCTCTGGAACAAAATAAATGTACACTTTAGACCTCTGAGCGTTGTTCTCATCCTTACCAGCTCAGTTAATGAGTCAGTGCAGGGGTTAACTGGCCACATAGTGACCTTTGGTAATTGTAGCTGTGACTTATACAAGCCTTGCTATTTCTCTAACTACAAGGGTGCTATACTGCCAGTGTCTTTTCAAAAATACTACTGCTGCCAGGATCACTCAGTGCATTTTCATTTAAATCTAACTATTTTCATGCTCTTTAAGCATAATCCCCTGTCAAAATGTGTTCTTTTCCAGTTCTTCACATGACCCTATGTCTTTGTACTGTGTGGGTCAGTTTTTATTCATGAGTCTTTAAACAAACAAACTTGTGGCAATGTGATTTACAGACAACATGGGCACAAAAACTGACAGAAACAGAGAGACAGAAAGTGTAGAACAAGTACTGCAGGGGAGAGATTGTGTATCAGTGCGTTTCAGTTAGTCCTGTTTCACCTTGTCACATTTACTTGTTAAGGTGAGCCAACACAGGTGATGATATTTTCCCGGGCAGCATGGAGGGTCAGTCATTAACTCTGTCATCACAGAAACAAATGTACAGCTTAAGAGGAAAACTGCTGTTTACCACAGCTTGGGTTTTATTTTGTAATTCTGGTCCTCAGTTCCATTGGTAATAATAACATTCAGTATAGTATTAGTTCGGCATAGGCTTGCATTAAAGTTAGCCTGTCACTCTTACTTACCTGGGCCCCTGTAATACTTCATCTTACTCGTCTCTCTACGCCCATTGGGTTAAATGACTTTCCAATTCAAGCTATCAGTCAATTCAACACTCAATTTGCAACAAAGTAGACTGAATCAAAGTTTGTTCAAACTTATCATCCTTAATAAACCACAAACATTAATAAGGCCACATAGTTTATATCCAAGTTTGTGCCTCTCATGCATTACGAGAGGCGCAAACTTGGATATGGCTCATGGGGACTCATGGGGACTAACCTGATGTACCAGATGGCTTGTTACACAGAACCATATGGGAAGTCGTCCTTGGAAACTATTTGAAAAAGGGCAGGCACTTTCAAAAAAGATTTGGCAGGTAATTGGATGAGCAATCTGCCGATCACCATCTATCACGGGCTAACTTCAACCAATCAGATCAACAAACCATATGATGCAGCAGGACTCTGCTGAAGTCAGTTGGGAGAAGAGCGAGAACATCTTTTCTGTGTAGAAAAGCCTTTTAGTGCTGTTCTTTGTTCTTCTGTCAATGATGAAATACTCTCCGGTTCTGATATAATCGATGCTATTGCAGAATCTACGCTAACGTCTTTAGGAGCCGCCTTTGTTCTTTCAAATGGACAGTAGTTCTGCCAGTAGCTGGCAGTGGTTCCTGAAGAACACTGATTGGTTCGAACCTCAAGGCTGGTTCATGTCTTAAGTGTGGTCCACCTCAGGGGCACTGCCAAGAAGGTCTTCTTCAGCAAGCCACCGGACCCGTCACTGCTTGCAGTGCTAGATGGCAGCCCCGCCGCTCTGACATCACTCCTACTAATGCATGTTTATAGGTCCTGTGTGTGTGCATGTGTGTGTATTTCAGGCCTATGTGTGTAATTAATGACAAATTAATTTCCCCAGTGAGGAATTACTAAAACACTAAGTACAACCAAGTTTTCTCTCTTCTCTCTCTTCCCATTATGTTTGAGCCACACAGCCAAGCATCCAGTTTTCTAAGAAATAAAAACATGGTGAGCTTTGAAAAACAGATTGTTTTATTCTGATGGTACAGTCCATCTAGATTCCACAAAGATTCTTCAAGACATCCAGATGAAAGAATATTCTGTCTACTCATTTCCCTTTTCCAGGTTGCAACTCTATTTTCTATCCGGGTAGCTGCAAATGGCATCTCCTTACTCCTTTTCATATGACACACATATAAACTTTCATTTTGCCTTATGTAATAATAACAAGTGACATCAATATAGACAAGAGGTTTTCAAAGAGTGAGGTTGTGAGGGAGAGATGTGAGGCAAAGATACTGAGTGAGGTGAAAGGGACAGGAGCATGCCTGTTTTCTAAAACAACAGGAAGTCGTTGTAACTTGGCCTGCTCGCTAACACAGTCAGCAGTTGGCGCTGCAACAGAAACTGTGACATGCAGCTCATGGAGGTTATTAAGGAACTTTAAAACCCTTTGTGCCTGATTACCACAATTTGGGTCAAAACCATACAACTTTTCTGAGTCACAACTCTGAACACACAGACATGATACAGATGGCAGCACTTGGCTGAAACTCATGAAATCCTGATACAGACAGTTGGTTCATCTTGAACAGACTGACCACAGACATATGTCATTTCTGAGTACCCTTTTTGTTTGAATTAGGGAAATGAGTCACAACTTGAAACTTGAAAATCTTTTCTATTGTACAGCAGAGTCTGAGATTATTCTGCTAATACCTTCACAACAGCAGAGAGTTTAATGACCTGAGATTTTCAAAGCTCGGTGAGTAATTATTTTTCAGAAGAATGGAGGCTTAGCTCTTCAATGTGATGTTGATACATAAGCTCAGGAGTTGAAGTAGTGAATTACATTTGCTCTTGTTGCTATAACCTATTCTGGTTTATCCTAGTTGGACTGTACAACGAAGGGTTGTTGTATAGTTACAACTGACAATTAGTTGCGTGCACAGACTAATTTAAGGTGGTCTTTAATTTGTCATTCGTAGAGTAATCAGAGTGATGTTTACTCAGAATACATTTAAACTGACCTACTTCTTACTTTTATCGGAGTACATACCCAAACACTGTCACTGTTACTTGAGTACAATTCCTTTAAAGCAACAGTACTTTCACTTGAGTATAATATTCTAGTGCTAAGAGATAGTAATTGGGACTAGGTCAAGACACATAAGCTATCATATCAGCTAATGGTCCCTACAGTGTCACATCAGGGCAATCAGGGTATAAATATATACACACACATATGTGCACAGTGTTTATACCAGACTTGAAAAATGCAGTTGCACAAACATGACTTCTTTTAAAAGAGTGCTCACAATTTTGCATTGCACTCTGATAGTATTATCAGAAGGGTGGAAAGATAAAAACAGGAACTAAATCAATGCAAAACCAGAGATGTCGTCTATTTTAATTCACACATTCTTCTTCCTTATCGCCTCATTATCAACAATGAAACCTGACTTGATTCACTCATCTGAAAAGATCTGGGTGTGCTATGCTAGTTGCAGCTAATGTACCCTGGAACCTCTAGCCTGCAGCAGAGACGAGGAGCGAGCTACAGACTTCTGGTAAGTTCAGTTCTTCCTAACTCCACCTCCCATATTTCTTTCATTTTCAAACTTGTACTTCAGCCCCAACCAACGTTGACTCAAGTGACATCACGTGAGGACATTTATCAGAGTTTGTGCAGCTCTCTCTGCAGATACAAAAGGATTAATCCAACTTTTTTCACATATTCAGTAGTACTCCTCAAATAAGTGGACTATAAAATCAATGGGGTTCCCCTTTAATAATGATAATAAATAAATAATGACCAGCACAACACCAGCATGAGAAGCAATAGCATGACTATCAGGTACAGGAGCACCATTAGTCATTAGTGAACAGTGACTGTGTTCATTTAGACTGAGCGACATCTGCATGCATGGATACACCTTTCAATACTCAAATCAGGTGCAAAATAAGTTTCCATTGATGGTTCATTTGAAATAATATGCTACTAGCGTGAAAAATAGATGCAGACTATAGTCAGTGTAAAAACATTTTCACTTCAGTTTTACCTACCAGATGGAGGCCATGAGTCATTATTTTTAGCTATTAAATCCAATCCAGTGTATTTGTGATGATGTATATGGGTTTGAGACAGATGGTAGGCTTTTCCTGCACTTATATAGTTCATGAAGTGGTTTAATATAAAACAACTTTACTGCCAGTGAAAGCAGCAAACATATTATTATTAATGCTGCCTCTTGTTCATCCCTGACTATGGCATAAATAAGCCACTAAGATTCTTAGAAGGAAAAAAAGGCGCTGATATGTAAAGGTACACAGCAAATTCAGAAGTGTTAATTCAACTCCTAGGGAGTTAAATTCAACACTTTAAAAGTGTCTATATTGGTCCACACTAGATCGAGTTAAAATAACACTTTTGAAAGTGTTAAACAGTTAACACTGTGACAGAGTTGGAACAACACTCTCAATAGTTGAAATTTAACACTCACCAGTGTTGAATTTACCTAACACTAGTGTGTAGTGTCAAAAATTAACACTATCATTGTGTTGTTTTAACACTGAATAAGTTTCAGATTATATTAACACTATGGATAGTGTTAAATATTATACTACTATTACTACTACTGCTAATAATAATAATAACAATGATATTATTATTGTTTTTATTATTATTGTTAATAAATAATAATAATAATAATAATAATAACAACAATAATAAAATTTACAAAGAAAACCACACAAGTTGCAGTTTGAATCAACCTGTATTTCAAACAAGCACACCACATTAACAACAGCACTGGCTTTGCAATAACCACAACACAGGTCACACAATATGACAATGTGGCACAATGTATGTTTTTTCACACATCTCATTAGAAAACTGTTTGTCATAGGGCCTGTAATAAATCAACTCCTTAACTGGAAAAACAGAAAATGAATCTGCTCTCTCATTGATACAGTATGCATTGAAATGATCATCAAAATAAAGAGTGTCCACTCTGCAAGTCAAAATAAAAGCTTGCTCATCATGTATTATGATGTTGGTGACCTTTCTGAAAATAGGAACTTCCATATTTGTTCCAGTACAAACAAACATACCAATCTGATATTCTGTTCCATAGTTCTTCACCCAATTAGTGGTTGACACTTCACAGTATGCATTTACATCAAAAACAGAACTTAAAACATCACCACCTTCCAAGCTATCAATAGTTTCTTTCTTCACTGGACCAAACTCAAATCTCTGAAAATCAAAATTCTCAAATTGTTAGAGCTATCAGGACTCCGTGACACTTATTATCGACACATATAAAATACTAATAGAAAGTATTATTAAATGGGCATGGCACCTTTCATTTACTTACAGAAAGATACTCCGTGAAGTCTGGAGGTAAAGTCGTCCTCTGCTGTCCGCGCTCGAGTCTGACTCCAAGTCGTCCCGCCCTTTAGCCAAACACGTCACAGATCCGTTGGAATTCTGGGAGCAACACTGTTAAGTGTTGATTTTAAAATCAATGGATTTAACTCCCTGGATTAACACCAACTCTTTTGAGGAATTAACACATAGTTGAATTAAACTAAGCAAGTGTTAAATTAACACTGTATTTTTAACATACAACACCAACACTGGAAATCTAACACTTTTGATTTTGCTGTGTAATTATTAGTAGTAATCCATTCTGTCACTGTCACATGTCAAATTAAATATCAGAACTGCAAAGAAATGTTACATTTGGTTAAAATTTGCAGTACATTTGGATAGAAACTGACTACAAGTACAACTTCCAAAGGCAAGTTGAGTCAAAATTCTTCACAACAAAGAAGAAGACAAACATTTGATCAATCATCAAAGAAGGTTAATTCAAAGGTTTGACAGAAATACAAACTTACTCCCACCCATCGCTCCTCTTACCTGACTACACTATTGTGCTGACAGCAGAGTGGACATGGTCACATCATGTACATCCCCTCTATACAGAGAGACTAATTAGCCAGCGTAGTGAAGCAGGTCACAAGGCTGATGAGGTGGGAGAGAATAGGTGGGGAGAGGACGGAAACACACGAAGGCTGTATTTGAAACTGCCTACTACAACAGCAGTATGTACTGATTAGGCCAAAATGTAGCATGTAGTATGCAAAAACAAAATCCGCAGGATGCCAAAAATATCCAGATGTCATACTGAATCTTACCTACTGTATCCCACAATGCAAAGTGCTGGAGCAGTCACAACAACCAGATGGGCCAACAGCAGGAAGATTTTTACAATTTTCGTATATGATGTTTCATCACAAAATTCATTTATAAGGCAAGAAATTAGCTGTGTAGATTTCAAATATTGGCAGTTTTACAGGAGTTGATCACAAAACTAAAAAGTGCTCCAACGTTTTTGGAGTTGAGAAGCTCCACAAGCGCCTGTGGGGGTAGCTAGCTATTTGGCCAGTCACACTCACAGACCCTGTTTATCCCACAGTCACACAAACCACTGCAGCCAACACAGCAGACTGCAGCAACAATAGCAGAGGACAGCCAGACCCACAACTGAAAGACATCTTTAATTTTGATACCATCTATTCGGTCATTACATTCAGCTTTTGACCTGAAGTCAGGCAGCTATTGTCAAAGGGAGAATATTCACAATACCAAACCAGCATGGGAATTAACACTAATAAAACTACCATCAATCAACAGGTTTCATGAAAAGGCACACAGTTTGATTGAAACAAGGATAATAACGATGACAAAGTACTTCTAAAGCAAGGAAGTGCCCCCGTGCTCACCACCCTAAACTTCATCTGCCCCTTTAAACTGGAGGTGGACGCCAGCATTCTTGGTTTGGACGCAGTGCTACTGCAGTAAGATGACTATGGCATCGATCATCTAGTCTTTCACTTTTTCAAAAGTTCAAAAAACACCAGCACCACTGAAAAATAGTCCTCAGCCTTACTGTTGGCAATATAACACTTTGAAATGAACCTTTAGTCCAATCCTGTGCCAACCAAAAAAAAAAAAAAGAGGTTTAGAAAATGTCATGGCAAAGTCATGGAAATGATTGTGCGTGTGTGTATGTGTGACCAGGTATTTATCTCGTTATGGGGACAAAAATCTGTTTACACAGTCACATTGTGGGGACTCACCATGTAAATCAGTAAATTGTAAGGTGAAGACTGAGGATAGGGTTATGGGTTAGGTAAGGTTAGGGATAGGGTTAGGGTTAGGGTAAGGCTCCAGGAAATGAATGTAAGTCTATGTAATGTGATAAAAACACAACATGTGTGTGTGTGTGTGTGTGTGTGTGTGTAAATATGGAGGACCGGTTTGTGTTCTTTCTTGTTTGCTGTTTTGGGCATTGCTTCGCTCTAAAGTTTTGATAAACTGTTACTTTAAACTTTGCCTCTTCCTGTGGAGCTGGCCTTTCTTGGGAGTGGGAAGAGTGGGGAGTCACACAGCATGTTATGTCTGGGTTTCCTCCAGACTGGGGACATAACACTGGCTACTGAGGGTGTCTGCTGGACAGGTCAGGCATGACTGCATCTAAAAAAAAACACACAACACACAAAGAGGTGAGGGAAATGAGAAGAAAGAGGCAGATGATCTGTAAAAAAAAAAAAAAAAGAAAGAAAGTGGATTGCCAAGAATTAACATTTTTAATATTAATATTTTTACATTTTGGTGTATGCACAGGTTAACAAAATGGGATACATGTCAGTTGGTAATGGAGCTAGAGGTGCTGGTCAGACAGATCCAGGCTAGCTGTTTCTCCACGCTTGCAATCTTGTGCTAGGCAAGGCTAACCACATCCTGACACCAGCTCAATGCAAACAGAGATTTGAACAGTTTACGAAATGCCATTATGCACTGCCTTTCAAAGAGTTATACCAGAAGAGTTACATCACTCGTGTGTATGTTATGTATCGAGCATCAGCCGGGCGATTAGCACTGCAGATTGTAAAAAAAATAGCTAGCAGAGTTCCATTCAGTGAAAGATTCACTAATCAGCACCACTAAAGCTCACTAATTAACACCCTGAATCTTGTTTGTTTAATGTTCAAGGTTTTAGAATGAGTCACATGCTGCAACTTTTTCTTGGCAAACAGCTGGTCGCTGTGATTCTGTATTGCTTCCCATCTTGTCAGCAGTGTGGTTGCCAGGTTTTGTACCATTGTGCCTGTACAGAAGCCTACACTATATCAAAACCTTGGAGGTAACCCTTTACTATTGAACGTTAGAGGTAAGTGCTTTGGAGAAAGCTATGGCTAGCTATGGCCCCCAACTTTGTTCTCAATGCTAAGCTAACCACGTCCTGACTACAACTCTGTACTTAATGCCCAAACATGAGATATATATTTTCTCATCTCAATGTTGGAAAAAAGAAAATTAGTGTATTTCGAAAAATGTCAAATATTCTTTTAGTTGATTACTAGAACAAAGTCCCCTTTGGATGGTGCAACCTTTTCCTTGACCCCCAAGACTTTTGTCCGCGTAAACTAGTACCCCCTTCATGTTATTCACCCTCAGTCTCCCTGATCCCTCTGGCCCCACCTCTTAAAAATATCCTGTTTAATGGGCAGGCCTCCAAGCAGTGTTAATGGTGAATTTGAAAGGATCTGACGAAAGGTGCATGGTACATTATCCTAGAAAGAACACACATGCACACAAAACTCCTAAAGTGCAGTAAGAACAATATTAATTATTTGCATATGTATTTGTATATGAAGGTAATAGTAATTCTTTGTCACATACACCATCATCATGTAAATGAAAGAGTAAAAACAGAAACAAACAGAAAAACTCCCCTTACAAAACTTTGGGCTTTGGTCCATGTCCTTAAACTTCACTATCTTGCCAGAGACATTCTGGCCACAGACGCCAATCTGTTATATTGCCAAATGTTAAGAACAGCCTGGATTGCTGAGAGTGTCTGTCAAAAAGAGACATTAGTGCAGGAGGAGGGTCTTTGAATGGTTTGAGCTGAATTCTTCTGTAGCTGCAACATGCACTGGAGGATTTGTGATCACCATGAGCTTTTGACGTCTCCCAAGGGAACATGACAGCATTGGAAGAAATGTAGACTACATCCGTCTTAGGTGTATGAAATTGAATTTGTGACTTCTTGTGGAGCTGTCCAGGCTCCTCTGAAGTTTCTGTCCCTCTGTCTGATCCTTTTCACTGCCGACTCACCGTACAGTATTGACCTGAATATAGTTAGAATGTTACACATTACCAGGGGTTACATGTTGGTTGTGGGCAGTTCGTGTTAACTGTTATTGTTGATGTTGAACTAAAATATCTAATAATCATGGAGAACTTCATGTTTTGCTTTTTGATGAGCTGTGTGAAAATCTTTTGTGGGATGGATACTGAAAGGTAGCCATTCAACGGTTCAACGAACATAAATGAAACTAATGATAGGATATAGTAATTGCTGAACCCTTATTTCCTCAGCGCTATGTATGTGACCATTACAGTGGACGCCACGCATTAACAGAGTCAATACACTTAAAACAGGACTTGTGAAGAGCATTATATATGATGCACTTAATAAATTGTAATATATGCCTGTAGTGACACCATGCATGAAATTAGTACTAGGAAAGGATGAGTAATTAATTACCTGTGGCCTCTGGCAGCTCCAGTGACCTGGTCAACCTCATTCTCTTATGATTGGCCTCATGGCGCTCAGCTGAAAAGTCAGACGAAATGATATGCAGTTAATCATCCACATATTAAATTGTTTTCTACGACTGTATTCAAATCCATAGACAGAAGGGTTAATAGGAAAGCATAAGTAATTACCTGTCCTCAGCTGAAAAGTAAATATTCCCTGTGCAATTTATATGTACTTGCTTAATTTTGAATGAGACCCACATAACCAAGGTCAGGTAAAGATATGTATGAAAAAGATTGTGTATGTAAATGATAATTGTTAATGTTGCTACTGTGGGATGAATCAGTCAGACAGCTAGGTTCTTTATTAGCATGGCAAAGCTAGCAGTTAGCAAGTGACAGACAGTGAATCTGGCTATATGTCAATAGGTCAGTGTTTATTTGTACATTTTAAAAGAAAGGTCAAACAGAAGAGAAATAATATGAAACCATGAATATTTCCTTGTAGCTTTAGCCAGCTCCAATGATCAGGTCAGCCTCATTCCCTGTTGATTGCCACACTTACTATTTACTTACTTACTTACTTACTTTACTTACTGCTTATCTGAAAAGGAAAGGGTTAGCCTTTACATGCATAATCCCACTGTGACCTATGAAGAAGTGGATAATGAAAACACAATCATAAGTTGAAAATAAGAATATAAATGTTAATTTCTATATCTTGGATATCAGCACATGGAGACCGTGTGCCATCTGCACTGTCTATTTTGCGCTGACCACAAGAAGTATGAAACACGAGTGATGAGCTAGCTGGATAATTTACTGGAATGCTAATGCCAAATAGCGAATTAGCAATGCACCTCAGAATTCTTAGTTGACTTCCCTGGAAGGCACAGTAGTCTTGAATCAACTTCTATCTCCATCATATTTCTTTTTCCTGATTTAAGATACAACAAGCCATGTGTCGCACAGGCACTCTGTGACCCTCACCCTCAATAGAACACACATAGGGACACACACACACACACACACACACACACACACACACACACACACACACACACACACACACACACACACACACAGTGTCTGACAGGATCTCAGTGGAACAGTCCCTGTCAGTCTGTCAGCTCTCGGGGTTTCCAAACAAGTCAAGACAAGCTTTCTTGGAGACAAGATACAAGACAACTCATCACTTTTGGCTATTTGTCTTTAGGGATGTTAGTCTGTGCTGAAATGTCATGTTCATGAAGAACATAAAACAAGAAAAAACAACCAAAAAAGCACAACATCAAAGACTTTGGGTCATCATGTTGTAGTTTCAGGGCTAATTGTTGTTTTCATGGAAATTGATTGTTAGGAAATGGTGTGTATTGTGAGAGGACACTTGAGGCTCAGAGGCAGCCTGCTAATTAGGACTAAATTGTATTAGCACAACAACAACACTGACCCCTCAAAGCCCTCTCTCTCTCGCTTGCACACACTCTTTTTGTTTTTCTCACACGGACAAAGATACACACAAGTGAAAATGCAGTTTCTCATGTGCACACTCACATACAGAGAGTGTGACCTCGCTATTGATGTTGTTCCTGGTTAAGACCCTCTCATGGTCCCTGCTGCTCTTGGCTCCACTGGAATTAAAAAACAAACAAACAAACAAACAAACAAACAATAAACAATTGGCCAATTTATGGTAAACTACTCAGTACACATAAAAGCAAAATGTGAGGACTTGAGCAGTCATGAAGTATCTTCAGCCTAATTTTGTTTGTTGACACCTAATATATGTTGTATTGATGGAATGAAATATGGCAACAGAAAATAGTCATGGATGCTTCCCATATTAAAGCTTATGGAAGTAGCTCTGTGCTGCACTTTATTGAAGATGGGAAAAGTTAACCAGGCTTTGGCAAATGCCAAACCAATCACATAGTTTTCATCCCTGAAGCCTTCTTTCTTGTGTATACTACTGAATCTACTGCTTGAAAATACTTCCAGTAAAATGCAGATCTCACCTTTGCGTGGCTTGTACAGGTTCTTCTGGGTTGTAGTTGCAGTGGGTGTTTTCTGCCGTCTGACCACAGGGGATGATAATAATCCCATTACAGCTTGATGCACAAGAATGAAGTGAAGGAAACGCCACACCAAACAGTATCTTTATTTTTTTATGATGACTAAATAGTTTAACTAAATAGTGTATATTTATTATTTGAATGTGCATTAATATTATTTGAAAGTCTGGTTGATGATCCTCATAGTTTTTATGGTGAACTTGTGTTCACCTTTTTCCTGTTCTAATGCTAGATGCTGATTGGTTGTTATTTAAATAACCAATTCCCTTGCATGCAGTGCCTGTAACCTTAAGAGAATCACCTTAAGGCGAGTTGCTATTCAAGAGGCATCTGTACTGCATAGTTGTGACACTGATGAAGGCTGGATGGCCGTTTGTCCTCTTGTCTTCTGTAACAGTCTTTCTATTACAGAAGACAAGTCATAGAAGAATGTCATCATTAGTCATTACAATAAGGAAAAATGCAGATTTTTGGGAGTGTGGTGGAAACTCGACATGTGAGTTTAGTTTGGCAATCTGCTTCAAGGAGAACATGTTGGATTGCAACATTTGCAAAGTTGATTGTAAAAATATTTTAAACTTTGCATTGTTTTCATCAATTTTGCTTGCTAGCAGTGTTCTTCTTCTCTGCCTTGCTGGCATGTTTTTTTTTTTTTTTTTTTTTTTTTTTTTTTTAATTTCTTTACTCGTTACTGCCACCAAGTGTTGATTAAGTGTTGAGTAGTGTGAAATTGGCAGGTGTAAGATAAGATAAGATATACCTTTATTAGTCCCACAGTGGGGAAATTTCAGTATCAAATATGCATCAGATTGTTCATGTGCCTGTCAGCTTATATGTATCTAAAAAATGGAAATCAACTTGTCCCAACATTGCTCTCTAGTGCAACGACTGTTTAGATTCTCTACAGGGTCCTTCTAGTTTGCTCATCTCCAATAAAGAGCAGGATCATTTTGAGTTGGAAGCATTCTACTGTCTCCCATGTGGTGGGCAGGACAGTGAGAAGTGGACCTTATGAACCAGTTTGCTCTGCTCTGATTTTGTCTTTTTAACAGTCACAAAATAATCCCACTCATTCTACTTTGCTTTTTTTTGGGTTTGGTGTTAAGCTGCCATCAATAAAACACTTCAAATACAGATGTTTCACATTTAAAGCTTCCAGTTTGCTCAAAGGAAATAATTCTGATATAAATTTAATGTGAAATATTAGTAGGAAATTATCTGTTTCTTAACAATGAATGAAAGAACGACAAAGCAGAATGACTGGAATAAATTAGTGGGTCAATACAGTGTTTCTGTTAAAAGAGAAATTCAGAGCAGCAGGAGAGTATGACATGATTCTGTTGTTATATTACAACTGCAATCAGTGCTGTGAAAAATGAAACAATATTGAAATTTAAAAACAGCCTTTAGTCATAACCAGCTTTGACATGTTTGTGCTGGACAGATAATGTTGTATTATTGTTATTTGAAAGTCAAGCTATAATTTGAAAGCTGGCTTTTATTTGAAAATCAACAGTATACAAATAAAACCTGAGCTTCCCTGCATTTCTACATGTAAAAGGACTGTTTATTTCTGTGGTGGATGAGTTAGGTATACATCTGGTGGACAATACTCGCAAGAGATCTGAATGCTGTACGCTTGAGCACTGTAAATGTTTCAGGGTGAAGTGTCTGTGTTGCCACATACAGTTGTACCTGATAAATACTTGAGAAACATTGAAAATAAGATGAGATGAGATTAAATAACTTCACAAAGTACATACTATAGATATAGGACAGATCCCTTTGCTGCTAGCTAACAATGACTCTGCTCTCAAGGCTATACTAGAGTGATAGCAACGAAGGCGAGGTTCTGCCTTTGATGATAAAACTTCTTATTTATTATTATCTATCTGTTTGGTTGTGTGCACAAGTAACACAAGCGTGTCACACATTTAAACAGCATGATTTGGTGAAACTACCAGCAGCAGCAGCAGCAGCAGCAGCAGCAGCAGCAGCAGCAGCAGCAGCAGCAGCAGCAGCAGCAAGCACTAAAGAAAAAAAACAATCAGTGAAGCAGCAATCAGTAACATATGCAGGTAAATTTGATGGAATAATCAACGCTCATTACTCAAAGCATAACATACTAATCAGACTGTGAGATGTCTGTAGTCTTGTCTGAGAGGAATGATTTCAGTGCAGATGACAAGGCTTTGTGGAAATGTATTTTAGCTGTGCGTTTAGGTTGGCTAGACAAGCACTTCTGACAGCTTATAGTTAGATTCTGTTTGCCTGACTGCTTGGGCAGGAGTTCAAAGGAAGCATCACAGATAAGCAGCAAAAGACTGCAAAAGTTTCATCTGAAATGGAGGCTTATGAAATCCATTGGACCTGAATGCTCTTCAAGATGTTGCAGAGTTACATGGTTAGGTTGAAGTAGTTGCTCATAAAAAGACTTGCTCAAACAAAGCAATTTTTTTTATAGAGACCATTTAAATCTCACAATGGATATCAGGATTAGCATGTCCTGAAAGCTGGTGAAAGGCCTTCTGAACTGACAAAAAAGGCACTTTGTTGGATCAAACAGCTCTGCATCTCTGTATGTCTTTTCTAAAGTCTATTGGGTTGCAGTTTGGGTTGTAGTGATGTGGTCCCTGGTGGAAACTGATATTGCATTGTAGGGATCTGATTTCCACTGAGATCACTTTTAATCTAACATACACACAATCACATTACATTATGGCAATGGTGTGTAACCAAGAAATTCACTGAGAACATTTATTTCAGTAATAACTACATTTTTTGTTTGTTTGTTTTCAGTTCAGATCATTAATGTACCACACTTTAACGACAGTATTCTATTGGATGACTTATTTTCCTTGTGTTTCTTATTTCTAGAAACACTTTGTTTAATGTCAGCTTGCATTTTACTCGACAAGTTCCCCTGAGCTTCAGTGTGTTGGCAGTGACCACACAAAGCAGCAGCTTCATAATGTGTGTTAAACTGGAATTAAGCTTTTCTGAAAAAACTCATTAACATCTCCGTGAACCTATGCAGAGAAGGGTGTTATGGGTAGGTTGATGCTTGCAGAGGAGCCAACATGCACATCTTCCAA
Source organism: Chaetodon trifasciatus (assembly GCA_037975065.1). Classification (NCBI taxonomy): domain Eukaryota; kingdom Metazoa; phylum Chordata; class Actinopteri; order Chaetodontiformes; family Chaetodontidae; genus Chaetodon; species Chaetodon trifasciatus. The sequence continues at coordinate 729,661 of JBBMOE010000042.1, forward strand.
ATCTTAGCTATGCGATGTGTGGACCTGTGCATCAAGCAAGTTCAACTTCTGTAGGGAAGCAGTCTGAACAGCCACACAAATGTATCCAAGTGACTCCCTATGTACATCCCCCTAACTGCAGCCCAGAGAAGCACAATTCCAGATCTGTCACCAGTGCTCTAGACCAGTGATTCTCAACTGGTAGGTCACAGGCCTTTGCCTGGGCAAAAAATAAAAAATAAAACATCCTCTGCTTTTATTTTGAAGGGAATTGTCATTGCCATTGTCAAGCTTGTCATTAAGGGGTGATGTTAGGTCCTGAATCCAGACCAGTTGAGAACCACTGCTCTAGACTGTGGTCACCACTTTCAAGTCAATCTTCAGGGATGGGAATTTGTACTTTTTGGCAGGGGTGGATCTAGGATTTCTCTAAATCAGGGGCCATAACACACATGCCCATCCATGCAGATTTCCTTACTCAGTAATGTGTACATTTCACCAGTCATTCCCTGTTTGCCAGTGGTTTGATAACTCTGAGCAAAGACACACATCATTGAATATATTTTGCAAATTGAGCCATGTTCAAAACTTCAAAAAAGCAGAGAAAACAAAGTCTTTACAATTTTCCTGTTTATTGCATTTATGTATTGCATTACATCCAAGGCAAACTCAAAGTAAATTCATAGCTGTTCTTGAACCATTTGGAGTACATGTATGGTTTTAGTCTCTTTTGAAAGGTAACACTCTGAACTTTTATCTGCAGCACTCAGAATCACTGTAAGTGCTACTGGCATTGAGTAATGAAAGTCTGAACATGCTGAAGGGTTTTTCCCCCACCTGAATATATTTTTGCAAATAGATGCCTGCAGTTGACTATAAGTGGGACTTATGAGCGGGAAAACATTAAGCCTCACCTTGTCCAAATTCAATAAAAACTGATAACAATACCACTTACTATTTTCATGTTTTCTTTAATTTTATATCCCAGCGTCCTCCAAAAAAGCCAATTAACTATATATTTATCTACATAAATATCTATATTTAAATTCATGAAATCTAACTTTTATCCATATATATTCATATTCAAGCTGTCCTATATTATACCTGTATTTTGGCTATATAGCTTTATATTGAGGCCATTTACTATATTTATCACTTCAAATTGTGTGTAATATCCTTACTTGTGTTTGGAGATGTAAATAAACAACTAAAATGACATATGGCCATGTTCAGCATTTCATTGGCTATTCAAAGTGTCAGTCATTTTCAAAATTGTCCTTGATTGGCTCAATCTTCACACGTCGGGGGAAAGGCGGAGACCTCCATTCAACTCAGACTGTTATTGACTCCTCTGGTTGCTGGACTTCAGATGGCAGATTGTGAAAGCGGAAAGAAAGCGGAAGACAAACACAGAAAGAAAACACTTGTCTGTGGATTATTATCTTGTTTTGGACTAAATATTACAGGTGCCAATTTTGAGAAGCGCTGTTGATTTTAGTAGATGTTTGACCAACGACTGTCGTCATTCCTTGACATTGTCTGCAACATGAAATACTTTATAACTAAAAACATTTTACAACTATTTTATTATCCACAATCTGCTAAATTGCTGTATATTTAACCCTCATTCTTTGTAGCCTGTCATGACTCAAACGCAGTCACAAAGCTTGGGTCTATGAGGCTACATGTGAAGTGCAGCACCTCTGACCCTGAACTATGTAAGCTGCAGCACCCTGAGAAAAGTTCACTGACCTCTATGTAAGAGTTGGAACAGAGAATTGCGGGATAACAAGCAAAGCAGATGAGATGTAAAATGGTCTTTGAAGGAGATCTGAATAGTATCAGATCCTCAGTGTTTGCTGCTGTAACCAATGAGGTGATAGGAGGAAGGTTGGAAATAATTATCTTAAGGAAGGCAAATGTGTCAGGAAGTTGTAGTAGATGCTGGTCTGAGTCTGATCAAAGAAGCCATCCAGATTTTTTGTCTTTTTAACAGAAAAGCTATTTTTACTCACCACTTAATTCAAATCTCTTCTTCGAACATTCTTTTGATCACTGTTAAGTTACATCAATAAAGCTCAACTCTTCCTGAAGACGTTTCACAGTAAAAGTCTATGAGAAAACTGATGGATTATGGCTGTAAAGCCAGGGGAGGGCTTTTAATGTGATACATCTGTGAAAGAAATAATGACTTTCAATTCACAAAATAAAAAAAGCAAAAAGAAAGAATAAAGCGAATCTGCTGCAACTCTGTTCACCCCACATTTGGAGATATAGGGATACCTCCGGCAGTCATCAGCTGCATGGCATTAATTCTCAAATAGAGGTTGGTATTCAAATAATGTCACACAGACATTTTGCATTAAAAACCTACCAGGACAGGGAGGGATTATGCCGTTTGAGTAGAAAAAATGTGAGTGTGAAACAAAAAAAAAAGAAAAAAAAATGCTAAGAAAAAATCTTGTGCTTTTATTTTGAAGGGGATTTTTTATGCAGTGCCATCTATTCGTGTCGCAGCTTGGGTCACAGCTTGTTATTAAGGGGTAATGGTGGGTCCCGAAGCCAGACCAGTTGAGAACCACTGCTCTAGAACAACATATTTGTAATAATTTGTCTTTGCCGTCCCAAAGCTGATGATTTGTAATGCTTTGAGATGGAATCACTGTAAAAAAGCAATCTGTTTTATGATCTGACAATGGTCAAGGGTTGGTTAAGTTTAGCCACAAAACCTTCAGTAAACCTGCAGGTTAAGTTTAGGGAAACATCATTTGGTTAAACAAAGTACCTTGTAAGGATTAGAAAAACATCTGGTTTAGGGTTAAAATTATTGTTCTGTTACAGTTAGGAGACTTTCGTCATCATGGTTACAATAATAAACATTTGATTAAGGTTAGGGAACTATTATGGTCATGGTTAAAGTGAATGTCGATCGTTGGTTTGGGGCTTGTAGTGTTGCATTTGAATTGATGTTAGCCAAACAACAAATTAAAAAAAAACAAAAAAACACTGGAATGAGTGAGTGAAAACCATATTTCTGTTAAAAAGAGAACGTCAGAGCAGCAGAATGGTGAGTATGACATCGTGGTTTTGTATAATAACTGCTGTGGAAATGAACATTACCTTAAATACATCAAGAAGACTGGTAAACATAGTTTGCATTAACATATACAAACAGGAGCAAACCAGAAAAATACATCTTACTAAAATATAACATAAGGAAAAGTTTAAAAACAGGACTGTCTCTTATATAGGCCTGTTTCAAATAAAATCTAGGTTATCTGTGCAATGGAGCTGAATTAACCACTACTGTACATGCACAAATATGGTATATTATGTCAAACTGTTATGAACTAAGTTAAAGGGAGAAGTTACAGGAAAAGTGCTGATAAGGAGCAATTATAATTTTAATTGGCGATGATAACAGCTGCCAGATAAAATGACATCTTTACGTGTCATTCTGTGGCCAGGTAGCTTATAGCTGAAATTAATTTACCTGAAATGAATTCAGTTGCTTTGAAGTGACTCGATTAAACTGAGGAGAAATGAACGAAGCTGAACTGATCAAAGAATTAAAGTGAGAGTGGCGACAGAGTCAGTGACTGTGCTCTGAGCAGCTCTGTCACTACTGCGCTATATTTAGCCAACATACACCAACAAGCCCCACAACAGTAGGCACGCACTGACCCCCACCATCTGCTTGCTCACACACATACACACACATTCAGACACACACATACAGCCATGTATACAGCCACACACCCTGAGGTTCTAATGCCAACTGCTGCCCACAGAACGCCCCCAGGTAAACCCAGGTGGACTTATTTAGATTCCTGTCACGAAGTGGTCATAGACACACATACACACACACATACATGCACACATGCAGGGGACTCCCCACTTTGTTGCTGCATTGAAAGAGTCCCACTAAATTTTTCTCATTATTGAAGATGCATATATTGTTTAGTGTAGCCTACAACAACAAGGCTTCCCTAAGACTTACTGTGAGAGCAGAGAGCTATGGGGAGCCATTTTAATGAGCCTGCCTCTATGTGTGTATGTGTGTGTCTGTGTGTGTGTGTGTGTGTGTGTGTACGTTCAGTCTGTGTATATAATAACACATCTATCACACATTTCTCACCCTGCTTCAATTATGGTAAAAGGACGAAATGACCCGACAATGTTAGTATTACTCTTCTTTGTGATTGCATTTATATTCATGTTTATATACTGAGACATGGTTTTTCGTCTAGAATCTGTGCCTCAGAGCACTATTATTCACCTACTCTTGGACCTCTTATTTTGAACGTTTGAAATTTTCTACCGCCTCCCGTACTCAGAAAGGAGAGAAGACTTTACGCAGCTGCCTAAACTGAGATGTCACACTGATGTGTCTCTGCATAGAAAATCAATTACCAGAGATGCAAAAGGTGACTGAGACAGCAGCCAGTGTGATTTTTCTGGGGATACAGATCTATTTTCTGGTTCAGCGTAATACAATAAAAGGAAAAGGGATCATGTTCGGGTTAAAAACACAGAACAAATATTTTGTGTCATTATTTTATGGTGAGAAGCTCCAGGCTGTACATCTTAATGGAAAGTCATTCCTACATCACGGGTTGTTTTTCCCCCCTTGTTATTCTACTAATAGGAAGAATATGGGCTTAAATTCAATGTGTTTGAACTCTATTTGTCAGCCTGCTCCTTACAAAGCATCCCTTTCTTCAAATCCCTCTGGTCATGCATTTACATCAGAGACATTGACAGAAATCAGTGTTTTTTTTGTTTAATGTTTAAGGGTTCAGAGAGCATTTTCTCCTCTGCACTTGAAAGATCGGAGCATCGGGGTGAAGATGACAGTGTTGTTGTCCTCACAGGCATGCAGCCTATTAGACAGGCAGACTGACAGTGCAGCCTAGTGGTAAAGCAACGGAGCCTCACACATGAACACACACACTGCAGATCAGGGACAAAACAGTGACAGAGAATATGCCCGGAAAATGATGCGTAACCCTCGTTTTTGTGTGTTTATGTGTGTGTCTTTCTTGCTCCATGCTTTACAGAGACATTGCACGTAGGCACAAGGCTCTCCTATACATGTTGTGGAGGAAGCATTATAACCTCACACAGAAACCCCTGTGTTTCCAGGCCTGAGGGGGGTGGAGGAAGGGGTTTGGCAGGCATAGCGCTGCCTCAATTTGGCCTGACACTCATCTCAACTAACCCTCCATCGCCTTCATTTAGCAGGCCAGCTGCATGTATGCTCACACTCAATATTCAGGGACATTTCTTACTTATCGTCTTAAATATTTTGCAGGACGAGTACAGCTCCTTTTCTTCTTGTTGTGTGCGTGCAAGGTAAATCAAGCGGACCTGGCAGCTATGCTTCAGCAGGAGCAGCAGCCTTGTCGTGATGGCAGCCGAGTGGTGACAGTGTTGTGCTGCCATGTCCCTGGGCTTACAGGGCGTACAGTTGAGTTTGGAAACTCAGCACGGCACCAGTACTGGCAGACCTCTGAGCAGGGCCGTGACACACTCACCCGTACACATTAGACCGCAGTTACAACTTGATACAGAGGCTGGCCGTGGTGCACAGGGGTGTGTGGGTAAAAAAACTATAAATCCTCATGAGGGAAAGAACATACAGTAACACTGATACCTTACATTCAAAAAGTATTTAAAATTATTAAACACTTTTAACTATTAGAAATGCTATTTTATAACCTCAGTAGACCGTTATTATTATTACTACTATATTAATGTAATTATTATTAGTAGCAGTAGCAGTGGCAGTGGTAAACTAAGTACATAAAATACTATTGTTATTACCATTATATTAAGTAATATTAGTAGTATTTTTTTCATAAATGATTACTTTATCTTGATTATTATTATTATCGTGATTAGTATTAGTATTATTGATATGAGTTGTTATTAGTAGCTGTAATTACACTACTATAATAGTTGTAGTAACAGTTGTAACAGCACACACAAAGTACAAATAACAGTTCTTAGTATGTAGTATATATGTAGATGTAATATTATTAGCCTTTTTTTAAAAAATGCATCATCATTATTATTATTACTAGCACTAACATAGAATTAAAATTAGTGGTCACAGTATTTGTGCAACTAGAAGCAGTTATTACATTGTATTATTATTGTTATTAGTTTTAGTTATTGCAGTAGTCGTATGAATATTATTATATTATTATTATATTAAATTATTATTTCAGGTTGTGCCGACCAAATACAAGTAATACGCAATCATTAGTAGTAGTAGTATTAACAATAAAAAAGCAAATAATTATTGTAATTATTATTATTGTTTTTATTAGTGATTGAAGTAGTAGTAGTAATAGTAGTTGTAGTAGTAGTGGTAGTATAAACAAATACATAATTCATATAAATATTATCATCATCATAATTAATCATAATTAATATAATTATGACTCATACTTGTGGTAGTTTTGGTAGTAGCAGTAGCAGTGGTTACTGTGGTTGTACAACATTATTAGTATGGGTATTATTATAATACTGTTAGTACTGATGTAGTAGTAGTAGCAACACCAGCAGTTACAGTCATAGTAGTGGAAGTAGTTATAGTTGTATAAGTTAGTATATGGAAGCATAAATACACTGTTATTCACAGAAGCAGCAGAAGAATTAGTATTACTATAAACTGAGGTAGCAGTGGCAATAAGGAACATTATAACTGTACAGTATATTATTGTTGAGAAACAATCTCACCTCAAGGTCCATTTAGTAGCTTATGTGGATTCACATGCTTTTCACATGATTTCCATCAGGAGAGCAGAGCAGCTGCTGGACGGACCCTGAGGTGTCAGCTGTAGTATTATTGCTTTTACATTAGTTTAACATTTAATACAGTTAACATCGACAACAAATCTTTTCCTATCAGCTTTCTTAACTGTTGTTTTGTTGTTTAATGATTTCACTTCAACACAGCTCAGCTCACTTTGCAGTAGTTTGTGTGTGTGTGTGTGTGTGCGTGTGTGTGTGTGTGTGTGTTGTGTTGTGTTGCAGCATGACCTGACTGAAAAACCAATTGATCCGGACAGGTGCTGTGATCTGGCACATTTTCAGTTCCCCACCATCACATGAATCAATACATGATCATAGTCCTTGAATAACGTACACACACACACACACACACACACACACACACACACACACACACACAGCCATGTGAGGACACACTCTGCTGCACCTGGACATACTGTAGATAATAGCTTTATGAATACAATACAGGAGATCGATAACCGATCATTGTCCTTGAGCCTCGCAGACATGCTGCTGTTTTCAGTTCATCCCATCAGTCAGATATTTGCCGCTGGGTAGGTGAGAGAGTGTGTGTGGGAGGAGCGAGCCAATGACAAATGAGGGTAAATAACAGAGAGAGAGAGAGAGAGAGAGAGGGATGCAGTGTGCCAGCTCATGACCCAGAGAGATAAACAGAAAGTGAGAGTTGGCCAGGTAGGTGACGGGAGGGTGTGGCAACTCGGAGAGCATTTAGTGTGCAGCGCCGGCCGATCCCATGCTCTAATTGGCTGGTGAGACTTTGACAGACGCGCTGGTCCCTCCCCCCCTCCGGCTGCCTGCCTAAAGTCTATGTATGTATGTGTGTGTGTGTGTGAGGGAGCCGGCAGACTACAGCGAGCCACAGAGGCAGGCTCTAACTCCAACCCAATGAGCTCGCAGCCCACACACTCACACACACACTCACACTCTCCTCAGCGCTGGCTCTCGCTTCAACCCTGGGACACAGAAGAAGAAGAAGGAGAGGAGAGAGAGGCAGCGAGTGGCAGAGAGGGAGAGTGAGGGCGAGGGAGTAAGAGAGGAGAGAGGGAGAGAGGCAGAGGGAGACTGGCGGGGTGTGAGGGAGAACACCATGGCTTCAGATCCAGGGCTGGCTGCGATGCTGCTATGGACTATATCACTACAGGCTCTGGGCACCGCAGGAACTAACAGCAACGAAGGTAAGTGTGTGTGTGTGTGTGTGCGTGTGCGTGCGTGCATGCGTGTGTGTGTGTGTGTGCTCATCTGAATAGACAGAGTTAAACAGTGCATAATGCACAGGGGGGATTAACTTCATACATGTGGAGCTCCAGGAAAACACACTGCCAATGAGCCAACGCGACCCACACATGACACACACACACACACACAACAACAACAAATAACCCGGGGCATGACATCAAAGTTTGCTCTGCGCAGCAACTCAAGGAAATCTGGATGATGTGTGTGTAGGTGTGCGTGTGTGTGAACTCCTTTTGACATTGCTCATGTTTGCCCGGGTTGCGTGTCAGCTGCAGTAACAGCGCATGTGTCTGCTGTAGGGTTAGGCAGTGACGTGAAAGTGTGTGTGAGTGTGTGTGTCTACGCGGTTTCCATCCTGTATGTGATCTGAAGTGAACATCTTGATGAATCTCGCTTGTGTATTTCCTTTGAGTTTCTTAAATGAAGTGTGTGTGTGTGCTTGTGTTCCTATGTGTGTGTGTGTGTGTGTGTGTGTGAGAGTGTTCTTGTCACACTTTGCTCCCTTAAGCCCAGCCTGGGTTTGTTTACTTCCATCCTCCTGTCCTTCATCTTTCTACCACGAGACGGAAAACTGTTGTTGTCACTTGTTCAACTAATGCCACACACACCACCAAGTCCCCTGGTGCCTTTCTTTGTATGTGTGTGTGTGTGTGTGTCTGTGTGCGTGTGTGTGTATGTGTGTGTGTGACAGGGTCCTTGACATAGGTCTGGTCTCAGGAGGCTGAGTGACAGCAGTGATTCCACTGTTAGGGCCTTCTTGGCCTGGATGGAAACATTCAGCTAACCACTGCAGCGAAAAAAAGCAGCAGCAGAAGAAGAGGAAGAGATAGTGGAAAAAAAGAAAGGAAGATCAGTGCTTTGGTTCTGGTGGAATCACCTCAGCAGTGGAGAGGTGAGGGCAGCCGCTTATCCTGTATTAAGCTGTGTAAAGTCGGGATGGGGGAGTCGGGCCGCCTCAGATCAGACAGAGCAGGAAGCGAGGACCGCCATGCAGACAGACAGACGGTCCAGACAAGATGTCCTCATGTGAGTCGCCTCAGTGGCGAGCACATTTACAACCCCCCCATTAACGTCCTGTGTTATTTGCATGTCAGGTTTTATTTCCTTCTCCCCTCCGCTGCTCCTGTTTGGACTCTAATTTCACTTATTGACTTCCATGTCAAGTGTCCTCCTCGTTCCCGCTCCCGTGTCTTTGCTATTCAAATTCATTCAACCTCTCCTGTGATGATCGCTGCCCTTTTCTGATTAACAATTCAGTGTAATCAGATAAATAAAGTGTAATAATACGCACTGTAATTTTTGCCCTATCATCTACTTTCTGCTTAAGTTTAAGAATTTGGTTTAAGATCTGTTGTCGCACTCCACACTGAATACGGCGTTTACCTGAACTGCCTGTATCCAGGTGTGAAAGTCAAAGAAGTGTCCCCGGGTTTTATGTCTATCACACTCTGCAGCTCAGAGTGTGTTGCCACCAGTGTAAACTGCAGGATGGACTGCCGTGTTATTAATCAGTTGCTAAACTAAAAATGAAATATTTACAATAAAATGTCTCCTGTACAAAATCTATTCAATAATTATTAATAATTAATAATTTTATATTTGTCGTAGATCATATATATTTGAGTGCATTTAATCCAGACTGTGAGGCTCATTTTAAAACCTAAATGATCCACTGTGCAATATGCAAATACAATGAAGCTGGTTACATTTTCTTAAAATGTTTAGTGTGTTTGGTATTTTTTTAAGATGTCTTTTTTGTGGTATTTTTGCCGTCAGTGACTAGTTGACAGACAACAAAGCTCCTCGGCTGGAATCAATCGATCAGTCTGGTCATGTGTCATGTGCCTCTGATGAGCCTACAGTTTAAATCTGGTCATTTTGATCATAAACTATTTAGTAAAATGAGAAAAATTCTGTGTTTCAGTGTGGGTCATTTTCCCATAACACATCAATTACACCATCATGTGACACTAAAACTCCACTGAAATTGCTCTTATTATCCTACAAAGAAAAAGAAGTTATTTAATCCGAGGCTGGGCAGAATATATTCACAAATGGCTGTTTGTGGAACGCTTTGGATTGTCTGAGCAGAGTTCAGATTGACGGCTGCTTGGAATATACAACCACAGGCTCTAAACAAGGTGTTGGAAAGTTGTGAGCAAAGACTTGGAATGGTTTTCTGGGTCCCTCAAGCTCTTTTATTTGTATTGTCATGAGATGAAAACTGTGCAGCCTGAAAACCTCAGAAAATGGTTGCTCCTATTTAGTTATTTAACATTTCAATCAATGTGAGTGAATCAGCTGATTTCTATTCTACCGGTTCATCCCAGAAAGATGTTTTCACTCCAAGAAAAAGGTCACCAGAGAGCTGTGAATATAACATTCCCCAAGATTAGATTTTGCTCTTATCCCGCACACTAATTAATCTAAATAAACACAAGAAAAACAAATCAATTTTTCAACATTCTGCAGAGAAAGTAACCACTGCTTTCATTCTCCTTTGAATGTGATTTGGGGCAAAATAGTAATTAAGTCCAAGCAAATAGTTGATGTCTAAACGAAATCTGATTGCGTTTAAAAATGATAGTGCTGAAAATTTAATTTCTCTTCTTCACGCTGGTTTGGTTGTGGTCCAACTCGAGGGCAATTACAAATATTACATGTACATGGAAGAGATAACCTTTGGAATGAATGAAGAGCTGGAAATGAAATTGGTGGAAGAGCAGGTAGCTGCTCACACATCCATGCAGAGCTGCATCTGACAACACACACACAAAGTTACAGCACACGTAACACTCAAGAGCACTCGCAACGACGGACGACGCGACAGGGTTGTGTACGTATGTTTGACTTACGAGCAGGAGCCGAGGCCAGCCATTTTGTTTTTGTTCATTGTTTATGTTTGCAGACATATTCAGCTCGTGTGGATACAAACAAATGTACTGAGTCCACGACCGCTGCTCATGCATGTGAGCTTTCCAGCCTGTCCACATCATAACTCAAGTGTCCTTCAAACCCTGTCATTTGTTTCTTTGTGTGTGTGTGTGTGTGTGTGTGTGTGTGTGGGTGTGTGTGTGTGTGTGTGCGTGTGTGTGTGTGTGTGTATGGGGGGAGGAATGAGACAAAGGGAGAGCTAGTCTTAATATTTTAACATCTCATTCCGTGTTTGCTTATTTCTTCAATAGAACAGGTGAAATAAGGAATCTTGCAGTGAATCCATTGTGCGCCCGAGACACAGTAATTATTCCAGAATCAGATTGCTGCTTTTTTCTCCCTAGAAACAGGAAAAATGGACGCGGCTGGAACCAGTAACGGCCCAGCAGGGATCTGGTGGAGCACAGCTTATATATATATATTCATTTGCAGGAACAGAGTAAAGCGTGATAAGCTGATACAAAGCTTTACTTTCTACATCAAAGTTCATAGCAGGCGTCATAGTGAGGACGGTATCAGAGATAAATAGTGAAGATTATTTAATTGCAAAACTTTTTGAACTTTTTGAAAAAACACAGTTTTAGGTGGCTTATTTACTGCTAGTATAATTTTATCACTCCACTGAGGAACATTCACTTCTTCAGTGTGTCTAAAACTTTCAGCAAATTCCACCCAAATGTGGAAAAACATGGTTTAATGAAAATTTTGTGAAACTGCAGTATTGATAAAAATTCAATCTCACCGGCAAAGTTTTAAACACGTCGACTTCCTCTTTCCCCATTTTTACCCGTTACTCTCTGCTGTAAAATATTGAAAAAAGGGCTAAAATATATGAAAATTAATGCAAAAATATATAATTATGATATATAAAGTTCCTATGGGAGGGTGTGATGATTTATGGCATGCACAAATGTATTTCAGCCTCCTGTTTCTGTAACTACATGTGATTTATGGAGTCAGTTAAGTCTAAGTTAATGTTTAGTATTATCACTGGTATTGTGGACGTTGATTGTGTTCAAAATTAAATTATTAAGACTTTATTAAATATATAATCGTAAGAATAAATACAGTGGATATGTAAAAATCTAACCATGATATTATGAAATAATCGAGTACTTTTTTAGACTCTGGTTGTCTCATGATGAAACATTATGAAAGGTTATTTCAGGACATTTTTTATTTCATTTCAGCTTTTATCAAAACCTCTTTTCCTCCCAAAGTCCGAACAGCATTTCTCCTGATGACCATTTTACTTCATAATACCACTTTCCATCAACATCAACACAAAAAGAGCAGGACCAGTTAATTCAGCTAATTCAGACCAAAGCAACTTCATACTGTATTGGGATTAAATACATTTCACAGTAAAAATTCATTTATTATTTCACATTTCATGGTTATATATACAAATTGTATGAATTCAGCACATTCAAAAATTTCATAATGGATTACGTATTTAAGACTGGCTGTCCAGATGACCACTTTTAATAATTATAAATCACACATCAACATATTGTCATTACTTATTTACATGATTCTTTATATCATAATGTGTTATATATTTATCAGATTTGTGGACAGTTTGAGTCTCTGTAGGTGGCAGCATTTTCTTGCACTACACATACACAAGTTTTTGTTTCAGACACTTTCCTGGCTGACAGCAAAGACCCAAAACTTTTGTGTGAAGTCTGAGGAGGCTATAAACTCTACACATCACCACAGCAGTAAGAGTCCTTCCAACTAGAGCTATCTGGTGCCAAATAATGTTTTCAAGGAAGCAACTCTGAGGGGAAACAGTGAGTCTGTTATTTTGAGGGTTGAAAATGGTCACATTAAATTTATTGACCCAAAAATACTGTTTATCAGTATTTGAATCAGTGCAGGCCGAATACACACAGGGAGCAAGAAATGAAGACCAAACCTTGCTGCATCCATGGCTCCCACATGTTGTGTATGTGTGTGTACTGAATCATTTGGCTGTATGGAGGTGGTGGTTTCCCTGAGCAGCCCTCCTGTCTGTGGGCACCGTCCCTTATTCAACTCCTGCACGCTGTTTCACACCGTCGCATTCCCAGCGAGGATAGACAGCGTTCCTCCAGGTTGTTGTCAGTACTAAGGAACATGAAAGACCCATGCAGTGAGCAGGACTCGCTGCTAATGAGCAAACTGTAGGTGGATGATTATTACCACATACCTCTGCTGCAGGAGGACCAACGGGGAAAGAGACACAGAGGCATGGAACAATGAATAGCAACAGAGATTTTTCCTTGTTTTAATTACTTTCGGATTTGAACATGTGATTTAGAGGCAACAAAATTGCGGGGAACACAGGAAATGAAAAGAGAAAAGAGCCACACTGCTGCGAGCTGCAGCCTTTCTTTGTGCAATAAAAGGCGAAGACAAATTTTTTCTCGTTAAAAAAAAAAAAAAACTGAGGCTTTTGATTTTGATCAGTGCTACAGTCGGCTCAGGCGCTGCTGTTTGTTTTGATCTCGCCTCAGTCAGACAGAATACCTACCGCATGTTTAGTAACATCATACGAGAAAAATGCATAAGAACTTGTTATAATTAATAGCTTGGAAGTGAGACTCTTCTCTAACAGAAAAAAACATTTTAGCTATAGCACTTAAGTGTGTAGTCCTTACTGTACTGCTCGAAGACACTTCAGCAGGCTTGTTGACAGGGAAAGATGTTTTCCTTTACGGTGTCTCATAGTTCTGCTCCGAACGCCTTTTATTGACTGGGAGCTGCCTGTTTCCACCTCCTCCCCGCACAGAGTGGCCAAACTATATCCTCAAGTCTCATACATTGAAATAGATCAGCAGCCTCATCATCTGTCGGCGTGTTTCTTTCACATGCACACTCGCTTCTTTTGTTTGTTTTGCTCCATCACTTAGAGCTGTCAGTTCCTGGTCAATACTAGATGGAAGAACATTAGGAGAAAGGAGGGAGCGGGCAGGAAAAGTCTGTAAGGGATTGCGTTCTGTCCTGGCAGAGCTCTGTATGAATCGCTTATGATTTCACCTTGAAACAGTGAAATCACTGTTAAAATGTGAGGCTTATTAATTGCGCTTTGCCAGCAAATAACTGCAGTTTACTGTAATAAGTAATAAAAGCTAATTCGCTCCTCACCTGTCATGTCAGTAATTATTGAAGTTGTATTTTTCCTTGGCTCTTGACCCATTCTCAGTTTCAGCTCAATAGCAACAGTTTCCAGTGTCATCCTGAGGGGGGAATGCCTGCATGTGCAGCATTGTGGGAACACATAAAATAACCAGAGAGGGCGTGAACCTTTCCCTCCCTCTGTCTGCTGGTTTGTCTTAACAGAGGTTGCTGTCGGCTGGCTGGCTGCTCCCCCTTTTCTCCCCAAGGCACCGGTCTTTATTGAGACATCAGCCTTGTTAGCCAGCTGTCGACAGGAATATAGGAGCTACCAGATCAATACAGTTGGGTCTGCCAGTCCTCCTGAGCTGCGGCCAGAAGCAGACGAGGCCTAAGAAAGCAGGGGCCTCTCTTGAGCCCTTTCCACCCATTAGTAGGACCTGATGCTGGGCTGGCCAGAGTTCAGCAGCCCTTGGGCCCACTCTGCTATGCTCTCTGATTGGAGCTGTATCATTGGGTAATTTATGTTTCTCCGCTCTGCTAGGATGTGGGGCAGAAGATCCCTCACTAGGATGGCTGAGGATAAAGCGAAAGAGTGAGAAACAGGTTGTACACGATGCTTGACAGCTCTGTAATGGGCTGGTGTTGTGGTTGTGTTAGCACATCCCTCCCGGAGAGAGATCTCTATGATGTTCCCTTCATGGGGACTGATGAATGACGGAGGTCTGGCTTTGCAGCAACAGTCCCCTCTCCTCTGTTACAGACAGACAGAGGAACACAGCAAGTGTTAGAAGCAAAAGAGAGGCTGTGTGATAGAGGGATACATGGGCAAAGAGAGAGAGAGAGAGAGAAAGATGGAGAGCGCAAGAAAGTCACGGGGTGACAGCAAAGTGAGATGAAGGGGGGGGGGGGGGGGGGCTGCTGTCTTAAATGCGTCTCTTCAACTTCCATCGGCGGGTGTCTTTATCAACAGCAGCGGAGAGCGTCTAGCTGATAATTTGCCGCTCTCAATTCCCTTCTATCCATTAAAGGATTTAAATGTTCATTAAGTTTAATAGAAGCCCAGTGAAGGTCTAATATGCTCTGATAAATGCTGGCAAACCTGCCAACCTGTTCCAATAGCTGCGGGAACAAAGAACCATCCAACTAATAAGGTCAAACTCAGAGTTTGTGCTCAGCTCACTTTGCGAAGAATGTTTCCTCTGAGTCACAGCGGCTCAAACAGCAACAAGCTGAGAGCATAGTGTGTGAATTCATCAACAAGTCCTCCAAAATAAACCACTGCTTTCCACAGCTACTCCTATTAGCATTTTCTGATCTGACTGCCTTTTTGGCAGGACTTCATCGTTCGTAAGTTCATTAGTGCCTTCTTTTTCTGATCTGCCACCTCCATCATGAAGCTTTGGTTGGACTTAGATCAGGGGTGTCAAACTCATTTTCACCCCGGGCCACATCAGCACTGTGGTTGCCCTCAAAGGGCTGGTTGTAACTGTAAGACTGTATACATGTAACTACTCCTGAACATAATGTTAAATAAATGTCTCTGCATTTGATTATTATTTGTTCAAGTATACAAATATTGTACATGCATTTACATAAATGTAAAAATATGTGTAAGCACATTGCTCTGTTATTATAACACAAATCCCTTTAATTTAAGAACAAGTTATACATTCATTTTAACTTTCAGGCCATGCACCCAAATGAAGTTCACTGTTTTCATGACTGTGGTCATTACATTGTCCAGGTCCAGAAGCTTTCCACACAGAGCCACTTGGTGGGTAATGCAATGATAAGTTACTGGAGGTTTGTGTTACTTTTTTTTGCATTTTCTCCTTCACTAGTCCAACCAAGCCTGTTTTTTTTTTTCCCACACATTGCAGTTGCGCCATTGGTAGTTAGCCCCACCAACTTTTCCCAGGCTAAATTAGTTTTACTTAATTAAAAATGTCCCTTCCTGTCATCGTCCCATGCATGGCAGCTACATCCAAGAGCTCCTCACTAACAGTGAAGTCTGCGTTCACGCCTCTTAGAAAAATGGATAGATGTGCAGCGTCTGTGTTGTCTGTGCTTTCATCAACAGCAATGAATAAACCAGGTAACTGCGAGTCTCTTCCGCCAGCTGTGTTATCAGATTGCCTCCAGGTCCTTAACTTGGTCTGCGATGGTGTTTCTTGACAAACTGTCTGTCACAGGGATGCCCTTTAGTAATATCACCAAACATTACATGGACTGACTGTTGTGTCTTACCATTGGTGTTGTTTAACATTCCCGCTGGCATTGAGGACATAACACGTAACCATCATCTTAACACTGACATTTTGAACAGTGTGTATCTGGTCAGGACACACCTGCTGACATACCTTTAGCTTGCACCGCTTCAAAAATGCTCCCTCTGAAAAACACTTGGAAGCTCGGGCAATTTTTGGATGTAGCTTTTGTAAAGAAATTCTGCTGCAGTCTGCCTTTTAATTCTTGGACAATCTGATGTTTTTCTTGGAGGCTAAATTTATTTATTTATTTAAGCATACTTTAAGAAATCCTTTATTAGTCACAGTTACATACACAACATGCAGAGTTGGGGGGGAAACTGCACACGGCATGCAATTGTGAAATTCTTTCTCCACTTTTAACCCATCCTTCCTCGTCCTTCCTCCGCGGCAGACCAGGAGCGGTGGGCTGCCAGCCGACCGGCGCCCGAGGACCAGTTCCTTGTTGCCACCATTGGTCAGGTGGTGATCTTCCTGCATGTTTTTAATGGGGGTATTTTTTTATGGAGGATATCCCAAGTGAGCACGGGGAGAACACGTTTTTTCTCCTTGAAGCACAAACGTGCTCTCACTTTGCCATCTTTCATTAAATTGTCTTCCCTCTGCATCAGTTTTTCTCTTCTTGGACATTTCGGGATCATTTGTTGATCTTTTTCAACTCCATTACTTGCTAGAAAACATTTTAGTTAAATGTAGATATGGAAACACTGCACTCTAGCGGCAGGGGAGATGTAGGTAATGGTCACTGTATGCTGTAAAGCAGCATAGACTTTTATTTTAAGACAATCATTATGCTTTTAATGCTGTTGCGGGCCAAATAAAATGACGTGGCAGGTTGAGGCTTTGGCAAATAGTAGTCATGGTTAAATGAAACCAACATTCACGGTTGCTAGCATCCTATCCCAAATTAAAAACTGGTCTGAGCTCATTCCATCACTATCACTGTGTCAAAATGATTTACTTTCTTGGTCCAACAAACTCCTTACTAAGAGGGAAAGAGGTTCTGCTTCTGCTCTGAAAGACAATAGTCAGAAGAGGTCCTTGTCAGGTAAACTTCACCATCTGCTGTTTTAGGCATTTGAAAAACCAAAGCATTTCTCTGGTGAGCACAGGCTTGCATTCAGATGGTGAGCCAGAGGAGAGATTCCCCCTCTGATTGTGGCAGGTAAGCCGGATGTTCATGATGTAGTGAGCCCCAAACCGACTGTGATGCAGGCTGATGGATCTCTCCTGGTGCCTGTTTCCATAAGGAAATAATGTGTTTTACACTCAGTAATCTGTCCATATATCACAGGCCTGATTTAATTAATATGTGGCAAGGGAGGAGGGGGGGCAGGCCAGATAACTCATTTCTCATCTGATGAAAATTCAGACACACATGTGCACACAATCCAAACAGATGCACGCAGACACACATGCATGTATTCATGTGCATGCTCACATACACACAGACACACACACACTCAGGCAAACGCTCCATCTAACCGAGTTATCTCTTTGGGGATGATATTAATGCCTGGTATAAGTATTAGTCTAAAAGGAGCAGAAGCGCTTATAAAGTGCTTATACTCACAGATAGAGGGGAAAGCGAAAGGGAAGAATAAAGAATAAATCAAATGATGGGTATTTTGGCAAAAGGTTTGTAAAAGTCTCTTTCAATGTCTTGCATCAGTGCCTAGCCTGTGAGTTACCTCCTGCTGAAGTAACCGCAGCATTTAATGTTAAAAAAAAGTAAGAGTAAGAAACACCCGCCCATTGTTGGAGGAGTATCTGACTGTTTGTGCAGTAAATGAAGCCTAAAAGAACCTTTGCCAGTCCTGACCTCCTGAGTTTGACAGTGCACCATTTTACAGCAAATTCGTCACTACCCTCAGACACATCCAGAGCACAGGCCAAGACCTGGAGAGTACTTCTAGATCCTTTAGTGATATAATGTCTTACAGTTAAAATAACTCACAAAGGTTAGAAAAAAAAGTTGGTTGTTGAAGAGGGAGAAACTGTAATTCTGCATTTACAGCACTCTCCTACACTGCCAAGTCATTATGCCTCCCGTGAGCGATTTATTTTATCTGTTACTACTTCCTCCTCTCTTTTAGCGCCACTACATGTGTGTTTTATGACTGTGAGTGGATACAATGACGGATCACGGCAGTCATGCATATGTGAGGTCCTGTAAAATATGCAGAGGGAACTTGAACTCAAACGATATGATGGGTGATTCTGGAAAGTTGTCAGAAAATTACATGCAACTGAGAAAAAGCCAATAATATGGATTAGATAATTATCATCCAATCATGCAATACTCTGGCCCAAAAAGAGGAAGACTAAAATCTTCCAGACAAGATGAAGATCTTACAGACAACCCTTCCACTGATGTTTAATTGAGCGATTCAGTAGCAGCTAACCCACAAACGGAGTCAAAGCAGGGAGTCCAAACACTCGTTTATTCTCCTTTCTGTTCTCTGCCGTCTTCTGCCTTCTGTTCATACCCTGCCATTTTAAATGCATGGAGCTAAATTCATTCATCTACTCACACTCAAAGTGGATTAACAACAAAGCTTGTGTATCCCTGCGAGGTTTGGGACTTCGCTGGGTTGTGATGACAGAGGAGGAAAAGCTCGGGTTAGCTCTGCAACTTTCCACACTCAGACACGTCGTTCTGTGGGGAAAACAAACACATTAATACAGCGGCATGTCATCACATGGTGTGTTTCAATTTATGCTTTGATTCTGAGTCATGTACCTCAGTTTTTGTTGCTAGTGTTTCTATCCTCAGACTGCTTTATTTTGGTCGTTGCTGGTAGTCTCTGCATGGTGTTGCGGTGTCACTGCATGGACAGCTGGTGGCTGCATGACGGCGCTCATTCAGGCGGACAGCATCAGGACTTCACCCTGACTGGGCTGCACACACACACACACACACACGCACACACACACACACACACACACACACACACAGAACACGTAAGAGAAAAAGTCTCATGTGCACGTGAACACTTAAGAATACATCAAGACTTTTGCTGAGGAGAGAACACTCATTTATCACATCTATTATTCCCAGGGGATTACTGACTTGGTGCTTAATGATAACGTTTTGTTTTAGCTCGTGGAGAGTTGACGAAAATGTAAGTAACAGAGGTTACTTGTGCTCATAGCAGAGGAAGCTTGTGGGTGATGGAAGGTTGAGCTCTGCTAGAAATCATTGCACAGTGGATGAACATGCAGATGCTTGTGAAGTCGCTCCAAAACTAGAAAACTCACAGATGCCTTCGCCAAGGGTGGATGAGCTCCTAAATTTCTAATCTCAGTCATATAATATCAAATCTAATATAAAAAGGTAATATAAAGTACATCAAGTAATATAAATCCGACTCTATCATGAGTCACATGAATATACACATAGTGATATACAATTGTTTATTTTAGTCAAGTAAATAAATAGTATATCTGACAGTTAATTAACAATTGGGTAATTAAATAAAATGCAGTTTTTCCATTTCATTTCTTTTTGCAGGTTTTTCAGATATCTTGCTTAGTCACATTTAGACAAATGGGTCAGAAGACATAACAGAGGTAAAAAAATGTGCCTGCATCAGTTCATTGGTTTAAATGGGTAGTGGACTGTAGTTATATGGGGCTTTTCTACTCAACCACTCAAAGCGCTTTTTACGACACAAGACTGCATTTATACAATGGTGGTTCGGCCACCTGCTCATTACGAGATTAACACACTCACACACTGATGCACAACATTGTAAGCAAGTTGGGGTTCAGTACTTTGCCCAAGGACACTTCGACATGCAGACTGCGAGGCCAGGGATGGAACCGCTCTACCTTCTACCACAGCCGCCCCATGTTAAGTGAATGATGAGAGTTATACCTGTTTTCTTTTCGTGTATAAATTAAAAGCTGTATTTTAATAGCTCATAACAAACTTTTATTGCTAATAATTAGCTTTCTCTTTGGATCTACCATCTCTCAGTAATTTCCATTCATTCAGCCCATTCATTCCTACTGAAATACTAAATGCTTCAAAATAAATACTTTCTAAGTACTTTCATAATTACAAAAAAGACAATTCATTTCCTTAAACAGCAGAGCACTGTAGTTTTCAGCAAATGATGCTGAGCAGGACAGAACTGCGCATTTGTTGGGGACTACTAAAATGAGATTAATGCACTCTCTGGTACTCCAGAGAGTATTTATGGACTACAGATTTACTGAGACACAACAACTCTAATAGGGGTCAGATGTTTGTGTCTTATAACAGACACATTAGGCCAACCTCCTCTGAAGAATCTCTACTGATCCCTCAAACTCTTGATATTTTTGTTTGTGCTCATGCTAGCAAGCTAGTTTCAACAGTATTAGCAGGACTGCATCGAAAGACTAAATGGATGTTGACTAATTTCATCACCTAAGGAAGACCTACTGCAGTGTGAAATCAGTATCATGTTGTTCTGGGCTTGACAGGACAGAAAGACTGTGCCAAGTCAAAGTAATTATGGCACAAATAGTCCATAATGGCCTCTGTAAATCACATAATTGTATTTAGTTTTTTCTTGCAGTCTGGTATCTAAATGTTTCTTGGCCAAGCAGTGGTCCATGCCCAAAGGTTAAAGACAGCTGCCTTAATTGACATAACTAGTGTACCACGCGTACTTTGTGTTACTTGAGATTCTTCATTAAATGGAGTCATGACCGTGTATGGTGTAATATGTGGCCCATCTTATTGTGTTATCTAGTTAGGGATAGTGTAGACCCCTCTCTCTTGAATGCACACTACAGAGCATAAATAGTGACGTAACTATGGCACATTAGAAGCACTGACTGACAGTAATTATCACCATTCATCATTAAGCATAAGACATGATGAAAATGATGAAAGGGCATCAGTGTGAAATAGAGACATACATACCGCACGAGGGCTGTAACAAGCTGACAGCGAGGGGGCCCAAGGCTGGAACATCCAGAGAGTGGGAAAATAAAAAAAGAATACAAATAATTTTATTTATTAAAGAGGAAGGCTGAGCCAGAGCTGGGCTTGTATTGAAACATCACAAAGATCACTGGGCTGCAAGTGGAGTCTGCATTGATAAAATATCAGCGTCGTCTTGACTCAACTATTCTCTCTGTTCTATTTCGCTCCCTTTCAGTTGAGAGCAGCTAACCTCTGCATGAACTCTCTCCACCATAAATCAATAAGTCGAGGCATACTTTGTTAGCTTTTGCACCGGCAGGCCACACTAAGTCAGGGGCTCTGCTCTGTTCTGTTCAGCAGGTGTTGCAGACAATGTCATCCCAGATCTCTGTGGACGCTATGGGCTCCAAACGTCACACTCACACATGCTTTCAGACTCTTCTGTTTCTCCTCTTCTTGTTTCAATCTCCCTTCTTCTTTCTCACTCCTCTTCTCATTCTTTCCTCACTTCTCCTCTTTACCTGCTCTATAAATAGCTGGCAATGCCCATCCTCCACTACGTCTATACCTCTCTGGATCTTTTCCCCGGGGAAGGCAGGCAGGCCTGGGCAGCAGTATAGGCTGCTATTCACTCCTCTCCCGTGGGAAAGGATGAGCCTCGCTGGCCCTGAGCATCCTCCACCCTCCATCATGCAGCAAACACGATGCCTTGCAGGGATGTTCAGTGCAGGGTCCCATGCTCCAGCCTGGGAACAACTGCTAAAATAAGATATGAGGGACTGTGGCGGGGTGTGCTGGCCAGTGTAAACTGAATCATTTCAACACCACTCCGGCAGAGGAGCAGACACTCCACTGCCCACTCTTTCTGACCTAATCTTGTAATTTTGGAAAGGGCTAAAATGGGCTGTGTTTACAGGATATTCTGCTGGGAATTTTTCTGTTGTTGTTTTCTTTTTCTTTCTTTTTTTTTTTTTTTTTGTAGAAAAGCGCTGTCTCTAGTGCATTTTGTGCTGATATTATGGAAAAAGTTGCATGGTGCACACTTCCAGGCTTCATTTCCATAACAATTTTGGATGCTCTGGCAGTGATGATGGCGTGTGCTGTTGCGTCTCCAGTGTAAAAATACTTGTAGGTCATAGAAACAGCAGATCCATGTCAGATAGATGCATGTTGCAATGTAAGTATCATTTCTGGATCTCTGTGTTTTGTGTAGCCTTTTAGCCCCTTTCAGTCAGTAAGACTGTGCACAAGTGCAACAAACATATTCACCAAAATCGCAAATAAGTATCTACATTTCATGTTTTCTAATTAGATCATTAGTAAAATATGCCCAAGGAAAATATGGCATAAAATTTTAGTTTTATATTGATAGATCAGTAAACTCAAACATATTAGAATTCTGTGCTGTGCCTGTTGTGTCCTAAAGCATTGATCTGGCAAAATCATCAAATTAAAAATGCATGAGTCAGGTAACGATTTCATCAAAAAAGTATCAACCATGTGACAGAGTCCTATTACTGTGGGATAATGCCAGAAACAGTTTAGTACACCTAACAAATCAAGTCTTTAATCCCCATTCCCTGTCTGCTGGAGTCCCAAGGGGCCCCTGCTGAGTTGAATGGCATCCATTTGTGGCCTTTATATTTTCACATGTATTAAATGTAAGTCTTGATTTGTAAGGTATACATTTATTTGGATTTTTTCTAGAATTACTCTAAAGCAACTGGAGACTGCACCAGACATTACTTTTTGACAAAATATCAACTCATGCATTATTGAATTGCTCATTTTCAGATATTTCCAGGTCAATCACAGTGACGTGTCTCATTACTAAATGTGTCTGTTATCTGTTTGTGTATGAGAGTGTTGTCACCTTCTGTCTGTCACCTTTCCATCTGCTGTTCAAAAGCATTCAGTCATGTACTCAACATGGCAGCACGGTGTAGATATATTTACCATGTTTGGTGTGAGTGCTTATCAAAACCAGAGATGGAAGAAGTACTCAGATCTGACAAGTAAAAGTACCACTGCAGCAATACAACATTCTCCATAACAAGTGCAGTCTCATAAGATAAGATAAGATAAGATAAGATAAGATAAGATAAGATAAGATAAGATAAGATAAGATAAGGTAAGATAAGATAAGGCTTTATTGATCCTACATCAGGGAAAGTCAGTCCTGCTTAAGATAAATTACAGAAGCATTAAAAGTAAGCATATCAAAAGTAAAAGCACTGGTTCTGCAGAAGAATGTCCCGATATGTATTAATATAGCATTGTTAGATTGGTAATACTGATGCATTGATATGTTGTAGTGATTGTAGCGGTTCTCAGTGTATGGGTTGGGCTCCTCCAAAGGGTCACAAGATGAATGTGAGGGGTGTTGAAATGATTAATGATTTTTTTCTCCGAGAAATATTGCATCATTTTTTTCCTTTATGAGCGCTGAAGTTATTTAAGTAATGTAAATAAAACCATTTTACCATTAAAATTCAGTCAAATCAAAATGAAGCCACGCCTTTGTGTGTGTGTGTGTGTGTGTGTGTGTGTGTGTGTGTGTGTGTGTGTACGTGTGTGTGTGTGTGTGTGCCAAAAACACACGCACGCGCGCGTGTACGTTTGGGATGTCTGTTTAGTACTTGAAACCTCTAAAATCTCATTCCCTGCACTCGGCATTCAAACAGTGGTGAGTTCAGAAGAAGATGAAAAGTTGAAAGCTGTGTTTCTTTTAAGGGATGTCTGCATCAGAGTGTCATAATAAGTCTCCTCGCAGTCTTCTCTCTCCATCCGTCTGTACTGCTTTCTCTGCACCAAGGACAAAATGCTTACACCACAATGGAGACACAGGGAGAAAAGAAGAGCCTCTGGGGAGACAAACTTCAGGGAGAGTTTGGAGAAAGATGAGACGAGGAGGAGGAGGAGGAAAGAAGGTTAGTGTAGGTGTAGAGGTAACGAGATGAAGTTTTAATGATCCCTGTGGGGAAAATGGGCCACTGCTGCAACAAATACTAAGAGGATACTTCAAGTAAAAAAGAAAGAGTGTCGACAGCAACAGTGAAGATGAAAAGAGGTTACCATAGAGATGCAACACAACAAACCAACCAGGAGTTTAGTTTGACATTTTAAGTTAGATATATAGGGGTTTGATATGAACTCCAGCAGAGGTAATTGAGACAGAGTGCATTCACGTATGCTATATGTGAGAATAAATGCAAACCATGAATATTTGTGGTGTCTTGTATTGTTGTATAGAAAATGTCAAATTAGGGCAAAAATTGGGATAGAAGGAAAAAAAAAGCGAGATCAAAGAAAATGAAAATACACAGAAGCCAAGGACCTGCAACCTTTTTTCAGTTTTAAAATATTCATCCATGTGCTCCTGTTACATTAATGGCTTCAGTGTTTTATGCTACATCTCTGTAGCGTGCACTATTCTGAGTTGAGTTGGAGACTTTTGCACCTCATTGACACTTATAGTGTGTCTATACAGGAGGGGTTTCAGTTGTCTGTCTCTCACTCCTCTGATGGAACAAATACACTTCTATTTTAATCAGTAAAAAATAAAAAATAATACAGCAACCAATTTCAACACGATTGTACAGAAAGTGTACTGAGCTGTTGCCGCATTTGTCTGATCCCTGCAAGTCAGTGTCCGAGGGAGCAATGTGCGTGACAGCCCATGAAGACTACAAAACTTTTGCCTTGTCTCGTTCATACTTATGACTCATTCATGTGTTTGTGTTGTTAGCATTAGCTACACTAGCTAAACCCTTATTGTTGTAACTAAACCAAAAAAGTGCAGAAGTTCTTCTTTCAGCATGTTTGTCAGTTATCAAACAGCTTCAGGTGCATTACCACATGCTCCTCAAGTGGATTTTATCTGGTTACAAAACATGTGAAATGACTTGATTTTGTTCAGTGCATGCTGGGATGGCCTGGAGTCTACAAGCCTTTGTAGGATGAGCCAATGTAGATAATGGATGGATAAATCTTGATATTGTTTAAAAATAAAAAGAGTGGCCTTTCAGTGATTGTGGCCTTTCTCTCATTCACAGGATAAGTGCCTATCACTTAATGCAGTATAAGCTAAACTGTTAACATGGTGCATTCCAACAATCTATTGAAGCCGCATGAATGATTTTATACTTTGAAGGATAAGATTGGTATTAATGTCTGTCTTACTTATAAATTCCATGAAAATACCAAAATCAACAATGGGTTTATGCTTCTAACAAGATCTTCTGATTCAATCCCAGTGCTTTTTTTTCCATATTTAAAATCTGTTTACCACGCTGCGTAGGCTGACTCACTGGGGTTATTTTTATAGAAGGTAACATGAGGTCAGGGATTGCTGTGGTGCTTCAAAATAATTTGCTGCCTGCAGTATCTTAACAAATGAACTCATGGTGGAAATAATGATTTTTATAATGACAGTGACGAAGACACTGTGTTGAATGTGGATGGTTGGTGGTTGATGGTTGGGACCAGATGCCCATGCTTAATGCACTGAATATGGTCAATGGATCAATGCAGTACTAAGAAGTACTGTGTGTATCAAAACCTGGTATGTCTTTTTCCTCTGTGCCATAGAGAGGTGACTCCCAATTCTTTTTAGAACCTATTCAGAGGAAATGGTCTGTCATGCACCCAGAGCCACCCAACCCCTAATACAGTAACATGCTTATATGTACACAGACACTTACACATGGCCAACATGCTTAGAATGCACCACTGGACAATGATGGATATCTGTCTTTCACAAGCAGCTAAACCCTGTCTGTCAAGAAGAGTTGGATTGTGGTTTTGTTGGTTGGCTCAGATTCAGTCCTGTCAGACTGTGTTGAGGGTTGACATGTACCAGCTCTGTGTACCGTGTCAAATCTTTCTGTCGCTTGGCTCAGACGGTCACTGAGGCCCTGAAAATACCCCGAGCTGGAAAGCCTGTTGTAGTACTATGACAACTGGCACTGTGAGTTGTCATGTAATTAGCTGCAGCACATTAAACAGAGTTTTTAACAGGGTGATTTTAACATTTATTGCTATGATATTGTTTGAAAATGTAACCTAAAACACAGTTAATGTAAATGATTTTTGCAGCAGCCTGCACCTCAGGCTGCTGCAGCTCCCCCTTTGGGATCCACTGTTGTCCAAAGACTATTAGAAATACATCAATAAGCAACAAACAGCTTCCTTCATGACCACGAACACACACACACACACACACACACACACACACACACACACACACACACACTAGTTTATTTTGTTTCAATTTTCCACATACACATCCTGAAATACATAGAGATCAAATGTGTATATCCATCGCTGAAAGCAGTGCCCAACAAATACATGTCCTCTTCTTTGTGTTTTTTTTGTTGTTAAAGATTTAGACCCTCAGTGTAAAGCTTGGGCTTGAGGAGGAGAGGAACAACAAAAGTAGTTTGACATTGTTTGTAATTCATGACATCAGCAGACATCCATTTTTTTCTCTACAGAAACTATTAATTGTCTGTCTACACTCTCAACCAAGTGTAACAAGCTGCCTCGATGCAATGTCAAGGACTCTGTCACCATGTCTGACAAACGTGGCAGGTTGAGCGCTTCATCGTATTTGCCTTCTTGTTCAGCCTGGTTAAAACAATGGACTCCATGTCTTGTTACGATGATCATGTTGTTGTTGATCAGGAGTTTTCATTACCATCATGTTTCTGTTGGCAAGAGACATAAAGAAAATCTGCGTGTCTGTAATCTGCCACCCTTCTCTTATCGACTGTCTCTTCCACATGATCAACAACAGAATGTTATTAGAATACAGAAAGATGGATTTGATAGTGTTTTGTCGTGCTGAGATTAGTGATGAATAGAAGTGGGTACCCTTGAATAAATGTGTCAGAGCAGCTCTCAGACACACACTCACGCACACACACTGAATGTGACTGAACGCTCATCACTGATGAGAAGGAAAGGATCTGTGACAGGAGAGGAGAAGTTAGCTTTACACTGAAGAGAGGAACAATAATGCACTGACTGGGTTAAGTTAGTTTCAGACCTGTGGCTCTAGGAATGCTTTGCTTACTTCAACTCCCTTTATTTAACCTTTAAATCCTACATATAAACTCGTCATGAGTTCAAGTTTTTTGTTTTAGAACACACAATAATGTTGCTGTAAGTACATATAAGCACATTTTTAAATGTACTAATGAACTTATTATTTGCTGGTGGGTTTAAAATGTTTATAAATGTGTTCATAAACAGTCCAGCTTCAAGGTTGATTCTTTACCTCAGAAATAGTAGTCTGACAAAAATTCTTAGTGTAAAATGTCAATTGTTTATTACCACTTACTATTACCACTTATGCATGCTAAACAGGAGTTTTAAAAAAGGAAAGTGTTACTAGTTCTGAGTAATGACTTCTAGTAAATGAAGAAGGGTAGAATGGAGGACAAATAATGAGGGAGAAGCTGGCATGTGAGGTTGTGAGAAAGCTGTTGCAGCAGCACAAATACGTTATGTATTGGGTGTGATCCCAGCTTAGGGTTTTGCTCTCATGTGTTGTGGTTTATTTACAGCCCATTTGTCATCCCAGGAAGTCGCACAGCTCTGTTCTCTACTCTGTAAAATTAAAGAGATTAGTGGCTGAGTAAACTTTCCAAGAGCCAGTTCAGTTTTTACTGATGCACTGCACAGCACAGACTCTTTAGGGAAACTTGTTGGGACTACAGTGAAATGAACATGAGATAGGTTTCTGACATGTAAATGTATTCTATTTTATTCTAAAAGAAATAAGTGCTTTGTTTGGCCGTGTGTTTATGATTATGTGAAGTGTATACAGTGGGTTTATATATTTTGAAAATTAAAATCTAAAGGAATGGGTTAACAGCCCAGGTGGTGATGATTGTTAAGACTGATTCTGATCTTATCTAGACTAGATATATAGGAATGTAACTTTTTTGTAGCCATACTAGCAGCATGGCTTCAGGAATGGCAACATTGGTGTGATGGTTGGTCAGTCCACCCCTCTGGTCCACAATGAAATATCTCAACGACCAGCTGATGGATTGCCATCATTGTACAGACAAATGTGGTCCTCAGAGGATGACTTTGGTACCCTCTGACTGTTCATCTGGGGCCATCATCTGGTAAAAATGTTAATTTCCCAACAAATACTTTGGTTTATGACCAACTATAAAATTTATGACGTTTCCATCAGCCTCCACTGCACTTTGTTGTTAGTGCTAATTAGCAAATTGCATGCTAACAGGCTAAACTAAGATGGTGAACATGGTAAACATAAAACCTGCAGAATATCAGCATGTCAGCATTGCCATCGTGAGCTGCTGTATCTGACAATGGTCTCTCAGAGCTGCTAGCGCAGCTGTAACTTCTAGTCCTAAATTGTTCAGAGACTCCCTAAAATCCTGGCTACAGCTTTAGATATGTCGTTTAGAGTCATGACTTCCTTATTATCCAAAATGACAGTTACACTTCTCATCAAGTGCATCATGTAGCATGGTAATCCCCAGAGAAGCTTCTATCTGAAAATGCTTGAAGTTGAAGGAACTTGCTTTAAGAAGCCGCCATGCTTGTGTACTTGAGTGTCCTTGTGTTCAGCAATGACATGATCCACTACCTCTGTGCTTCTTTCTCCTCTGTTTGCTCATTGAACACTCTTACTGTAATTCTATTTTATATACTAAACCTATCACTAGCCAACATCAGTGTTGAAAAAACTGAAAAATAAGCTTGCCTCTGTGAGGAGGAGGGGGTGATGAAAACAATTATTTCAAGTCATTTTGTATTGGTTAGTTGCCGCCTTGAATGAACAAAGGCTGAGAGTGTTTTTTTCTTCTTCTGAGAGGTAGTAATTTATGTGGACTTACTCTCGTAATTGGAGAGTGGGGAATTGGCGTTAGGACTGTGGAACAAATGCAAAACAAAACTAGAAAGGAAAGAAAATGGCTGTCTCTCAGTGTGTGTGTGTGTGTGTGTGTGTGTGAGTGAGTGTGAGTGTATGTTTGAGCATATGTGTGTGAAAATAAGAGAGAGAGAGCGAGTTTGGTGTTTTGGTGGAGCTCCTCTCATCTCTGTGAGGCTTTTATCGTCTCCTCTGGTCGCGGCGCTGATGAGGAGCTTTACAGGCGGCGAGAAGAGAGAGGAGGGAAGGAGAAGCTTGTTAGAGAAGGGAGGTGTTGATGAGATAATTACACAGCTGTCATAGTCCCTGTCTGGCCCAAGAGCTGTGCCATCAGTATGTGTGTGTGTGTGTGTGTGTGTGTGTGTGTACATACTATATATGTGTTAGCTGCCCATGTTTGTGTATTGTACATGTTTGCGAGGGTATACATTTGCTGAACGCATGCTTGTCAGTGCATCATTCTTTTCCAAAAAACGCTACAATGCACATTTTTGATTGCCGTCGCATGTTGGCTTCTGTCTGTGCGTATGAATGTATATATACACACTGTGTGTGTGTGTTATTGTGTGTGTTTAGACACTTGGTGTAGAATAATGGCTGCACTTTTTCCTTTGAAATGTATGGCCATGTCTTCTGAGGTGGAAATGAGATTTTGAGCATCTGCTCTATTCTGCCGTTTCCCCCTTCTATAGTCCCCCTTCACTGTGTGAGTGTGTGTGTGTGTGTGTGCGTGTCCGTATGTGCGTTTTTTTCAGACGACATTGCTGTTGTCGGCTGTAGGAAGTCACCACAGGCGCTGCAGGCAAAACTCCACTTCTTCCTAGACAGCCCATAATTCTTCCATGTTGACTTCAGACACATGCACTCCCTCTTTCAGGCTGCCATGACCACTGATAGGGGCAGGTAGAGTGTGTGTGTGTGTGTGTGTGTGTGTGTGTGTGTGTGTGTGTGTGTGTGTGCGCGCGCGTCACTGCATTTCAACAACATTGGCGGGCCTGGCTGATTTGATACATACCGCGACATGAATGTCCAGGCCGCAGGCGTCCACACACCCGCTAACCTACTGGCCAGATTGACTTGTGTGGTGGGGAGGGAAAAGTAATGGGAGAGAAAAGTTGACCACCGCCCTGGGAAATATGTGGCATGTCTCTGAGCGAGCAAAAACAAGCTCTCAAGTCGGCGGACAGCTTTTTCATTTGGCGCTCTCCAAGATGTGGAGGAGTACAGGGTAGAGAGGGCGAGAGAGAAATTGGTGGAGGTGGTGGTGTGGGGACGTGTGGCGGGCTGCTATTGGTGGTTTGTGTTTCTGTTATGAACAGAACGCTGTGAAACAGGAACAAACTCAATTTCAAGCCCGGAGTCCTGGAGGAGAAGCACTCGGTCCCTCCACCCGCCTCCACTGCCAAACAAAGGCGTTAACCGCTTCACCGCTGCAGATTCTTCTTGTTGGCGCTACAGGAGCCTCTGACTTTAGAGCGAGCTCTCATCAAGGTGTCATGAAGGTCAGTCAAGTACTCTGAAAAACAAGGCTTGTTTTAATCCATCTGCCTTGTGACTTCATTTGCGAAGCACCTCCATAGCTCGCTGTCATGACACAATGTGAATGTTAGGTTAAAAAAAAAAAAAAAACACAAACAAAAGCCTGTCCATGAAGGTGGAGGTGGAATGCAGAGAATGCTGAAAGATGAAAGATGAAAGATAAGGAGTGTGAAGGGAGAAAATAAACAAGGTGCTAATTACTGCCTGCCCTCTCTTTTATGCACAGTTTCTGTCACATTAGAGCAAAGCACCAGACATGCCACTAAACCCTATCGCTTGTATACAAGTCATAACTCAGAGAGCTAGAGCAAATTAGATAAATGACTCCCACCACCTTCAAAGACAGAGGGATTTCTCATTTGAGTGGAAATTAAATGAATGCCACAGGGAATGGCTTGTGAATCTTCACACGGTCTGCTGTGGCGATAACACACCGCCTAATGTTTTCCGGATTCAGGGAGGGGATATATTTGTCCTTTTTTTCTGCCCTTTAATAATAACAGTATAGCAGAGCAAAATTCCCTTGGTGGGTCGAAGAATTATTAAATCCACTTGCGCCAGTACGCTGCTTTCATTATGTCACTTTGGTGGGCCGGCGAAGAGCACTCAGAGGAGTGTAATTGGCGGCATCCATTTGTGACCTTGGCTAGAGTGCGAGGGGCCATTGCATCATCAATACGAGACGACGGGATGTCGGCGCCCTGAGGGAGGGAGAGGCAGAGAGAAGGCTGGTAGATGGGGGAGGGATGAGAGGATGGTGGCACTGCCATCTGTCTATGTGTTCTGACCCACTGCCCTCCTCAGCGGCCCAGTGCTCAAATTAGGAGGAGTGACACACCAGCTAATTGCAACACGTGAGTGTTTGTGTGTGTGTGTGTGTTTGTGTGGGAAGCAACAGTGAAATTAGAAGATCATGAGGCTCCACTTGGCAAGATTTTTATGGAAAAATATTCCTGTTTTATTAGCCTAAATCATGAAGAGGAGCTGCAGCAGACAAGAGTGCTCTATCCCCATTACCGTGCTCTATACACATCCTATTTGCCTCGATGAATTGTGGGTGTAGACACTTCTTGACCCACAGGAAGTGACAAATTGACACTTCAGAGGAAAACAGAAACTCTCTCCAAACCAGCAGAAAGTAAGCACTGTTTAGTGTTGGACTCACTCAAATTAGATCTCACCTCTTCTTTGTGCTTCTACACAAATCATGCATCCTGTGCGCAGTTTACTGTCATGCTACAAGAGTTCTTCCGATTTAAGTTCATTAAAGTTCATTATTTTCAGCATGGCTTACTCCTTCTCCTATTTGGAACTGCCAAAGAGCCAGGTTGGTATGGGTTTAATAAAGTGATCCGCATCTCTGTCTCTGGACATCATTTAAGCCCACAGTGTTTTCAATTATTCTGGATAATTAGATCTTTTTTCAGGCCTAAGATGAGCAGAGCTTTGCTGGGAGTTTCTGAAGTCACCAAACTTTAAGTATGTAAAGCTCCATTATCAGCTTAGCTCAGTTTATTAGTATTTTATGTATTAACATTAAATCAACACTGAACTATCAGCCAGTTCTGCAGAGGTCAGTCCACCACTTTGGTACAGGCAGAAATAATGAGTGGATGAATTAATTGTGGCCCAGACATTCACGATCCCCTGAGGATGAATTAGAACTGCTGTGAGGATTCCCTGAAGCAGCAGCATCAGGTCAAAGTTTAAATTTGTTTATGACCAAATACCTGGTAAACTAACGGCACTCTCATCAGACTCAGCTTTGTGGTTAGCGCTGATCAATAAATAAACTAATATGGCAAATATGGTATACAATGTTTGACATCATCATGTTAGTATTGTTTCTGAGACCATATTAGCATTCTTACAGTAGCTGTGCCTATGTATAGCATAACATAGCTGCGAAGAAGGCTGTGGACTCACAATTGTTTTGGTTGTCTGCCATGTTCACTTCCTGGTTCAGTCGCACAGGCAGGTCTTTCAGCAAGGAAGCTCTGATAAACCTACTGTACACTCCACAGTACCAAACAGCAGACAAAGATAGTCAGTAGCTAACCTAAGCAGCAGACACTTTAGCAGCTAAAGAAGCGCTTTTCTCAGGAGTAGTGTTGCTAAATGTGGTTTACAAAATAAAAACTCTGCTAAAATGTCTCTTCATTTCTGTTGACTAAAATGACATGAGACAAAATGTTATAACGTTATTTTGTCTCGTGTAGTCACGTTGTTATTATTATTTTACAGTATTTCTGTTTCACTTCAGGGGCTGCATCAGGTTGCACTGCGCAGTTGTCACTTCCTCAATCCCCACTCGCGGCATTATTTAGAAGATGCAGCTGCGGTAGGTTTACGACAGACAGCTGACACAGAGAACAGGACCGATGGCCGCCCATGCGGCTTTGGTTGGTAAAATAAATATGTTGTAAATTCAAATCAGAGCGTCCTCCATGTCTGGAATGGATGTATTCTTGAGTCTATAAGGTAACAATAATATAATAATAAGACAACCTTGTTTGAATAGTGAAATGGGTTTGGCTAAAAGAAATTTTTGGTTTCGTCTACTAGGTACTTATACTATATTGACTGGGTTAAATAGAATTGCATTAGTAAAAAGAGACTAAAATACAATTTTCATTGACTATGACTAAAATGTCATCAGTTTTCGTCAACTAAAACTAGACTAAAATAGTCACGGATAATTCTGACTAAAATGAGATTAAAATGCTCAGACTTTTAGTCGACTGAAACTTGACTAGACTAAAAAGAGTATGAACGTGACTAAAACTAACAAAAACTAAAATGACAGCTTGACACAAAGACTAGACGAAGACTAAAACAAGCCACCAAAAACAACACTACTCAGGAGCTGATGGAGACCAAAACAGAGCTAAAGGAAGAGTGAATATTCGTAGCTGCTCTAATTGGATGATGGCTTCATGTCTGCTGGATGTGTAAGAAGACAACTGCTTGCTGTAAATGAATCACTAGCCCATTATAATATGGCAGGATTGTATATCTTTTAGCCTGTTCTGTAGTTCTTCTGCTTCCCTGTGGCCAAAATGCATCTTTGAAAGAATTGTACAAATGCTTGTTCTCCATCCTAAAAGGAGCAATAAATCCTAAAAATCAGATGTCAGCCAGGCGCTATGTGCTCAAACAATCCAGAGAGGAGGTCTAATCAGGCAGAAGTGAAAACACCTGTGTAAGAGGACCATGGAGCTACTCACGGTGATGTTTTCTGCA
Source organism: Chaetodon trifasciatus (assembly GCA_037975065.1). Lineage (NCBI taxonomy): Eukaryota > Metazoa > Chordata > Actinopteri > Chaetodontiformes > Chaetodontidae > Chaetodon > Chaetodon trifasciatus. Next base: position 763,622 of record JBBMOE010000042.1, read on the forward strand.
CAGAGTGCCAGGAGTCACTCGTCATCAATCACTGCAACTGTGTGGGTGGTTCTTGTTTTGTTGAAGTTTGATTTTCTGTAGGTGGTGCTCTGTTCTTTGTCCTTTCAGTCTAGATAACTTTATCAACTACTATAATGAACGATTAGTTCAAGATCCTAATTTCCTTTTTGTCACTGGACTGATTAAGTAGAAAACATTGCAGAGCATCTAGCATCAAATATTTCTTGAATATTTCTTTGAACTTGAACCATTTGCAACTTTTTCTCTGTGATCACAGAGTGATGCGGTGTAATCTCTGAGCGCGTGTCGGAAAACTCATCAGTATGAGTACAAAGCATACAGACATGAACTCGGCCAGCGAACGGGGAGGAGGCCAGGCCTCACAGTTCACTTCCTGCTTCAAGGCATAAACGTTACATATTGTAGCTTTAACATGCAGGAGAGACGGGAAGAGAGCAAGTGTCAGACAGAAAGATGAAGGATGAGAGATGGAAGGCTAAGAAGTGTGAAGTGTTTTGTTAAACTCATTCTAATGTGAGGAACATCACTTGGTTGCTTGACAAGCGGCCCTGGGGCAGAGATCATATTAGCTGGAAGTGTTGAAGGGGAAGCGCGCACACACACACACACACCTAGAGCGGAAGATATGGACACTGCCAGTGGGTAGAATTAGAGGTTCACTAAGTTCTTCATCCACATTTTCCTCATCTGTCCATCCGTCTTCCTTGTTATATCCCGCCAATCACATCTTAAGGTGTGTTCAGACAGAATGTGAGGTGAATTTCAGATGCAGCGAGACTTCATACAAAATCAGAGGAAAGATGTGAGTGGGCGCAGACAGACAGGAATTAGCTCTAGGCATCATAAACAGAGGCTACATGAGTGTAAAATGTTTCAACTTACGTGAAAAGTTTGCGCTCATCCCGTGACTACATAAGTACACAGAGATGAGAAGAAAAAGGAGAGGAGGGAAATTAAGCAGAAAGTAGAGCTAGCAAAGCGTGTTCAGTGTGCACTCTGCCAGCCTGCCAATGTCTGCGCTTCTTTGGCCTTTGCAGAATGTGAGCGTTTACCATTAAACTTTCAGGTCAAAACTAAGCTCAGTGTCATACAGCTAATAGTGAACTTCTCTAATGAAGCTAACTAGTAGCAATTTGTCTTTTCAATATTTCAGTACAGGAAATATAAACATGTATGCCTGTTTAAAGCTAACCTGTCTGTCACCTGACAACTGCCCCAAAAATTAAATCCCTAAAATGTATATAAAAAAGAGAATAAATCTAAAATTGTTCAAGAAAAATCTCAGTATATATTATTTTGAATTACAACACGTGGCTATAGGCTGCTGTGGGTGACATGATGGTGTCAGTGACATGGCATGGAAGGGCAAGAGATTGGCAATATTTCCTTGATTTATTTCACTCTCTGTATGCGAAGTCTTGTTTTGAATGTTGCTTTCATTCACCCACTGTTGTTATTCTGTGGTCTACGATCATGTGTACCCAACTTTAAGTGGATTGAAATGTATATAGGTTAAGCTGTTGTTCACAACTTTTAAGCAGAAAAAAAAGATAACATCATAATTAACCACCGCACACAGAAATGATGTGACCTTATCTGGAGCAAACAACGCATTTCGCCTACAGCTTCCTCAGGTCCACTCAGCTAAATTACATAAGCACTCACAGGTGTGATAAATACATGGATCACATGACTAATTATCACAGTCTTTATATTTTTAAAGTGTTTCAAGGTGAACATTTATTTAAAAAAGACAATAATATGAAAAAATACATTAAAAAGACGTGGCATAGTTAATATTAAAAAAAAAAAAGCATCACAAAGAAAAAAGCAGAGCTGAGTTGCAGTCTGAACTTAAATCAGCAGTTGGATATCATACAGTGGCTTCCAGCCAGTCGCCCTCAGATTCTGTACTGTTTTACACTGCGTGTTTAACAGTAAAGGTTCTGTTTCCTGTTCTATTCTGAGCCTGGACCACTGAGGTTCCAGCTCCGAGGGCTCTGAGGGTGAATCAGGTCAAGGTGACATCACACGCTGTGACACCTGGCTCAGAGTTGCCGTGACGACCGTCCCGCCTCATCAGTCACACCTGTCAGACAGGTGTATGCGTGCATGTGTGTGACTGTCGGGTGCCAGTGCACCGAGAGGATGGAGATGAAGGACAGGATGGATGGGGGAGGATGGAAACAACAATCATTTACAGTTCATCACTTACCTCCTCTGTTGTTGTTTTGTTCTTTCTCTGCAGTGAATCTACTGGACACGACGACGATCACAGGGGACTGGGGCTGGCTAACGTATCCATCACATGGGGTAAGAACACAATATCCACTGAAGTTATCAGAGAACGCTCCATAACAACACAGGACAAATATATATTGAAACAGCTTTGAAAACAAAACAAAAACAACATTAACTCCTGATGCCAAAATGAGGATGACTACAGATGTCAGATCTACCTGGAATCAACATCAGCAGCATCGGGGTAACCCTTATTATACTTTATGTCTGAGAAAACCCTACTGCACAAATTTCCACCACAAAGCAAAACCTGTTGCAAAGGAATTCCTATTTTTATCCCATCTGAAGGCATGTGAGGCAGTGATTTTCCACTTGAGGGGGAACCTGTGCTTATTAAATGGGATCTGGTTGTAACGCTGACACCACAGGCTAATTACATGTTCGTCTGTTGCAGTCAGACAACTACATGCAATGTTACCCTAATTCCAACATCAGCTGCGACATCACTTTCAGCCCCCTCATAGCCACATATTGGCAGAAAGGTGCAAATCACAGAAGGGGGGGAGGGCCTAGCCCCCAGGGAGGAGGAGAGGGAGTTGGAGGGAAGAGGGAAAGAGATGAAAGGGAGAGAACGAGGTGACAGCGAGGGCACGGCGTCGCTACATTAGCATATTGTAATGCCACATGATGATGCCTGGGGTGATGAATTAGGACTCCAGCCGTGATCTTTATAGCAGCGAGATGCCACCGTGTCCCTGACTCCCCCGGCTGTCAGTGAAGTGGTAGAAACATTTAACTCACCTCCGGCCCACACAACAGAAGGCGGTGTGATTGAACGTCGGCCAGGAGGAACAGATGGATTGTCTTTCAAGTCCTGAGAAAAGAGCTGGAAGAATTGGATTAGAGTTTTGAGCGAAATGACTCCTTTTGTGTAAAATCAGCGTGAGAAGTGAATCTCCTCCATCCTGACAGGCCCCTGTTATAACATCTAGATTACATAAACTCAGCCCGTGGTGTTTCATTTAATTGGTTCAATATGCCAGAAATATCACTCCTAACTTGATGACAGACGTTTTTCACACTGAGCTCCTGCACATGAAATGTTTGATTGAATGGATTTAGAGCTGGAGCTCAGCTTTGTGGCATTATGGTCAGGTTACATAAGGTATGCATCTTGTGCTGAATGGCAAGTATCTGAGGAAGGTAAAACAAGCTGTATGATGTTTTGTTCCCTTGTTCTTGTCAGACACTTTTTAAAGTGACATACCCCCACCCACCTCTTCCGCTGCCAAGACCTGTCCTTAAAGCCAGGAGCGCAGTAGCTGTCAGTGTAGTCTGATTTTAGTTCTTTTGATTGAGGTGATGAGGGTAGAGTTGTATCAGCAGTTCTTTGAGCACTATTTAAAATGACAAATCTTTCTTCACTTGCTGTGAATGTGGTTATTTCTAATACTGTTTAGCAAGAAAACTCATAAGCCTGAGAGCGAGTTGCATTTATGACCGCAAAGCTGTGGCAGGATTTCAGTGCTTATTTCTTCCACTTTGATATGTCTTAAAGGGTAATAAGTTCACTTGTTTTTTTGCTCAATAGTTTACTCTAATGATCAGTAAACTGAGACTTACTCAGCTGTACTGTAAATGAGGTCTGCATCTCAATGGTTTTCTGAGATAAAATAAAGGTTGAATGAATGAAGGAGTTTGGAATCGTAGAAATACTTTTGCCATGTTACTGTGACTACACTCTGGGACTTCTCAGACTGGAAGGATCTGTTCATACAAATAGTCTTTTAAGATTGTTTGTGATGCTCAGAAAATCTCCAGCCTTTCATCATCCTCTCGTGTTTTTAACAGAGAGAAACATCATGAATCGTGTGATCCAGTAAGCACATAAGCACAAAACACTCTTTAATGTAAGATTATGTGAAATACGGGCTTGAGAGAAAATGCAAGTAACTGGCCAAAACCCTCTGCAGAGTGTTTGCAAGCTGCCTGCGATCAGCAGCATTTCCAGCATTCAGTGCATCTGCCAAGTTGAGATGAAATAGTCAGTGTACAGATTACTGTGAACCTCATTCAACAATACATCACTGATCATACACAGAATTAAGATTGCTTACATTGTGATAAGTGACAGCAATGGTGCATATGTTGTCATTTATCTGGGTACATAGGGTTTGTTAGAATGAGCTGCACTTGTCCAGAGTAAGTCACTACACTGAAACAGCTGCTGTCGTCCAAGTAGGAGGTTTGATTTACTCACAGCAGTAAGTGCCACTGTAGGCTGGGTATGTTTCGAGCCTGATAATGATGCATTCAAAATGATTCTTCAGCAGAGCTATCAGACCAGCAGCAGCACTTTAATGCTGTGGGCCTGCTTTTTTTCAGCCAGGCTGACTGGAAACCAGAAAAGCGCCAGTGCCTGATGGTTTGAACTCCAGTGTTTGCGCTGCTAAAGACAACATTTTCAGGATTTTCACTGAAGGACACATTAACCGTGCACTTCAACTTCAAGCAGAGATCAAGAGCCTGAAAGTATCTGATGCATATCAAACTCTGTTTCTTACAACAATATAAAAACAGGATAGGTTCTGATTTTTTTAAGTCGAACTCATTACAATACTCACATGGCTTTTGTTTGAAAGAGGTTATGGTTACTGTAATCATTTCTCCTATCGCCTACATTACAAAGGATGGAGGACAAAATTCACTGTCCTCATTCTGCGTAGAAATGCATTTTAATGTTCAGCTAAAGCTAATATGAGGCTTCAGCAGACTGGATTTGCAAAACTGACTATGTATCTTTTTATGTATCTGGGTTGGCTTCTGTCTTTGTAGAAGGAGAGTCTCTTGTTGTGTTTCCATGGACAGTGTTTCCTTGCTGAGCTGTGGTGGTGGGACACATCCTGGTAGTCACATGTAGGTTTGTTGCTGGGATCTAACTCTGGCAATAAACATTCACACAACTGCCAGGAGAAGATATCCTTTTCATTTTGGCCAGCTCAGACTGCTAAAGTCTCATTTTAGTAGTAACTGCTTTGAACAGTCTTCACAACATGGATCCTAACCCATATCCAGCAGTCATGGAGCAACATGAGCATTTATTTTGAGTCGTGCTTCTACCATCCAATGAACTGAACTCTGAACTATGACTTAAACACAAGTTAATAAGTTGACTCTTTTTTTAAATTCTAATTTGGTTGTGCCAACTCCTGAGGAAAAAAAAATCAGCTCATCTCTCACCTCAGTTTTGTTCTGGGCAAGAAGCACATAAAGTAAGGGTTTTTTTTTTTTTTTTTTTTTGCTGCTGATGGAAACGAGGCTGATGGCAGAGTGAGAGAAAACTAAAACATCAGAGTTGGTTGACATACAGCTTAATTTCAGCGATGTGGAAAATACTGATGGAATCGTGGAATTTCATAATAAAAACGGAATCCACTCGAAAATGCAGAATATTGCAGAAACTAAGTCTAGTTTTTCCCTACCATCAGTCAGGTGTTCTGTTGGTGCACAATGATAAGATACATCGGTTTCTGGTCAAGTATTGTGAACAAAGAGGAGTGCTGCCCAAGCTCCATCAGACCCTGCAGAAGATCTGTTTCATAAGAAGTAATGCTATGCTACATCAAATTCATTAATATTCATTAAATTTTTAGTATTTTATTGTATTGTTCAAGTTGCATTCATCCACCAAATGATGAGACAAAATGTGCTAAAATCATAAAACACAGAATTCAGAAAAATTAAAATGAAATCTGGAAAAAAAAACATATTTCATTGGGCCCTAGAGGTAGTGACACCTTACATATTATTCAATATGCAAGGGGCCTCAGACAGTATCTGTGTGTGTGCGTGTGCATGTGGGTGTGCATGTGAGAAAGAAAGAGAGGGAAAAAAAATTGCTGAGACCTCATGGGCTCTTTGATAAATGGATGTTTTGACAGTTTCTAACTCTCTCACACTTACGCACACACATTCACACATATTGTACACATATAAGGTCATTTTTTGCCATCCTGACAGTTTACAGTGTTATGAATGTGCCATGCTAGCAGCATCAGTTTTTCAGCTGCCCTCTGCTCCGGGCAGCAGCAGCTCTTTGATGGTCTTAGGTCGAGAAAATACAACTGCAGTGGAAGGAAAAGATTTCTGTCGCCTGACGATTATGTCACACAAAGCTGTTATCATTTGGTCCTGAGAGTGAATTGTGTATGTACGGTCACACTGTGTTTGATCCACAAAACAGATGACGAGTTTGGATTCTGCAATATCATGTGAAATATACTGTGATATAAGAAATACATTGAAATTGGCTCTGCTATTGTCCTGAAGATTTAACAATGTCATTTTTAGATTGAAATAGTGTTCAGAAGGGGACACACATGCCACTGTGAGAGATCGAGTTAAGGCAAAGGTAAGAGGGAGAGAGAAGGAGAGCTAGAGCGGTTGCACATGGGGAACACAAGAGGAACGAGTGTCAAGTCCTGGAGGAAGATGGATCAAAATTGTCAGCATGTAGTTTCTTGAATGTGAAGTTCAAACAGAGGAACATGGTTCCTGTCTATCTGTTACTTCTTGCCAGCTGAATTCCCTTTACATTTAGGCATACTGTATGGTATCTGTGAAGCTGGAATAATCAATATTTTGATATTGAAAATTGATTGAATGCTTGTATGTAATATAAAAGCAGCCACTCATGGCGAAAAAGCCAGAGAGTTATCATTAGACTATGTAGGCCGATTAAGTGTTTTAGCATCTTTCAGCATGTAGTGTCAGTTCCAGGCAGGTGGTTTCAGGAAAAAAAAAAAAAAAAACGTAATAAACTCACTGTGCAAAACTTGCTTTGCACCAAACAGCAGGCAGACCACGACTAGCTGGTGAATATTGTGGAGCAGCTAAACACACATATGCATGTATGTATGTATCAGGAGTTGGTGGAGACCAAAATAGAGCTAAAAGGAGATTGAATACTAAATTCATATTTATTTGATGGAGAGAAACATGGCACTAAATGAATGCTAATGCTACTTTGTGTTTGTTGGATGTATAAACTACTGAGGGCTGTTGGAGTGTTCAGTGGACCCGCTCTATTCACACAAACACTACATTTTTAAGTTTGTACTCATGCCAGACATCGTTTGAAAGATAAGATTCTTGTGATTCAACTGATGCAAAACATTTTAAGATACAATCATGACAGAAGGTACAATCAAAGACAACAACAAATAAAGAAACAATTACAGAATCAAGGCAACTCACCAATGAAGTAGTAATCCACTGATCAATAAAAATCCCACAGAATGCTCTCGTTACATCGGCAAAGGTCCAGATGAACCAATCCAATTGTCTAAAACGCTATAATAATCCACAGAAAGCAGTTTTATGCAGTTTTTAAGTTGTCGTGCTAATCTTCCACATTTTCTCAGGCATAGTAACACTAAGTAAGTGAGTATGTCATACGTTGGTTTCAAAATGACCACTGAACTCTGACCTTTCGATTGACACCTCACTTGACCAATAAAGGTCTTCCATGTCATGCCCACAGCCAACAATAGCCAACGGAAGTCTGCGTTAAAAGAAAGTGCCTCTCTCTCTCCTATTGTGTAAAGATTGAGTCAATAGGTTGTTATAAGGCCCTTTTATGTCAAACTGTGTGTCAGGGTGTTGTAAATAACAACAGCAACAACGACAATCAACAGTGTGTTAATCCACAGCTGAAAATAATCCTACAGAAATTAGCTACTTCCCACTGTTTGAGTATTTTTTGCTAAAAACTGCAGCAACCAGCTGTTTTAGGAAATTAAGTAGCTTTTTCTAAAGGTGAAACTATATATGTGACTTATTTTTAAAGATTTATGAATTGGCTTGAGGCTGAGAACCACAGGCAGGGTAGACATGTCAGAAAGTATGAAGAAATGTTAGCTTTAGGCTTTTCATGGGATTTGTTGACAATAAGAAAAATCTAGAATAACTCCACCCTTATTCTGCCCTACATAATAATAATCAAGGCAGTAAATCACTGAACAACATGCAAAAAACACACTCACAAACTTAGATGAGAGAGAAAAAAGACATCACCAAGGTGTGAGCGTGTACTCCTAAAAAGATGGAGGGACGTATGGACAAGGATGGACAGGCAGACAGACAGACAGGGAAGCAGAATTTTTTTAGCAATGTTACAGCCCGATTAAAATGTTTCCAGGAAAATAGCTGAAGATTGTCAGCTAGCACTTACTGAGCAATTGATGGTGTGTGTGTGTGTGTGTGTGTGTGTGTGTGTGTGTGTGTGTGTGTGTGTAGTTGAGGTTTTTATTAGCACCCTGACCTCTCCCTCTATTCGAGTCTCGTTGAGATGGCATCATGACAGATCACGTCTTAGACTCAAGGGGCTTCTTTCCATCCAATTTATTCAGGCAATGGTTAGGACGCCCGTGGGCTGTCCCGGGAGCATGTTTCTCTGTTTTTCTCTCTCTTACTCCCTCTCTCTCCCTCTCTCTCTCACCGTACTTGTCAGATAGGGCAGGAAGACTTCATTATCCTCCAGTCCGATCTATGTTGGCCATGACAGGTTCATCCACCGGCCACCCCACAATCGATACAGCTGACAGTACAGTGTGTGTGTGTGTGTGTGTGTGTGTGTGTGTGTGTGTGTGTGTGTGTGTGTGATGATTAACGTGGGTTGTGGAAGCCATGATGTGGATGAGCAAGTGATGAGCTGAAGTGTCAAAAGTCTGCAGTCTGTTTCGATTACTGACTATTTCTCCAACTCCCTGTTACTTACTTTTCCATTCTGTCTCACACACAAACATACAGACATTTGCACACGCACACGCACTTTTTTTTTTTTTTTTGCATCATCTGTACCATCTGACAATGTCTCCTACTGCTAGTTCTTAAAGATGAGTTTTATCTTCTGATGGCTGAACAGGCCAATCTCCAACCTGCAAGCTGCAGTGCAGAACAGCTGGATGGAAATATAGTTCCATTTGAGGGGGACAGTATCTATGTTTCCAGGGTCCTATGTTCCCCAGTTCAATAACCTGTTAATACACATTAACCCTTCTATTACGTTCAGGTCAGAATCCTTACCCTAACCCTGCAAACACAGGACCCTGGGAATAAAGGTTTCCCACCAATTCCTTTTGAAAAATGCTGTCACTTTTATATTTTACTATTTGAATTCAAAATAGCAGATTTTTGTCAAATGTCCCCTGTAGGCATAAGCCCCTTATAGGCTGCAATTGATTGACTACACAAGAAACTATGTGTCTGCTCCATTAAAACAGCTCCAGCATGGAGCAGAATGGACTGTAAGTATGATCAGGAAAATGACCCATCATCATTCAGACCGACACATGCTGCTGCCTTCACACAACAATATAAAACAAAGGGATTTAACAGATATCATCTCTAATGTACAGCGAAAGAAGGAGTTGTTGTTGACGAAAGTTATTTAAAGTATTGATTCCAAGTAATTGAAAATATTCGTTCATGGCTCAGCTCCTACTTTGAGGTAATCTGTATGGCTGCCATTTTAAACCTTAAAGTTACTGTAAGCAATAGTTTAATGTTACCGTACTTATATGTGAAAAGTGTCTGTTTTAGTGATAAACTAACAGAAACTTATCACCTGACTCTGCAGTGCATCTCTGTTTTACGGAGCTTTAAACAATTTTCAGCTCATTGTGAAGTTGGCTGGTCTGAAACTTTACATTCTCTCTCATGGCTCTGAGACAAAAGCTCTGATGAAGCCACTGTACTCTACCTGCTCAGCACCAAACAGCAGACGGAAAAGTCACTGACCAGCTGGAGAGCGTAGTTGATTATTTAGCAGCTAAACAGCCAGATATTTTTTCCAGGAGTTGGGAGAGACCAAAAAGGAGGCTAAAAGAGAGCAAATGGTGGACTTCCATTAGTCAGGTGGTCAGAAACACCACTCCAAATGGATGATGATGATGCTCCATAACTGCTGGATGAGTAAATATACAACTGCTCACCATATCAAGATGATAATATATTCATATGAATATTTCTCTTAAAATGCACTCAATAACAGCACATTCCTTAATTTTAGTATGAATGATGTGTCTGAAGCTGTATCATTTTATCTGTCTGAAATCAAGACATTGGTGTGTTTATATGACTGTATTTATGTGTGTCTGTCTAGCTGTGTGTTTACATCTGCAAACCCCGTACACATGTGCTGTGTTATATTTCCACTGCTCACATCTCACTGTGTTTTTAATTGTAATAATTGTCTTGTCAGCACACATGATGGATGAGCTTCTCCAGATGTTTTCTCTGGGCGGGAGGATTCACCCTATTTTGACTTTATCCCACAAGGTTGAAGAGAACACTGACCATAGACACTGATTGTTTTTTCTTATCATTTCACAGGAAACGAAACTGTCTAATTCGAATTTTGTAAGGCGGAGAGGATGCAATTTAAAGTTTTGGGGGTGAAAGAGAAAAGTCATATAACAGTTGGAAACAAAGCAATAAAACAACAATGAAACACTGAGGCACTGCTATACATACAGAACAGAGTCTTTGACCTCACTTTCTATTTTATTTGACTTTATTTCGCAGAAACTGAAAATGAAGGAAAAAAATATTTCTGTTCCAATGGTTAATTGATCAGTTTAATAACTGTAAACAGCTCATTTAACTTAAAGCTCATAGTAATCATTTTTAGTCATAGTTTGTGAATTCTTGAAAAGCTCAGATTTACTATTTTAAATTTCTGACCTAGCTGAAGATATTATATTGACTTCAGTTTTTTGCTGGGGTTCTTGCTGAAGAAAACTTTTTTGAGCAAGAAGTCCAACAAATTTTTGTGACATTTTTCTCTGGGTGCATTTCTGCTGCTATCAGCAGCACCATCCTCCAGGCCTGATTACACACCTTCAGCTAGTTCTTCAACTTCCTCTGTTGCCCTCCCGATGACCGTCCGCTGTGGTGTAATTGGCCGTACAAGCTCCCATGAGGCGGCGGCATGGCCGACGCAGCACAGCTGCTGCTGGCTACTGGTAGTGCTAATACACCTCTGCAGCTGCTCTTTGGAACTATCTCACTTAATAAACATGCCAGGTGAAGGCAAGGGTGTGCTGCAGGTGCTGGATCTCTGGAGGGGCCCAATGTGGCATCTGTAAGAGCAGCAGAGGAGTGTGTATGGATGCAGGCAGGTTAGTGGATGGTAGCCTCAGTATGCAGATGGGCTGTCTTGATTTGAAAGATCTTGTGCCAGAGCTTCCCCAAAGGAAGCTGAAGCCAGCATGATCCGGGATTGGATTTCCTGATCAGCGCTGCAGTCCACAGAGGGGAACCAGGTGTTTGAATGAGAGATTTGAGGCAGACAGACCACCTCTGCCTCAATGGGGTTTGACAGACAGCTCTATTCTGCTGTCAGCTTTAACAGACGCAGCAGGGATTATCTGTTTGGAATGAAATGATCTGAAATGGTCTCCAAGTTTGGAGTCATCACTCTTTATTGCAGCTTCTTGGAAGCTTGTAGGCGTGTTCCCATACAGCTTTGCTAGAACATCGATTACTTTATTATCAGAAAAAAGATATAGCCATAGAAGTTAGCTACAACACCAAGGGTTGTGGCTGGCTGGAGCCCATCCCAACACACAATGGCTGAAAGCGAGGGTACATTGTGGCTACGTCGCTAGTCTCCGCCATCACACTTGTAGTCGCGATTGAACTTCACATGCATGTCAGTGGACTGTGGGGGGAAACCAATGTTTGCCGTATGCCAAAAACATCATTCAGTCATCATTCTGAGCATGTGCGTTATGACAGTTGGATGCCTTGAACAGACCTCCAGGCTAGCCAAACTTATTTGGAAGAGAAAAGTTCTTCTGTCTGTTGTGAACATCCTTCACAGCAGACAGGCCAACTGTCAGGGCTGGTTCAACTTTGACCCATCGTTCTTACCGTAGTTGTACGTTAACAGTTTTCCTGAGCAATGAGGGGTTGTTACTGGCTTTTTCATTATTTCCTCCAGATAGAGTGCTTTAAATGATCTGGCTAAACTGCTTGTTAACAACCTGTCTGATCTGCTCACATTTCCTGCTCAGTCAGGCTTTGTCGTAGCGTTGCAGCTGTGTTATTATTTTGGCAATTTTAATGTTACCATAACTGATAGAGCAAATAAACGATGGGCAAGACTATGAAAATACAGTCCAAGTTGTAATTATCCTTATGATTGGAGTGTTAAGTTTAGTGTGAAATGAACTAGTTGTAATGTTACTGTTATTGTTGCTTTTACACCCCAACTTCCTATCAAACTTTTAATTGCTCGAATGCTCAGCTGGTGCAACAGGCTGTCGATGGGGAAGAGTTTGGTTCAGACCCTTAGCACTCATGCTAAAACTGTTCAGTTCATGGATCTAGATACATGTACCTCTGTTTCTTGGCCATCTTTCCCCAGTGAAGCAGGTGGATAATATGAAAAAATAAAATCCTTTGAAACCAAAATGGAATAGGACATTCCCCAAATGCTCCCAGCTGACAGTGCTGGAGGCAGGAGAGGTGAACAGAGGCCACGAACAGACGCTGATGTTGCTCTCTGTTGTAAACTCTGCTACACTGGATATTTGGCAGAAAAGCCTCTATGATGATACCAACCCCACACACAGACACACACACGCACACACACACATACACACAGGCTCCACTTTTTTTTCTTTTTTTTAATAAATTTGATTTAAATGCCAGCAAAAATATATTTTCTATTCTTCTTTGTTAGGGTGTTTTCATCTTTTTGCATACAATTGCACACACACACATGCACACACACACACACACACACACACACATGCTATCCTGTAAAAACTGCATCTCAGAATAGATAGCAATTACACCATCTCCCCCACTGATCCCAGACCAGTGCAATTAACACCCCTATTCCAGAAAGGTTATCGCTGTCAAAGAGCCCACAGACAGACAGACACCACACACACACACACACACACACACACACACACACACACACACACACACACACACATATTGAAGCAAAGTTATTAAGTCTATTCTGGTTGTGTGGCTGATAGTATGAGAGGCAGAAAGGTGTTGGGCAGAGCCTGATATTTCCACTGAGTTAATATTCAGACCTGTTACTTCACATACAGGCCAGCCTTAAGCCTGGAAATGCCACCAGCAAACACACACACACACACACACACACACACACACACACACACACACACATACACACTGTGTTACACAGCCATCACACCCCACCGACTCTCTCTATCTTCATCATCCTCTTTCTGTCCCTCCCTCTCTGTCATTCTCTCTCTGTCTCTGAGTTCTAAAGAAACCTCCATCAAACATACTAATCTGAAATGAGATCTTTCAAAGACACCAGTCTTTGGCTTTGTCTTGTCTTTCTTTTGACGCCTTTGTCCCTAAAACATGTGTGTTGTCTACAGATTCTGCACACTTTAAAGACAGTGAGGGAGTGAGTGATGGTAATGGATTACAACCAGCTGGATTGTCTCATAATCTGATCATTACGTGCTGAAGTCTGCTAGGTACTCCATTACTTAATACACTCATTACTTGCATGGAAGTTATGTTTTGATATGAATATAAATAATTTTCTCTGAGGGTTGCATTTAGGTAAAGCAATCAAATAATGAGAATATTTTATATTGGAATTTATCGTCAGTAAGTAATCCTTCAGCTGTCTAACAGAACAATACCATCTCAGGGTCCAAATACTAGCGATTACCTCAGCTTTCAACTGTATCACCCCTGATTTCCACCGGGCATGGCTGCACTGCATTGCAGCCAGAGTTGATCACGTTGACTCTAGGCAATGCTTTCAATTCTACCAGGTGTTTCAGAAGCATCCCAGAAGTGCCTCTCCACTCTGCTCCATGGAGGATATGCATCTATTTTTGATGGACGTTGAGTCAACCTGCACAGAGCAGATCAGGCCAGGCAGGAAATCCTGGTTGCATATCAACAATAAACACAATTGCAAAGCCTACTTACCCACGGGAGAAGCACAATTATCAAGCAAAAATGACCAAATCAACAAAAACAGACAAAACACTCCTCCTCTGAAAGGCTCCCAGTGAGGTGAGGATGGAATAAAACCAGGCTGCAGCTGGAATGCGACACCACTGTGGAATCTCCAGCTCACGCTGTGTTCATCAGAGGATGGAGTTGGCTCACTTGTCATGAAGATGGATCTATTGACATGCGAGCTCAGCAGCTGTAATGGCTTCATTCACAGTGATTGTCATCTGTGTGGTCTAACATTAAGCCTTCAAGTTCATTCTTGACCTTCAGAATAGGATTCAAGGCCCATATAATACATTTTTCTGGGGCCAGCCATATCACATGGCCTTCATCTGAGACAGTGACAACACATCCATCTCCATGGTAACTGAGAAATTTCTCTCTATGAAGACCACCTGAGACCACATGTTACTTTTTCCAAGGTCAAGAATGAACTCTGATGGTCAGCTTTTCATAATTTGTGACAGAAACAGATAACAAAATGAGGCTGTTTATGATAAGTGATGGTATGGAAAAGTTGTTTTTCTGGCTACGTAATTAGGGGACACTGGGAAACTCAAAGTGCTTCTGGTTGGGGAACGATTGTTATTTTGGTTAAACATTGAAAAAGTCAATGTTGACCTATGGCATAATTTACTTTTAGACAATCAGACATGTTGTTTTTTAACAAGTACTGCAGTGATTCCCTAAACTCTACCCAAGCACTTACGTAGCCCAAACCTAACCACATGTGGGATGCAGAATGCAAAGCCATGTCTCTGATGTTTAAGTCCTATATGAATATACGCACATCCTTAACCTCCCGTCTTTATCGTCTGTCTGAAGCCAGGACTTGTGGACTGGAGAGAACGATGCCTGTGAATGTAATCCAGGCAGCCACTGTGCTCCCTCCAAAATGTGTTAGGAAAAAAACATTTGGTTTCAAGGACCATTTTGTGGCACGGAGAGAAGGTTGACTCACTCACAAAAAGTTATTTCACAAAAACAATTTTTTATTTTGGTTAACAGAATATACATAAGCCTGAAGTAAATATTTATAAAACTATTGCAGCCTAAGAGACCTATAGTTTTTATATTTATTAGTTTTGTTTTTAATAAGCCAATTAGCCAGTTCCACACACTCAAGCATCACCCACCTGAAAATATAAAACATTCATATGAAAACAATTCAAACTCAGCTTTTCTGCACATAATTCAACAACAGCTGTAAAATCTTCACCCTGGCCCTGTCAATCATACATTATTTTCTGTGGCTGTTTTCATTCTAATTTGATTTTCACAAATACAGTCTAAATTATAATAAGTATAGTCTGCACCAGCAAAGGTAATAGGTCAGATTTGTTACTCCAGTGTTTTCAACACTGTCTATTCTAAACAGCCATTCAAACACTATGGACCCTGAAGGTCATTAATAACAACAAGCACACTGTAACTTGGGGATCCTTTTTGCCTCCTTCTTTATTTTTCATTAAAAAGTTAATGATTGCAGCAACAGTTTGTGTGGTCTGGAAAGCCTTGGGGCAAATCTTGTTCAAAATGTAACATGTAGGATGTGAAAGTTGAACAGGAAAGAGTTCCACCAGCACACCAGACTCCCTGCAAGAATCTGTGTGTTTACTGTATACCCGCAGCTGCCGTCAGCCTCCAACAATGATGAATAGAGCCTTAAACAGGCAACTCCCTCTCTATTGTCCCTCACACCAGCAGCACATAATCATCTCTCTTTTCAGCCAGTTTTCTCTCTATATTTGTTAATCAATCTTTCATTCTCTCTTTCATCTTTTTTGGCATCCACTCTCTTTCATATCATATATTATGAATAGACTGAAATTGATTTCATGCTACAGGGCCTCAGTCTGGTAAGAGAGCAGACCCCAAGATTTCAATGCAAGTTTGAGAGGCGACTGCATTAAAAAAAACACTTAACAACAGCTTCTCTGATCTCAAGGCAACTCCGATGGCAACTCCTTTGTCTGAGTGGAAACACTAAATGGGCTGAATAAAACAAAAGAGATGGAGATTAAAGTGAGAAAGGGAGCGTGCAGAATCAGAGAAATCGAGGAACGTGGATCACACGTGTGCTAATTGCCACAAAGAGTCTGGAGAGGCTGAGGCGTTTGAATGCTTGACCCCAGAAGGAAACACAATTAGCAATAAATGTGAAGAAACAATCAACAGAATGGATTTACAGCTTTTGTCTTTGTTTGTGTTTTATGTAATGAAGTGATGATATCAGCGCAATATCAGCTCACTCGGGGCATTCTGGGGGATCAGTGGACTGAGGTACAGATGAGTCACAACATCACAAGCTCAAATTTAGTACCAGGAACACGGAGCTTATCACACTCTCTCCTGTCTGTCTCTTCTGTTTATTGTGGTGCCACTTTATACTGCCGCTCACAGCTGTGACTTAAAAGAATGTAATGATAGATGATGACGATAGAAGGCCCATCACACCCAGTGCACACCTACACAGCTACACTGACTGTGTCTGATTAGAGCTCCTCTCAGGACAGTGTGGGCGTATACAGTCAGTGCTTGATTGACATCTCCCTCACTCTGTTAACTTTGATGCACCTGTGAGCTTTATCATTCTTATTGGTACATGTAGTTTGGTGACATCACATGTCAACCTGAGCAGTGCTCTAATAAGCCAGTGAAATGAAAACACCTGCAGTCCTGTCTGTCCATATCAGAAAGCACTTCTCTCATTCTAAAGGGCACTTACAAACATGTTTGGTCACTTAAAATGGAAATTGGGACAGTATGGTTTTGGATCTATATATAATATGATGCATATACTTTATAAAATGTGTTGTCCAGTGTCTTTTGGAGTTTTTGACCACAAGTGGTGCTATGGAGTAATGTGTGGTGCGGAGTCCTGTTTTATTTGTATCTTGTGCTCTGTTAAAACCTCATGTGAGTGCATGACCACACAGGTGATGAGCTACATTCCTGCTCACAATTTCGCACTTTTCTACTGACAGCTGGTGGTGATAACGCCGCAAGATATGCAACAATGCCAAAAGCAGTGAAAAAGAAAACTATGAGCTAGCAAACATGGATATGGACAGTTTAGGGATCAAAATAATTAGCTCTGAAAACGTGTCATGAGAATGGAACGCACCCTCATAACGCATTTGTTAGGTATCATGGATACACACAACGCATTTAGTTAAGAAACACTGCACTGAAACATGACTCCACAGGGTACCTGATGATTCCAAAAATTTAGTTGAACATGTAGTCAAAGTGGAAAGAGATGAAGGGCATTTGCACATGTTATGTTTTGGGAAATAACTTGGAAACAGTTTAGAATATTTTGTAGCAATATCAGCCGCTTCTGACTTAGTGGCAATTAATGTCAGAGCAAACTTATCTGAATTATCTGAAAGCTGGAGTCAAGTGTGGTGTATTTGAGAACAGTTGTGCCATTTACATTTGATGGACTAAAGTCAAAGTTGAACTAATATTAAACTTATCAGCGACAGCACAGGAGTACTATGACCCACACCTGAAACAAACACTATGTTGTATCTGTATGTGTATGTGACTTTCTTGTCTGAGCTGAGTTTTGAGATGATTAAAACAGCCAGTGTTTGACAAATGCCATGAACATTTGGACATTGGCTCTGTATGGAGTTGATAGACATTTTAGTTTCACACACTTGTGAATGTGTGTATCACTGCATTTGTTAAATACTTGCACTGTGTGTCCATGTTAGTGTGTGTTGCTCTCTGTCTGCCACATTTGATTTCTGCTGATGAGAGATCCAATGAGTTGACAGGCAGGAAACAGATGTGCAATTTACAGCCAATTAATTTCTCCCTCTCTCTCTCTGTTGTACTCTCCTCTCTCTCTGTCTGACATCCACGCATGTCGACGCACGCCCACACTGCATTGTCAGTGGGCCGCTCTGTGGCGCACTGCGTTTCTGTTGTTGCCACGATAGAGAACTCTCTCATCGTGCTCTCAGAAGATAAACATGCCCCTGTGAATCTCTCTGACTTCTTCTTCTTCTTCCCTCTGGCTGTCTGCTGAGGACGAGCAGAAAAGATTTCCATTATTTACATGACTAAACAACTACCACTCTCGTCCAATCTCATCCCCTCTCTGCTTGCTGTGGTGTACGGCTACCAACCTCCAGACAATCTGCCTTCAGCGGCTGTGATTTTTCACTCCTGGAGAAAATTTCAAGGAGGAAAAATCTAACATTTCCCAGGAAAAGAAAAAAAAAGGAGTGGTTGAGAGTGCAGGGATGGCAAGACGGGAATAATGAGGGAGATAGAGAGGTTATACACCCCACTAATTAGCTGAGGTCTTCACAAGTTCAAGGACGGTTTCAATTTAGCTGATAAAGATGAGAGGATGAGGCAGGGAGGGAAGGGTGAGATGGGTGAGACTTCCTACATCTTAATTATCCCAGAGTTTTGTGGCTGGTGGCGCCTCAGGGAGTGTCTTTGTGTTGAGGGAGTGAGGGGAGAGCAGAGGGAGTGAGGAGCAAAGTTGGAGGGCTTCCATGCAAAGCCCAGTTGTCTTATCCGGGGCCGAGTTCAGCTGGGTGCGGCCCAAAGCTTCTCAGGGTTGACACCTTCCCTTTCAATTATTCTGCTACTTGCACAAGGATCTGCAGCCCAGGAGGATCATGGGTAACGCCTGGGTTAAACACACATGCATGTCTTCATTTGTGCACGCATACAAATTGACTATGCTTACACTTAGAAAAAAATAATCAATGCAGGATATTGCTGAAGGTTGAAATGTGACCACAAGTCAAGAGAGCACCAGTTTTAGAGCTAATGAATACCAATTTTCAGCACCCAGCACACCTCCACCTGTTATCCTCACTGCTGCTCATATGAAGGAGGGAGATTGGGAGAATTGGTTTTCTCTTGGAAGAGGAGGAGGAAGTCATATATTTTGACATCCACTGAGATATTTCTTTTTCATTATTGTTTGTCTTCCAGGAAATGAGTACCGTACTCTTTTCCTCCACCAGCCTGCTTTACATTAACACACAAGGCTGGTGTGAGTGTTTTTGTGGACACAGGTAAAATGCTGCCTTGCCCCCCTTCCCCATCTCAAGTGATTTAGTTCTGCATTTCCACAAACTTTGGGACTTGTGAAAGCCGAGGGTGGCAGCTGAGCCTGAGGTATCCTGGCTTACAATCCCTGGTATGGATTAAGCTTCAAAAACACTGTCCATTTCCAAAAATGCAAGTCAGTGTTATCTCTCATTAGACTCTGCCCACATCTTCAAATCCCAACTCCAGTGTCACATGCAGGCATGTTTTAAACCCACTCTGAGATAATTTTCTCAAATTCAAGAAAGCTCTTCCTGAGCTGCAGAAGACAGTACGCATTTTCCACAGGCTCAGAAAAAGTCTTCATGATGAGTACATTTAAAGATATGCCAAAAAAGATCCTTTTAGAGTACTTCTATATGAAAATCTTGCCTTTTCTTTTAAAACATCAAACCATTTTGGATGACTGCACATGAGTGAGTATACATAATGATATCCAATCAAATGTTATTCTTAGCCACTCTTGACCATTACTTTTTGGGTCGTTGGGTTGGATAGAGCAGTGTCATGGGTTTAGAGGTGTCTGTTTCAGTGTCAGTTGGCATTAACATTGATTCCATTTCCTAAAGAATGGTTGTTGTGCTATAGTTTATTAATTTCTGCCTTGTCCACCACCTCCTGATGTAACAACATTGGTGAGGGGAGTGTAAAAGAGGGCCAGCAGTCCTCTGCAGCTCCAACTCACTGATGCTACACAACACCCACCTTTGAGCAGTCTAATTAAGTTCCTGGACAACTTGAAACATTACCTGCCCACATGATCCTTTTTACAGCACATCCCAGAAGCTAAAGATGCTCTAAGTGTAATTTCTCTTGGTTTTTTTTTAAAGATTTCTTGTTTTCAAAGTGCCCAGTATGCCATTCAGACTTGAACATTGGCAGGTTATGAAAAGGGTTTGGTCGGGGCCCCGAGGAAAGGTCAACCCTGTTTGTTCTGCTGGTGGTCACTGTGCAGCAGTTTTTGGGTTCAGTGTCTTGCACCAGTGGACCTGCATGAAAATCCCCACCATGAAAGCATCACAGTGATAATGTCACTCCGTTTTCCCTTTTTATCAAATAAATCTTTGTTTCTTTTGGTAACTGACATCCTATTGATTATTATAATTATTGAATGACCTCTACTTGCTTTATGTCACATGCAAATTATCTGTTTCAACGGGAGTAGAGAGGGAAGAAAGCTGCTCTCAAAATCCCATTGAGACCCTGCAGTTTGGGTTAAGCTGTTTGTGTGAACTTTTGACACCCTGCAATTGAGTCCCCATGTTACCATGAATAAACCAGTTGACAGAACATCCTTATGTCCTCTATGACTGAGCTGTGGAGGGTTGCTTCTAATGTACCATATAACTGTGCAACTGGATTTGCACTGACAATGAAAATCATAAGTAGAAGGTGCAAAGTGTTTCTGTGTGGCAGCAAGCTGTTGATGAGTAAAGCAGGCAACTTTACCAGGTTGGACTGCAACATGTGCTTAAAGGTCCAGTGTGTAGGATATACTGACAGAAACCAAATACAATTATATTCATAGTTATATTTTCATGAGTGTATAATCACCTGAAAATAAGAGTCATTGTGTTTTCTTTACCATAGAATGAGCTCTTAATATCAGCAAAGGGAGCAGGTCCTCTTCCATGGAGTCCGCCATGTTTCACCACCATCTTCTATGGTAGCCCAAAACAGACAAACCAAACAATGGCTCCAGAGAGTTGTTACAATTCATCCTGAAGGGAACATGAATGTTTTATGGCAATCCAGCCAAAAATAGATTAGACTTTTTACTTCAAATTACGAATGTCAAGCTAATGGTGGCACTACGGGAAAAACCACAAGACATCACCAATGTCAGAATGGTACATCCTCTGGGGGCTGTGAATGTCCAAATTCCTTGTCAATCCATCCAGTAGGTGCTGATATGTTTAATCTCAACAACAGACAACAGACTGACGTTGTCATCTCCAGAGCCACACAGCTAGAATGGCTAAAAACTTGAACAGAAATTCCAATCTCAGACACTTGTGTCTTTAGCAAGAGTTTTCTAACCTTTGCATTGTCCAAAAATGAAGAGCATTAGGGGGTTGTGAGCAAAGTTTAGCATGGATGTATATAATTCATTCCTAAACTGACTGAAATCTGAAAAGGCTGTCAGATTGACTGATCTGAGTGTTTATCTGCAGCCTCACAGTTAAAATGACAGCTCAATATACAGTTTCAAATGTGTCTTTGTAAAATGAAATGCAAATGCTTGCATATGTAAATGCCTTGTTTACACTTGTTCTGTTTGTGAACACTGGAGGAAAAATAGACTGACTGGTGTGTTGAGAGGCACTGAGATCCGTACATTGAAGGAAGATTATTTTCAATTATCTTGTCCTACAGGCAAAAGTGTGCCTGTGTACATACACACCAACACACTCAAACAAATATGAATTTTGAGCGTAATATTCCTGTGCATCGTAATATATGAAATCTGTGCATCTTCTGCCATTTTTCTTCCCCTTCTGTAGATTCAGGTCTTTGTGTACATCTTAAATCTCCTCACAATACACTGAGAGGAGCAGAACACACTGCTTTGTGTGATTGAGTTTCCTCCTGCTGCTGGATGCACAGTGGTAGGTGAAGGGGGATGTAACACACTAACGCATCAACACATTTAGGAATACCAACACATTTCACTTAATGCTCTTCCTCCTAATTCTATTATTGGCCGCTGGCAGCATTCAGTAAACAATGTAAATCTAATCACATACATGAGGGGCATCTCATTAACGGGATATGTGTCCTGTTGGAATTACATTAAGTGAATTCCAGCACGCTGAAATGTAGAACACATGATTGCATGTGCTAACCGCTGCTCGCAGAGAGAATACATCAGCATATTTAAAACCAGCATTACTCCTAGTTTAACAGTGTTAACATGAAGCTTTTAGACAAAGAACATGAGAAGGTGAATGAAGTGGATTTTTAACCTCATATAATCTCAACAGTTTGTGGATCACTAAAGTCAGTCAAATAGAAAATGAGTGTGAAATCACCACCAGTCATCTGGAAACTTGAACCATATTGCTTGTCTTCTGAGAGATTCAAATATAGCACACCATACACCTGCCACACTAGCACAACTGCCGCCTGTGTGACAGGAGTCATCACATGTTTCATTTCAAGTCAAAGCCAATAATCTTTCAATGTGGTGAGGGAGACACATAGGCACAGACGATCGTGTGGGAAATATAGACGGCAGCTGAATGATTCGCTGCATATGGATCTGAAAAACATGGAGACCTGTGAACACGTGACTGACCCAAGAATGTTTCCCTCTGTCCCCCTTTCTTTCTCTCTCTCTCTGCACAGTGGGATGCCATTAATGAGATGGACGAATACTTCAGTCCGATCCACACGTACCAGGTGTGTAATGTTCTCAATGCGTCGTGGGGTTGAATGTTATGTTAGAGTGAATTATTGTAAGAACTTCAGTAGGATATATCACTATAAATCTGAGCATTAATTAAGTTTGATTTAACAACACAAAATGGATAATTCATCTACAGTTATTTTCTTACTGTTTGTTAGATTATATGGTTATAACTTTCATTAAATAATGAAAATAAAGATTACGCAGCCATGCCTGCTAGCGGACAAAGATTAGGATAGCTTTAATTAGTATTTTTTTAAGGTTGTACTTCAGTATGTAAGACGGTTGTGGTTTTGAGGTGGTGATTTAGTTTCAGTTTAATGGATATTCCTCAGCTCACATGAACACATGCACACACAGGAACACACATGCTAAAGATGGCCAGTGTTTGCAGTTTGCAGGGAGTGTATTTGGTCAGAAATCCCATCTCAATTCCTGGGTTTCAGCACTGCTGTGCAGACACTCATTTCTGCTGCTCTCTTCTAGCCATCTAGTATAATTATATCACATACTGTAGCCAGGATTTTAGAAATACTGAGGGCATGAGTCCAGGTCCCTTTCACTGGACCTCCAGGACACACACAGAAAATAAAGTCTCTGAAAATTGTTTATTTGGAGTTCATAGTTGAATTATATTGGCTGATATAAAGCTGAAATAGTCAATAGGCATAAAATTAATTTTGATAATATCTTAAAATTTCAAAGATCCAGTGATTCCAGCTTCTCAGATGTTCATATTCACCACTTTCCTCAAATTAGTCACTTTGATACCTTGGATGTTGGGATTGTTACTCTTACAAAATAAGAAGTTTGATGATGCACCTTTGGCTAATGTCCTCTGACATTTTATAAACCAAACCACTAACTTTATATTAAATGATAATGAAAATAACTATAATATACTGTATATATTTGTGATTTTGATGCTATGGTTAACTTAATTAATTCTTTGATGATGGTTTTCACTAATTCTTAAGCCTTAATTCTTTAATTAATTCTTAATTCTTTGATGATGTAATAAATCATTTAAAGCCCATAAAGCATCCACAAAGTGGTGGTTTTCAATTTTGGTCCAGCCAAAAATAAAGAGGACATGACATCTGTATGGTCAGTGGTTGCTATGAAGCTGATAATATCCAGCCCCTGAATATACAGCCTGCCAAGCGGATGGACAGGCTGTGTAACTTGTGTATTTCTGAAAGGTTAAACCAGCCTTGTGGATGCTGTGTGGATCATTCTACCATCAGAGTTAGAGTCTGCCATGACACTGGTTTACATCATGTGACACTGTGTAAAGTTTGGCAAAAATATGTTAAATTGCGATATGGCACAAACCAGGAGGCACCCAGCAGTCAACCATTCTGAGTGCAGGTTCATCATCATGTCAGCTCAGGCCTCCTGATCTGAATACATATTAGGTGCTGGGAAGAGCTACTACTGCTCCTCTCTTCGAAAGAATTAGAGCAGCACACGGGCGAGGGGGGGGGGGTGAAATGTTAAAGAGAAAAAAGTTAGGGGAAAGCCACGAAGAGTTCCTTTACTGACTATGATGTCTGTTTTTATCGAAGATGTACGTTGCTGCTCGAGCTGCTGATAATAACATTTAACTCTGAATTAACTCAGGTCTGTAACGTGATGAGCCCCAGCCAGAATAACTGGCTGAGAACGATCTGGATCCCTCGAGAGGGAGCGAGGAGGATCTACATCGAGGTCAAGTTCACCCTGAGAGACTGCAACAGCATGCCAGGAGTGCTGGGCACCTGCAAGGTAACACTCAGACAGGGAGGGGAGGGGGGACAGCGGGGGGAGGAAGAGAGGGGCCAAAAGTGTGGGAGAAGGGGACGGAGCACCTAATATAATGTTAGAGCATAGAGTTAGCATTTAAAAATCACAGTCTGCGATGAAGTCAATTTAAACTCTTATGCAATTCAAGGACTCAAGTTTTCTTGACTTTCCAATTTACCTCAGCTAATCTGTGAAAAGAGCAATGGTGCCAAATAATGTGTGTCTGTGTCTGGTACATGGCTCTGCATGCTAACACTGGAGGAGCACTTGAGCAAAGCTTTGCAGTATATTACGAATAAATAATTATCTCGATTCGAAAGCTGAGAAAATGAGAACCTGCAGCAGCTCTAAGGCTGCTTCATTAGTTCATTTTCATGCCAGATATAGAGCTGACAGACCTTTCGGAGAAAGCAGACGTGAAACAGACCAAAAAGAGTGAAAAAGCCTTAAAGTTTTGAGTCTAGTTTTGTAAAATGGTACCCATTCATTCCATGTGAGTGAATACTGCTTCGCAACACGTCCAGCACATGAGCCAAAAAAGTTGTCGCACTCCCTGCTTTGCTTCCATGTTGTGCAGCACCCCGCACATGTCCTCCTGGCCCAGAGATTCCACACTGGGATGACATCAAAGTCACTTTTCTATGCTCCTGCAAAGTTTTGCAAATAGAAAACCTCCATGGTACAAAAATTACTAATACAAAGACTTATAATTGACCTTGAGATGTCTTTCTCAGTATAATGATCTATGGGAAAAATGTTTTTTGAGCAAAAGGGAGTTCTTCACTGCAGTACCATGTATGGCCAGTAGGACAAACTGGCAGTAAGTCCGATGTGTGGTCCACACAGGCACAATTAAAAATGATTACTATAATAATTTGTTAATGACAATAGCAGAACAACTGAAAAATAACTTAAGAGAAAATATAACTTTAAATGGGAATGCACTACATTGAAATACTGCTGTTTGAAATTAACTATTTAAAATTGTTAAACCAGGTTACCGAAGAGTTGAATAGATGGAAATTTTTAAATCTATCCATCTCTGAAAAAATTAAATCTGTCAAAATGATTTTTGTTTTTGTTCCAACTATTTTTATCCTGCTGAGATTAAACATTTAATGATGTGGATGAGTGACATTCAAATCCAAAATAGAAGGGAATTAAAATGGAATTAGTGCAATCACTGGGTTCAGTAATATTCTGTGCAAATAAGAAAACATTTTGTCAGATGAATATTAAAACATGGAAGAGGATTGTCAAGGTGATGAACACAAAAGAGGATGAAATGGTTTATTTGAAGGAATTTTCAGGGATCCAGAATGTAAAGCAAATGCAATAGATGGTGTCTTATAGGCTAAAAGGGGGCTGGTTAGATTTTGGCAATTGTTTACTGAATATGAATAATATTATAATGAAAATATTCATAAACTTTATAATATACAAATAACCAGTTTTAAAGATACTTGCAAATTAGAAGTTGTCTAAAAAGTAAGCAGATATTTATTCATTGCCTCTTGAAGTATATCATGAATAATTACATTGGAAAATTCAAAAATACAGTGAGCATGTATATAACATCTGTCAAGGGACAGAAGAAGCAGTCAGCGTTATGAAGATAAAGTGGGAGGAAGAGTTGAGAACACAAATAACAGATGAAGAATGGAAACAGATGTGTAATGTAATTCACCACCTTATTTGAGAGCCGGCCTGGAAAATAAACACATCTTGACCCCAGATATTATTTCTAAACATAAAAGAAGATTAAACTCTCAGTGCTGGAGGAACTGCAGTTAAAGTAATGCAAATTATGTACACATCTTTTATTCATATACATTATCAAATACATTTTGGTTAAGTTTTTAAGTTTATAGATGAGGTGTTTTAAAAATTCTCTGTATTTAATAGCAGAACATATTATGTTGAGAAAAGCCCCAACAGGCCTGAGTGGAGAAGAATGTATTTGAGAATCACAACACAAGCACATAACAAAAGGGTGAAAAGAAATCCCAGATTTCAAAAAAAAGAATAATTCAAGAAGTCCAACTTGTGGAGAAAGTGACTCACAAAACAACAAATATGGAAGATGTGCTTGAGAAAACATGGATTTCAGATCATAGCAAACGAGGATTATCTCCATGCCTCTGCTGCTCGGTGTGATGGAGGAATAGCTGAACATTTATGTCTAAATGTTGTCAGTAACCTGAAACTTTGTGTGTGGACAAAGGCCAGAATACATGAGCAAGGTCGTGTGTTGGAAAATACACATGCACATGTGGACTAGACCAGCTGCACTAGATGCACCTTTTCAACATGTGACAAGAACGTGTGTCAAACCACCACCAAAGCTGCTTTCAGTCCATCCTATCTCTGCAGCATCTCCACATCATTTTTCATATTGGATATACTCACAGTAAACTCAGGAATAGTGTAGTACTCAGTTTTTGTATCACAATAAACACACAGTGCTCATACTACCTTGTTTGTTCTACAGGAAACCTTCAACCTGTACTACTACGAGTCTGACAGAGCAGTAGGCTCAGCCATACGGGAGAACCAGTTCATTAAGATCGACACCATCGCTGCAGATGAGAGCTTCACAGGGGTGGACCTGGGAGTCCGCAGACTTAAACTCAACACTGAGGTATGAGCAACGGCACTATTCTGGGTTTTGGGTTTATTCCAGTTCTTAGCACGTACACCTCCACAGGAGTTCAAGACAAGTTGAAAACATCGCCAGCCCCAGAGAGGCTCCTCCAGCCTCGTCACTCAGTGCTCGCTTCTGCGGATCTGCGAAAGAAAACAAACAGCAGGGCTCGGTTCAGTGTCGTGGGAAATACTTTGATATTGATAACAGCATCACATTTGATTCTGGATAGTGGAGCTACATCTTACATTGTTACAAAGGTGCAGAAATGAAGACAAAGCATAACTCGTTGTACACTGTCCTTATGCTACAGATTAATCCTCACTTAACTTAGTTTGTAGTCTTGTTGACAATGCTCAGGTGCACTTCAGTCTTTTCCTCTTCTGTTCCTACCGTACTACCTAAAGGTGAACATTGTCATGGTGCTAAAATGGTTGTCAAATATACTGCTTTAAAGTGGCTGATGTCTTCAATGACTTATTAGTTGGACTATAGAACATTTAGTTTAAGTCTAAAACAAGAGTGTTTTAGCGAACTGTGAATCGGCAGCCCCTAAACTCACAAGGCAACTGCACCACCACACGCTGTTGGAGCTGTTTTTAGAGGAATGGATGGCATTTCTCTTTCTTGTTTTTCACTGTCAACACACTGCAAGAAAAGGCCAAAAGAAGCATGTTAGTTTGGTTCTGTTTATGAGATTTGTGGACTGTAATAAAATATAGAATACCACTAACCTCATCCTTTAAAGGTGATTTTTTTAGTAATACTTTGGTATTACTCTCTCTCTCACACACACACAGCATGAAATATGGGCCAAGTAATGCAATTTGTAATGGATTGTCGTGTTTACATAATGTAAAGCTGGACCTATTCCTAAAATGCTGTCAAGCTCCTTAGCATTCTGAATATACTCCCACACTTCAGTAAATAAACAGACTTTCAGCTGAGCTGAACCGGTGAACACTTGTACAGTACCTTCTCCAGACTGTTCGGTGCAGTTTCTCTGGCTCAAACATACATGGATAAACATGTTCATGAATACAGATAAATCCCTGCCAACCTGGAACCAAACAGAGGCATTCAGCTGCAGATGTCCTCACATGCACTGTAACCACGGCCCTATCACACAGCGGTAGAGTAACCCTTCTTCTTGAGGTTGATTTCTTTTTTTTTAACACTTTTACCCACCGACCATAAGCACCGCTGCTGTGTCATTTAAGAAGGATGGATTTTAACAAATGTGTATAATTTCTCTAATGAAAAATTGCATGAAAAAGCTGAAACCATGCAGTGTGTGTGCCTGTAACTGACAAATGTAATAACACAGTGCAGAGAAAGGTAACTTAAATGACAGCTGTTGATAGTGATTACACGACGTATGTTTAATTCCTGGAAATTACATGAAATGGCAACAAAGATATCCCCAGAAAGCTGCAAAAAAATCTGCAAAACTCATAATTAGCTGTCTAATTAACACACAGTGTTGATGTTTTAGGAGCATGGTGAGTCAGTTTGACAGTGAAAAATCTATTTAATCCATCAAATCTGTTAGTAAACAAAGACACTAATTGAGCAGCAGCAATGCTGTTTGAGCATGTAGAGAGTGCTCCTGTAAAAGGTGGAGACATGCTAAATGTGTCAGTTCTGTAC
This sequence comes from Chaetodon trifasciatus, assembly GCA_037975065.1. Taxonomy (NCBI): domain Eukaryota; kingdom Metazoa; phylum Chordata; class Actinopteri; order Chaetodontiformes; family Chaetodontidae; genus Chaetodon; species Chaetodon trifasciatus. The sequence goes on from JBBMOE010000042.1 coordinate 792,493, forward strand.
ATCAGCAGGCTCTTTCTCTGTCACATTTAGGATACAAAATCCATCCTATAAAGTGAGTAACAGTGTTCAGTTAGTCAGGAAACTCTCACTGAAGATCTGCCTGTTTCCTTTCTGCCTCTGGTGGAATCTCATTACAGAGGGCTGGAAACAGGACTAGACCTTAATGTCAGACTGAACACAAGCTGAACTATTGCAGCTATTGTTACTAATTACAAATGAATCATTACAATAGAGCTACTGTACAGTGATAGCATGTGCTCTGCATGTAGCTGCTCTAAGACCCCGTCAGCATTTTTAACACTACAATTTTGCAGCGATTTCTTTCCATTCCAGTGGCATCAGTGCCATTAGTGGATTTGCTTGCTCATAAACAGCCAAACATATACAATTTATCCTATTTGTCATATTCTGATCTGGTTGTGTTCATGTCTTATGTTTTTGTTCATTTCGTCCCATATGAAGTAGTTTAGCATCATATTCATGAAATATTTAGAAGCTCATTATTGTACTGGAATATACAGAACAATAATGAGCATTTCTGGCATGGCTATCAATCATTAAATAAACCATGCTGTATATACATTCATGAACACACAGTAGATCTGCTGGAGATGAAATGAAGGCTGTGCTCACACTGTTCTGCCTGTTTTTAAACAGGAACCACTGAGGCAGCTAGAACGAACGAACGATTTCTAGTACCAAAATTTCACTGCATTGTTCAAAGTGTGTGGAGAGAGGCACAGCTGTGGCACTCCACCCACCTCACTGTAAACATCTGTTGGAGTCCTGATGTTTCCACACAAGTTAACATTGCCAAATGAAAACTTGCAGTGTGTCTGTTTGTGCTACTGTTCAAACTACTAGCAACTTGGGGTCTGTGTTCTTTGTCCACCTCGTTGTCACATTATGATGCTCCAACAACAGTAAAGAGAATCCAGCCCCAAAACGAGAGGAAACATGAGAACGCAGACAAACACACACGTTATAATATCTCATTTTAAATGTGTTGTCATTGCCAAAAACAGACTGTTAACACTCATGACGAGCTGCAGTGTGTGAGATAGAAGTGTCAAACCTCTCTCCTGCTCTCCCAGGTGCGAGGTGTGGGCCCTCTGAACAGACGAGGCTTCTACCTGGCCTTCCAGGACATCGGCGCCTGCATCGCCCTCACCTCTGTGCGGGTGTACTACAAACGCTGCGTGGGCGTGAGCCGAAACCTGGCAGTGTTCACCGATGTGGTCACGGGCGCCGACTCGTCCTCTCTGGTGGAGGTCAGGGGTCAGTGTGTGGATCATGCAGAGGAGAGAGACACACCAAAGATGTACTGCAGCGCTGAGGGCGAGTGGCTGGTGCCCATCGGGAGGTGTGTGTGCTCTGCCGGGTTCGAAGAACACAGAGACTCCTGTGTGGGTAAGTGAAATAGAAAGTTATGGCCAAAGTATCACTCACAGCACATCAGTTAAGTTTTTTTTGTTTGACTGTTTGTTTGTTTACAGTGACAGATTCATTTTCCATGATTTAGATTACAGTCAGAGAATATCAAACCTGTCTGGAATATTCTGAATGAGAATGATAGGCAGTGACAGAGCCATTGAACAGCACACACTCAGGGTGCACTGGTGGCCTTGGGGTTGAAGGAGCTGACCATTACTCCTCTGTTTGTGTCCAGATTGTTCTCCGTGTCCATCTCCCCTCATTTCCTGTCCTAGCTCTACCCTCCATTCTCGAATAAAGGCATAAAATGCCCAAAACCCCCTCAAAAAAACAGATAAACCCTCCCCACACACACACGCTGAATGATTTTATCGTGCAGCTGTCAGCACTGACTGAAACAGACCAGGTCCAACCCAAGTCATATCAGCTTAACAGCTGAAATGTGTCACCTCACTGTATCAATGCTCAGCATTTCCTGTTTATCTTTAGAAAGGATAAGTGAATGCACAAGTCACAGTAGTATATTATGACATAGTTTCAGGAGAAGCTTTTTCCTGATAGGTCCACAAAGTGCTGATGATTTTATTTAAGTGAAAAGTACCTTGAGGTGATCTCACAGAGAGTCCTGGCTGTAATGGCACTGTTTAGTCATTAACATCAGGGGTGTAACACAAGGTGAATGCGTACATTCATAAAAACATGTTTTCATATTTGTATTGAGATTATGCAAATATATTACGGTTTACATTAGAAATGGTCTTGTCTGCTACACTTTGTACACTTCATTGTTTTCTACTGGCATTTATACATAGTTTAGCTAAATAAATAACGTAATATTTTCATCAGGTACCTAAAATAATCAATTAATAAAATATGATTTGTATTAAAACCCCAGCTTCAAAGAAAAAAGTCCAAACGAAGACTAAATAAAAGCTCTAACAGTTAATTGTCTGGGTGGAAATTTAAGTGGAAATGTGTCAGCTTGTATAAAGGGAGGCAGCCCAGATTAATGTGAAGTTGGTCTGAAGTATCAATGACAAAAAAATGGGAAAACTATTGCCAAAAAAGGCCCATGACAGCTCTTTTAGTATATTTCGATATCTGTTTTTGTATCCACATTATGCTCTCATTCGACTGTGTTTGTATTCATTACATCCCTAATTAACACAGAATTTAGAACATTCCCTCACAAAAAACAGATCCTGAGTTACCTTTCAGTCACATGGTGTGCTCTTAAAAAGCCAGTGTGAACACTTACCTGTCCAGAAGTGAGGGGCAGCAATGCATTTGTTTCTGTATCCAGACAAAGTGAAGTGAATTCCAGGTGTGAATGCCCCCACAATGTGTTCAGTAGACTGAAAAATACTGGTTCCTTTTCTCTGCATTTCTTTTATCAACTCTATTATGCTCTTTTCTACTTAGAAAAATTATTTTCTCAAAAAAAAAAAAAAGAAAAAAGAAATCATGTAAGCATCAGACTTACCCGTTTATTTAATCTGAAACTTTCCTCTGAGCTCAGAGCATCAGCAGAAATGTCTCTAGAATGTAAAAAGCCTTCAAAGCATCACATGAATTTGGAAGGGTTCTAACCTTTTTAGCGAATCAAAAAGTCTGTTTGAAGCTCTGGCTGTGGATCACGTTAAAGAAAAATAAATGAAGAAGTTCAAGGTCTGGTCAAAAGCTTTTTCTGAGGTCTAACACTTTTCTCAAGTAGGTAAATAGTGAGAAAATGGCTGTGTGTCTGTCTGAGCTGGAGCCCGTCCCTCATTCAGCCGCTGATCAACAATAATAAGTGAGACATTTGAGATGTGAAGATCCTCGCTCTTGTTTTTCATTCTGTTTGTTTTTGTCTTTTTTGATCTTTTCATGGGGTTTTGATAGGCTGACCTCATGCAGAGACCTGTGCATATTTTGGGTTGCCATGGGTTACAGTAATTAAAACCTATTAATCACAGAGTGATGGATAATTAAACGCTAAAAGCAGTTTGTCAGCTAAACGAGCTGAACGAGACACGCAACACCGGTTCACTTGCATCCCCCTCCTCCACTCCATCACCCCCCCCCACCCCCCTCATCCAAACACCTACACACACACACACGCACACACACATACGCACATATCTCTGTTGTGTCTTACTAATCTGGGGCCAGCGGCAAACACCCTCTTGGTTCGACACAGTGAGAGCTCCTTGTCAAAATGTGTTTTAAAGTGTAGGAAGTGGAGTGTGTGTGCCCGTGTATGTGTGTGTATTTGTGTGTGTCCAGTTCAGAGGGCCACTTACAGACTTCCTATAATTAGTTGCAGGCAATTAGCATCAGCACAGAAATGCAAAACAGAGCCCATAAAGAGCACAGAGAAAAGGGTGGAGGGAAAAATCACCTTGAGTCATGTTTTGTTTATGGAGCTGATTTTATCCACATTTTAAGGTTGATTTGAATGTAACACATTAATGGAAGTTATATGAGGTTGTACAGATAGGATCTTTAAAGGAGGAAAAAAGCATAAAAGCACACTAAAATAGAATTCATTTTCTTTATGATAATCCTCAGCTGGAGGTGATATTTTTATCATGTATTTTATTTACCATTACATCATGGCAACCGGAGCAGAAAGTGGAGGTGGGGGGAGGGGGAGCTCTTCAATATACCCTCCACTGACGTCTTGTCTCTTCTGGCACCAAACTGGGTCGCCGTGCTAATTCACCCTCGCCAAGCCAGCCACAGTCACGCACACACGAGACCAGACAAGACAAGGGGAGGGGAGGGCACGAGATGGTGAAAGGAAGACGGCTTAAGTGGTGAAGGCTTGTGTGTGTGTGTGTTTGTGTGTGTGTGCAGACAGAGAGAAATCAGACATGAATGTGCGTGAATATGTGTGTGTATATGAGCGTGCTTAAGTGGTTCTCCCCCGACAAAGGTGGAGAGCTTTGGCTGGGAGCACGGCATGCCGTGTGTGTGTGTGTGTGTGTGTGTGTGTGTGTGTGTGTGTGTGTGTGTGTGTGTGAGTGTGAGCACAGGGTTGCGTGACATGCCGTTAAAAGTGTCACAGGGAGGGAAGCAATGAAAGACGGAAGAAAAAAGAGAGGAGGAGAGAGGGAGGAAGACTGGTGGAGTGGTTGACTGGACCCCTCGTCCACTTGAGTTTACATCAAAACACTGAGTCTGTGTGTGCGTGCGTGTAGTTGTGCATATATGTGTGCAGGTGTGTACTGTATGTGTGCATGTGTCTCTGTGTGTGCAAATGCCTCCCAGTGCCAGTGAAGAATGGACTAAAGTGCCCCATACAGTGAGAGCGATCGAGGACACACTGATATGAGCCACACACACTTAGGCCGGTCACAACTACTCAGCTCAGCCAGTCCATCCAAGCCTGACACACCCACACACACACACACACACACAGGAGAGAGGGGTTGTACTCACACATGTGGGTTAGCTCACTGCTCAGTCAGTGGACCACAGCCTGTCCTCCTCCTCTGAACCGCACTGTGCCTCTGATGCTTTCATATGAATTATGGTGTGTTTGTAGGAAATAACATAATCCAGCTACAAATTCACACACTTACTGGAACTATTTCACCTAAAGCAACTGCATTAAACCCATAACATACAGTCTCCCACTTTTATGAGCCCAGAAGGACCTCCAAGGTCTGATGGTGTCTTTTATTTTGTAGCACCTCTTTTTTGAAGTTCTAAGCGGTTTACGCTGAGTAACATATTCAAATGCAAAACTCTGCACCATTGAGAAATACTCAGTATTTTCATCAAATAGATACATACCAGATGTTTTCTGAATTTAGAGCCGCAAAAGCTTTGTTTCAAATGTTAAATATTTCCCTACCACAAATTTATGCCCAACTAAGCAATAATCAAAATTACATTTTGTAAATAATACCCTAAGTTGTTCTCACGTCAGATTTTTACATTCAGAAACTCAGCAAATATGCTTAAACAGGATTGTGTGGCTGTGGTTGGATTCTTTCTAAATTAAAGTCCTAATTGGTGCATGTAAATAAGTGACATCATGTTTTTCCAGCTGAGAACCGCCCACTTAAAACCAGTGAAATAAGATCGGTCAAAAGACACGGTGCAGAAAATCTCTCTTGTAAAATAACTACAAATGTGTTCATGTCAGACACCATCGATCAGCAGAAGAAATGAGATTTCAAAGCCTTTAAATTTAAGTTGAAATGGGTTTATAAAGTTTGGCTGCACAACATGAGTATGCATTGTTATCAGTGAGCTATGGCCATTAAACCAGAATTATTCATCAAATTAATCACATATTCTCCTGTTAAAATTATATATTTGTACATGATATTAGTGAACCAATATTAATAAATGTATGAATTGCTTAATTTAAAGGTTAAAAAAACTATACTATACAGCTTGATGTGTAAGCACAGATGTTTTCATTATCAATATCCACACTAGTATGGCCCAAGAAAATTGTAAATTAACATTTATAGACATTAGAGAACCAGAAATGTATCATTGAAATTGCTGATCGTTTGTAACAACTAAATTGCTGCTTTGGGCTTTTTATTTTGTAAGACTTAAATTGAACTGGTTTGATCCAGCCTACTGTACAGGCTTGTTTTCTATTTCATAGTGCTTACAATATCCTATTTGGCTGTTTATCATTGTAGATTATTATGGCCTTCAGATGTGTTTGATCCCTCTGTAGAGATACGATCATGACCGGAGCAAATAATGAGATTTAGGAAATTGCTGTGTCAGTCAGAGCCAACTGTACAAAAGCGAGGTTATTTCTTGTGTCTTATAACATTAGAATCTGAAAGGATTATCTATGCTCCACAATATTTTTTGCCATAGTTTTCTACCTTTTTTTTATTTTTTATCCAGGGTTCTGGTGTGTTTGGAAAGCACTGTGGGGCTGCACACTTTTGCTGTAGCTGAACTGATCACATTAGTAAGAACATTTTTTCTGATGTGAATATACTGTAGATATCATACAATAGCAAAGGAAGGCAAAATCATTTGAAATGATATGAATGATGTGCAGCGCAGTGAGCTGTACGTTCTTTTCTTGTGTATTACAACAGAAGAAACATTTAAATCAAAAACTGGAGCAACTGATTATATGACATTTTGATTACAATTTTCATTGAAAGATTAGTTTAAGATGCATTAGAGCAACATTTCTGGCAATGTCATACTTAGATCATGATCAAAATCTGCAGATCTCAAACTGGAGGGATGTTCCCGTCATTTAGTTTGAGTCTTAAAATGATGTGTGTTATCAAACTGTGTCAGGTCATGCAATTTGTCACTTCTCCCTCTTAAGCAGACAGCAATTATTGGCTCTTCCAGGCACTGAGGGACCGTGGGATTGTTCTTTGACTCTCCTCTAAGCAAACTATCCTCTCTGTCAGCCAGAGAGGAGGAAGACGGCAAGGGAAAGGCCGGAGAGGACGACAAGCAGCTTGAATAAAGGGAGAGGAGGTGAGGAGGAAGAAAAGAAATGAAATGAAAGAATTAAGAATACAAAGACAGAGAGATTATGAAACAAAGTAAAATGAGAGAGGTGAGGCATCAGAAGAGAAAAGGTGTGACACTCTGCCACATAATGTGATCACTATCTGTCAGTGTGGCACCGTAGAGAAATATCAGAGGAAGACAGCAGCGGGCGACAAGGAGGATTTAATATTCCTCCATTATACAGCATATTTATTTCATCACTCTCACACACACACACACACACACACAAAGAGGAGCTGAGGGCTTTGTCTTTTCTTCAGCCTGTCAGCATCTCCGTCCTCTCTGCTGTCACTCCTCCTCACTTTTGGTATTTTCCTCTTCCAACACATGATGTGCGTACGCAGAGGTGGAGACACTCACACACACAAACACACACATTCACACACACACAGGTCACTGAAACTCCAGGGACAGAGCGTTGCTTGGCCAACTCTGACAGGGTGAAGCACCCTCATTGGCCCTGGGTCCCTCAGGTCTCTACAGGTGAAAACAGCTGACATTCAGCTGTGGGAAATGGGTTCGACCACCGTAACATCGCCTGTATAGACTGTAGGATTAATGACTATCAGACCCATATATTTTATATTAAGTTAGTGCAATTGTCCACACCTGTAAAGATATAATTTTCCTCTTGAAAACAACTAAAATATTCAGCAAATTCTATAATGATTTTTGAATTTTCACTCACATTTTACTGAATCTTTTTATTATCCAACTATGTTCTTTAGAAATTGTATCAATATTGAAATAGCTAAAATATCCAGAACATCTCAACTACTGCTGAAAAGTTTATTGATCAATTGTTCAATTTATAGAAATTGTATTTTTTTTTTTTTTTTTTTTTTGTTGTCAAGAAAAAATGAAAAATGTTCCCTTTACATTTCCTGCTTTTCTGTTTTATGTGATTGGAAATGGAAAATTAGTGAAATTGACAAAAGACGCCCCACCTGGCCTCTGGGAAATTGTCTCAGGTATTTTTCAGTTTTTTGTGACGTTTTTCATCAAAAACAGACACACCAGAAAAGCTGAAAATTTAAAAGGAACATTTAAGTGTGGTCACTCTTAGAATATTAAAAAGATTAAGTAAAAATTGCATATGCAAACAAGGTAAACAGGTTAAAATATCTTAAAATGTGAGATGACTGAAAGCTGCAGTTTAGCTTGTAGCACTTAAAGCAGCTGAAATGTGAGTTTAGGTGTTTGCATTAAAAGGACTTGAGGTGTCAGCTGAAGCGTCAGAGCTGAAAGCAGATGAACCGTCAGTCAGTGTCATGCATTGAAGGAGTTCAGATGTCACTTGAACCGTAAGCTGTTGAAATAAGCTCTGCACTCTGTAGAGTTACAGGTGAGAGCGGCTGAAATGTGGGAGAAATGTGACTTAATTAATAAGCACAGAAATCAGTTAAGCTGTTGAAGTATGAGATGAAAGCAGCTGAAATGGATAATCAAAATCCTTGTTTAGATGATCAGGAGGAAGTTCTGTTTAACAGGCTGTGTGTGTCATATGTTACGTGTGTCAAATGTGCGTCATACGTTAGCACTAAAATGGGCAAATCAGTAGGGGTAGAAAATGTTAATTATTGATCGTCATTGATTTCAGTTTAAAAATGTAGTACCCACTTGAACAATGCTAAGCATCATGAAACACTGTGCACTGACAGCTGCGTTTATTCCTAATGTGATTCCAGTTGTGGAGGTGAAGCTGAGAACATCAGTCTAATACTTTAGCATGTGCTGAGTGCTGTGTGGCTGCTACGCCTTCAGCCAAGTCCCACTATGATTTCCTCCAGGCTGCAAAGTTCCTAATGAAGATGCAGTTAAGTGATTTGGGGAACAGATGATTTGGTGAGAACTTCATTATTCCCCGGCTCACGACCACTTGAGTGGAACACGATATTCATAATTGCTGTCAGAATCAACTTGTGGCGGCCTGCTATCGAGAACGTATAAGGGGCTCAAATTGAAACGGTCTCCAGAGAGGGAGAGACGGGGGAATACGAAGCGATCAAATTAGTTCCATCCTCCTGGCGGTTTGTAAACAACGTGCTGATCAACAACACTGTTACTGTTTGGAGGCAAATGACACCAAGGCTCCAGAAACACACCCACGCTCGCTGCCTCTGGGCAGGAAAGCAGCCCTGTGTGAGCGCACACACATTCACACACACATATGATTCTACACTAAGTGACATAAACTCACATACATTCAAATGGGAATCCTCTAACACCATTTCACCAGAGATTGGTATCTACGTCATGTGAACTCTGAGCAAAGCAAGTGCTCAGATTAGGAATGCCTGTACAAAGAAATGGGGTAGAGAAATAAACACATTCAGACAGGTCGAATCAGTTTCTTCTGACAATCAGAAAAAACTTACTGCAAATCAAAACAAAGGCACTTCATTACCCATCAGTATAATTATGTAACTTAATATGCATTTCTTGCTATACTTAATACCCTGAGCATAGTGACTTTAAACCAGTGTTAGCACATGAAATCATTCGTCCATCGTCATCCACTGACTGGCAGCTCACCTGTTTTCAGATGTGTGAATCACTGCTCAGATCTCTGCTCAGGTCTGGTGTTTTTTGCCTATTGGCAGCTGCTTCTGCTGAGAGACATATGATCAATCAAAGCTTTGTAGGAAGAACTAAAAATCAGCATGTCATCTGGTCATTGCTAGACGTCAGCCAGCGGGCTACCTCGCTACATTCATGAAAAATAGCAACAGGAAAATGGAAACAAGCAAGGCTCTACAGAGCTGCAGCAGGTTGTTATACATCTATAACAACCCAATGCTAACCCTGACTCCAACCCAAGAGAAACAGCAACTCTTAAATAAAGATGTTTCTAGTGAAAGAGTCAAAGACAAACACTCACAAATGTCATTTGAGTGTGGGGGTTTCTTGGGAGGTTGGGGAGATAAAAAGCCTAGAAGTTTAACCAACTTACAACCTCCCAACCCCCAATGAAGACAAGCTGCCATGTTGCAGATCTCAGCAATTATTTTGTTGAATACAATGTTATCTTTATCACACTTCATGACAACACCGGAAGATTTTCTCCCAAACTGATAAACATCTATCATGTTCACACGGTACACACACACAGTTATTGCCACAGAGTGATGTCAACCATACTGCTGTGGCTCAACAAAAACTTTACAAAAGCAAAAAACACCAGCTTTCACAGCTGCTGTGGCCTCATGCTGTGCACTGGGAGCATGTGTGTTAATGTGCACGTGTGTGTCCAAATGTGTGTGGGTCTCATTAAAGTGTAAGCAATGTACATCTGTTTGTTAGAGTGTGTGAACGTCAGTGCTGAGGGATTTGTTGTTGCTGTGCCAGGACTAATTAGTCCTTTTGTGTGTCTGGTAGGTCCTAGTTGTTGCATGACCGGGGATTTTGATTGGTTAGTGTGGATCGGAGGACAGAAGAGAGGGGAGGGGATGAGAGTGAAGAGAAAAGGGGATGAAAATGAAAGTAGGGAAGCAGAGGAAAGCAAAGAAGAGAGGGGAGGAGAGGAGAGGAGGAAAATGTAAAGGAAAGAAGAGGAGAGGATAAAAGGTAAGGAGAGTGAGGAGGAGGAGCAGAAGACAAGAGAGAGGAGAGGGCGAGAGAGCGGGAAAGGGGAAAAGGAGAGCAAAGGAGAAGGTGAGGAAAGAAGACATGAGAGGAAAGGAGAGCAGGAAGGGAGGAAAGGAGAGAGGAACAGAATGAGCGGATGAGGAGAAATGGTGTTATTAAACATTTTAATGCTGTTAAGCCATCATGACTGTGTGTGTGTATGTATGTATGTATGTGTGTGTGTGTGTGAGAGAGAAAGAGAGAGAGCCTGAGTGATAACAGAATGAATCATATCTCAGCCAGACACAGCACTGTTGTGTCACTCAAACTTTCCTCCAATCTTTGTTGTGATTGGCCGAGGCCCTATCTCCACAGCAGGTGCAAAGGGCCACACACCAGTACACAAAGCAACTTTGCTGACATACACACACACACACAGACGCATGCACACACATGCACACACTTGCATACCCATGTTACCAGCTACACAAAGACACACTCTCACAAACAAATCCTCTTATGTGCAGCCCATATAAATGCTTAATTCAGCAATGAAAACACACGCACAAAGGGCTGAGAGCTGCTGGGTAAATTATTGATTGAGTGTGTGCCACCCTTGGCCAGCAGTAGCCACCCATGTCCCAGTCCAGTGTCTAAGAGCTATTAGTGCTGACAGTAAAGAGACAGGCAACATGATAGCAGATCACTGAGAAGCTGGCAGCCTCCGTCTGAAGGGACTGCGGGACTTCTTCAAATGATTTTCTGCCCTGACTTCTTGTTGAGTTAAACTGATGTGCACACAGGGCGCTGTCATTTACTTCTCCCTCTTCCAGGCCTCCACTGGGGGGGGGGGGACTTTGTATGGATGTGGATGGTTGAATGTATGTGTGGCTATGCGTGTGTCATGAATCGTAATGATGTTGGCATTTAGAATAGGGGGAGCACTTGTGACATTGTTGGTAGGGAGGGAATTTCGGTCTTTCATCAATGTCAAGTGATTGCTTGAATAAATAAAACTCCACCACAGACATATTTAGGTCTGTGCTGTATAAGTTGTCCACCATTTCTTATTGAAAACCAGAGTGTGTTTTAATGCAGTCTGGTAAAATGTCAGTTGAACATTTAATTGACTCTCATTTCTGAGCCAACTAGTAAGTCTAATGCTTTATCTTGGAAATGCTGCACTTTTTGCAGTTATGCTCATTTTAATTTCCCAGAATCAAAGTTGACACTACAACACAATATATTTAGCAACAGCTCCTGATGCATCCTGCTAGGGGGCACAGGAGGCAAAATTTAATGATGGGCACCTAGTGGCCCCCTTGATCCTCCCACTATCTGGGTAGTCTGTAAGCAGTGTGTTGTCTTTATTGGATACAGCTTGTGATATCCTGTATTTTTGTATTCATTAAGTTTTGTATTCTGTATTCTGTACTGCTTCGTGATTCACATATCATATTCCTGGGACACATACTGTGATTGTCTCTGAACTCACATGGGGGTGAGAATCCCACTTTTATTTTGGGATTAATGCAATGGTAAAGTTTTAACCAGCATCATTAGATACAATCATAGCATTAGCTTGCAGATTAGCCTCCTTGATTGAGCCCTGTTTTTTACGTGACATGGAAGACAGTGACGGAGCACTCCTGTGCAAGAGCAAGAAAAAGACTCTGTGTTATCTGTTTGACCCGGTGCAGTAAAAAATGTGTCGAGTTTAGCACTGCTGCAGGTCACAATTACGGATGCGAGTTAATCAGAGCATTCAAGGCATTGCTGAGCAGCTGCGGTTGAGATGTGTCTAAACCCTGCTCGGCTCTGTGCGTACACCCTTCATCTCTTTATTGTGTCTTGGTGATCTGCATCCTTCATTCGTGAGAGGAATTTCTAGAATCCTGTGAGGAATTATTGTTTGAGCAGAGGTTTGGTCTATTCCAAACCTTTATCCCAAAACATGAGTTCCGAAGTTGTTCCGTGTGTACTCCCTAATCCAAATGTATACTCCCTCCTCGTTATGTGAGCTGCTTGATGAATCAGAGAGGACTTGTACCTTGTTTTGAATGTTAAGTGTATGAACTTTTTTCTTTTTTTCCTTCGGAGACGGATATGTTGTGACTGGAGCTGCCTGGCAGACCGGCTGTGACCATATTAGCACAGTGTGACTCCTGCCTCTGTGCAGCTCTCTCCCCGTACGCTTTGTCCTTTTCAAATATATAAATAATCAAAAACAAATGATTAATTTCCCCTCTGATGCATCACAGCGATTGCTAATGTTGGAAAAAGGGAAAAGTTTAGCCTCCCCCCCCTCCCCCGCCCTGTCCCTTGCCTCCCCCGCTGTCTCTCCCCACGCCTTTCCCCTCCGGCTTCCATTTCCGACACACGCGCCTCACACTGTCTGATCTTCTCAATCTGCTGTTAATATGCCTTTCAGAGTGCTCGTCTTTTTTGAGCTACCCTTCCCCTCGACCCTCTCACTGCTCTCTTCCCCCTTCCCCTCCTCCTCCCACTCCCTCCATCAGACACAGTTTAATGGTGACAGCCATTCAATCGGATAATTAACATCCGTTTAACGCTCATTAACCGGGATGTATTTGTCTCGTTTGATTTGTAATTACCAGGCCTTTTTCACAGGAAAACACTACGGTAATGTTCCCTTTGTGATGGCTTCATTGATGGAATTGATTTGAACGCAGCAGGGAGGCCAACAGGGAGGCAAGGAGAGGCAGGACTGTGTATGCACTGAAGACATTGACGCCATACTTGTTGTTTGTCTTACTTTCTCTCATATCTGTATTCTTCAGGCAGAAAGAAATTCTGACAGCTAGAATGTCAGTACCATGAATTACAACATACCTATATACTTATGAATGTCTATCTATGAACTCCAAACAAACACAACAGTAACATTCTCTGGTCTATGTAACTATAACATGCACTATATAGAAGAAAATATTGCTAGATTAAATGACAAATACAGCATTCAGATGTTTTCTCAAAGTGTAAATAACCGAAACTGAGAACTTTCTATGTAGACACAGAGCAAAATTAGCCTTCCTTGGGGGCAGTCAGCCCACCTAATGAATTTAAGTCCAATATTAACTCTCTTTTCAGTTCTGTTTTGATCTCTAGGTCCTGGAAAATATCTGTGTCTTTAGCTGCTAAATGCTCCATAATGTTCGCCAGCTAGTCGCTATCTGTCTGTCATTTGGTGCTGAGCAGATAGTGTGAAGTGGGTTTTTAGACCTTTGGCTGAAAACAGCTGCCTGCAACTGCTAGAAACAAGCTGCTGGGAGCAGTGAGGCTGTAAAACCAAAACAATGAGCTAAAAGACCCCCACAGAGCTGAGAGGACCGGCTGGTACACAGAGTAATTTTATCCATTGTTTGAATAGAAATACAGATTAGTGCAGCTCTCAGTGTAATTCTCACCATTCTATGACTGCCTGACAGTGACCAACAGCCAGGTAGCAGATCAACACAAGAAAGACCCAGGCCTTAGCTAATGTTTTTGATTGATTGATTGATTGATTGATTGATTGATTGATTGATTGATTGATTGATTGATTGATTGATTGATTGATTGATTGATTGATTGCACTTTAATAATCTGCAAGAGGGAAATTCATTTGCCACCAACAACATAGAATCAACGGGACAATAGATACATCAAGGCAGGGCACAGTCCAACATTCACTACAGCAACACACAAACAGGTGTACCACATAGACACTGACAGGACACAATAATCACAGCAATAACAATAAGTAAACCACCACATCATAAATTAGTCAACAGCTCTTATTATAGAATCTGATTGCTGTGGGAACAAAGGACCTCCTAAATCTCTCAGTGGAGCATCTGGGTTGAAGGAGGCTCCTACCACTCATAGTGAAGATGCTGTGCAAAGGCTGGTCATGATTTTACAACACACTCCTCATCTTCCTCATCACCCTCTTTTCTACTATTTCCTCCACAGAACTTATGCCCTCCTCATATGCAAACTGAAGTGGGTCCTGAAAGGCACTGACCTGTGCCCTTAGGTGCTCCAGCACAGTCCTCTCCTCAAAACATTTCATCACATGAGGTTAACGCAATAGGTCTGAGGTCTTTAAGTGCGTTAGCATTAGGTTTTTAGGTGCAGGTACAACAGGTAGTGAGTCACCAACAGGGCAAGTGCCATGATAATGATAGTTTCCTCACTGTCTATTGGTTTGGTCACATATCTTGCATCTGTTGTGGTTAGCTAAGGTACCAATCAAGCATCCAGTGCAGGGAAAGTGCCCTGCCAGTCTAATTTTGCAGGGTCTGTCCTGTGTTTGTAAGTCACAGTAAACAGCAGACTTTTATTTTTTTTTACTTCATATCCCTGTGACCCTGCCTGCTCAGCTGTCAATCAAACACATACACAGGTGTGCCCACTCAGAAACTCAGAAGCTAAAAGGATTATTGTTTTTCTTTCAGTAATAACAACAACAATATGGAAAACACCAATTTTGCCTACAAATCTGATGTGAAATCTGTGATTTCAGTTGAACATTAAGAAGAGAAATGTTGCAATGTTAAAGGGCCAGTTGGCAAGATTTAGGGGGATCTATTGGCAGAAGTATAGGGAGTAGGTCCTCTTCTATGAAGTTCACCATGTTGCACCACCATGTTTTTATAGCCCAGAATTGACAAATCAAACACTGGCTGGAGCGGTCCTTTTGCGTTTGTTATGCCACCACTGGTTCTCCTACACACCTGGTAAGGCGACAGGTATTCAACCAGTTGTAATCTGCAACCTCACTACTAGATGCCACTAAATCAGGGGTGGAGAACCTTTTTCTTCTCAAGGGCTGTTTGAGCTTTTATCCTTCACGGGCCATGCTAAATTATTGAACTCATATATCACACTAACCTCTGCAATTGCTGGAATTACTTCTCTTTGGTGATGATGATGATTTTATATACAGTTAAAGACAAAAAAGACAAAGACAAAGACATCCTTTATTAATCACAATCCAAAAAGCACCATGCAGAGTACCGGGGGGGGGGGGACTCGGACTTGGACACTCTTCTTTGACACTCTTCTCATCTTTGTTTTTTTGATAGTTGCCATTATGCATTTAACTGATATCAACTGATTAGTCAGTGCTGTATTCAGGGACCACACGGACGTATGACTGCTGTTTTGTATTATTTGATTTTAGTGCTGAAAAAAGGTAATTGTGGAGGTTCTCCACCCCTCCACTAAATGCTCCACACTGGTCTGTTTCTCTCTTTGTTAACACAGACTTTGTCAACAAGGTCAACTAATTGTGTGATAGATGACTTTAAAAATATGCTTTGATCATATTGCCACAGGAAACCGTGGTGATAAACAAATGCTTTTTCACTTGGACAGTTTAAAATTTCCCATTTTTCAAGGTGACTTTTTTCAGTTTTGTGTAAGGCAGTCATGTTTCTGATGCTTTGTAATTCTGAAAAGATACATCTATCTATATCTATCTTTAAACTTCAAACTAGTTTCTGTCTAATCTCATTCTTACAGCTGTCATCACACATTTCCTCCTTCATAAATAAGCCCTCTCTATCGCAGACTAATTTACCATACAATAATTATAAACCGGTTGCATCTCGGATCCATTATGATATTAAACGTGAGGATGCTGTAAATAAGTTTGTGAAAGTTTGCCTTAAATTTCAAACAGAGAAATGATAATACATTTCAGCATTTGTGTCGTGGATGTTAATACCAGTTTGACCATGGCCTTGTCCTGATTCTCCCAGAATGCCACAAGACACCTTTATATGCGATGTGTGTTTTGTTGTCCTGTGTCGTCCTCTGACCCCAACACAAACAAGCTGAACCCATCTATTCATCCTCCTTAAAGGATCCTTTAGCAGCCCCATCAATTCTATCCCCAAGGTCATCTATCTTCATGCACCTGAACATAACAGTGAGTAAATCAGGTTTACTTCCAATTGGAAGGGGACACCTTCTTTTAAAATGTACAGTGGGTTGAGGCAGAGCAAGAATCCAGCTGTTAGTATCTGGACTGGGTATGCTGGGGGGGGGGGCAATACGGACAGTGAGTGTCCCATTTCCATAGCTGATCTCACCGACGCGTTCATCCATCACTCAGACAGCTTCAGTGGCTCGTTAGTGGCTTCATGTGCTCCCCAGGGGAACAGCTAAGGAGCCTTTGGCTAACTTTGTCACTTGATTTTGGAGTGCACTCACTTTCCTACAAGGTCGTTGCTGTGCGAGGTCTAGGACATCTGGACTGGAGATGTTCCTGAAGCACATGTGCAACTTTTAGATCTGCTCCTGTTGACAGATAAGGTTCAGGATTTATGTTAAAGTAAATACTTTTTGGTCTATAAATGTCTATTTCTACTCACTGTTACTGATTGATGAGGCACAATAGTAGCATAACCTATATCCAGTTCATGAAAGAATCTATATGACCCACTGCTTAGTAGATTTTTCCATAAACAAAAAAAAAAAATACTGTGGCACATAGGAGGTGATGTGAATTGGTTGAATAGCAGGAGCTGCAATGTCTACCATGAAAAGTTAAAGAAAACTGAAACATCACAGATGTCTATATTCTGTTTGACTGTAGATCTCAAGTTTGATCTTGAGTCCCATCTCCACACATTTCTATTGTCTTGTACTTGGCCTGGTTTCATGGGTGTTTTCACTTAAACTTGCCTCAGTCTTGGCTGCTGTTTTCACTTTTTTTTTTTTTTTTTCTTTTTTTTTATCAGCATTGGAGTTCTTTAATATTACATGGACTGTTATACATGATTATTTCAGGCCAATGTATGTAGGTTAGGTTAGGATTTATGTACATCTTGGATGATTTGACACTTCAGGATTTAGGATTCAATGGCAGCAGTCACTGCAGTAGTGTGCTTTTTCTGAATCTGTAGCCTGGCAGTATGGATTTTGGGCTGGGCAGTGGGCGAGCAGCATGTCAGGCTTTTGTGTCCCATCACAGAGCTGTACACTCTTTTCTTAAATGCAACTGCAATCTTTCAGAAACCTTGATCAAGTCTTTTGTATGGAAGATCTAAAATGTCAAACTAAAAACAAATAAAAAAAGAAATACAATACACATTCTAGGATGGTTTTCTTTTTGTTTCATTTGTTTTCATTTAGGCATTAAATCTTCCATATTTAAGTTGGTAATCATAACTTGGAACTTGAGAGAGAACTGTAGTTTATTTGCCGTTGTCCTAATCTATAGACATTGGTGTCATTGACATGCTCAGATAATGTGGAAAGTGAGAATTTTAAAAACATTGTCATAGGATGGA
Organism: Chaetodon trifasciatus; assembly: GCA_037975065.1. Taxonomy (NCBI): domain Eukaryota; kingdom Metazoa; phylum Chordata; class Actinopteri; order Chaetodontiformes; family Chaetodontidae; genus Chaetodon; species Chaetodon trifasciatus. Next base: position 810,300 of record JBBMOE010000042.1, read on the forward strand.
AACAACAACAACAACAACAACAACAACAACAACAACAACAAAACTTTGCCGTAGAGGAGTTTTTCACAATCGTCCAGCAGCGATGCTCTAGTTTGGCAATAGGTTGGTTATTTGCAAGGACAGGTAGTGGTTATTTTCCATAGTGCAATATTTATAGAATAAGCAGATATTTACAAAAATCAATGACGCAGATGAGGTCAAACATTAGATATATTGTCTTTTTACTGTTTTCAACTGAATGTCAGAAAGCATTAGCAAATTATCACATTACTTATGTCATACAAAGCATCCCAACCTTTTTGGAATCAGAGTTGTTTTTCTTATTGCAATCACAACGTTTAGGCCAATTGACATGGTTTTCTGTCGCAATCACTTGTGAACACTTCTAAATCCAAAAGGTTGTACAAACAGATGTCAAGCTACATAACACACACTAGACAATGTGGCAGGGAGTGAATGGAACTGGACCAGTATAAATACTGAGGGACTAATGAGGGGATGAGCTGAAGGTGAGGTGAGGTGGGAAACACAGGTGAGGAGAATAAGGTGGGAATGGCAGGATCTAAACCAACAGGAGAGTTAAAGATGTGACAGAACAAATGAAAAAGGGTTGGCAAGGGTCATGACAAAAGACTTGTTGAGATTTAGCTTTTATCAGCCTTAAGGTAACCTAAAGAAAATGGACCAAAAAGCACAATGTCTATCGAAAGCCATTAAGAAAGAACAAACACAGCAGAGTACATTTCATTTATGGGCATAACACCATCCCAACATGCTAATGCCTCTCAGTGAATAAGCCCTCAGTTTGGTGCTGCTGAGGGTTATGCTTCTTTAATATAATTCATCCACTATTTTGACTCTTACTTTACTGTCTTTTACCATTTCAGCAGCCACAATCCGCATGTTATTTTACTCATTTTAACTGTATCCGCAGAGGACGAGTAGATTTGTTTTCTGTGTCCTTATTTTGGTTTTTAATGAGGAAGTGCCTTTTTTGTTTTTATTTAGATTTTTTAGATTCTAGATGTAAAATGTATCCTTGAAGCTGAGCGGGCTCAAAGCCAGCACCGTACGTTCAATGTGAGCTTTCACCAGCCAACACAGGTTGCACTTAAGACCCCACTCCCCGCCCCTGCACTCCCCTCCTCCCTCAGTCTCCTCACGCATGGGACGATGATGTGCTTTCTCCAGCACCCCCCTTTTTCCAATGTATTTATTTACCCACTTATACAGGGAATAAATCAAGGTCAGCACACAATGCCACACACAGCTATTAAGATTCATTGTAATGCAAATTCTCCTGTAGCGAGAGCACTACATTGACAGGTACTGACACGCCAGGCAACACACAAACAGCCACATACGAACACACACACGCAAAGACACACACATTTACCAACTTACAGATTCTGTAAACATTTTACCTAAAGGAGTGCGACTGAGCAGAAAAGTACATGTCTCTTCACACTTCATCTCCCTTCTCCTCCTATTTCCATCACGTTTTCTCTCATCCTCCATTTTCAGACACATCATATCTTTACCCGTGACAAGTTGTCTGCTCATCAGTATAATTAACTTTATTGAACAGTAAAGTTAAATGCAAAACATTTACAAAATAATTGCTGCATGTCATACACTTTTCTAATTGCTTATTGTGGCGATCTGTTCAACAAAACATAATTTTGTTAAAACAGGGAACTTCCTTTGAAAGTTTTTTGCATTAATTCCTCTGCAAATCCTCTCTCCAACTGTCCAAGAACTTCATCATTCTTAGTTAGTGACACAGAGATGCAAGAGTCTCAAAAAAGTGGTTTACACATGACAAAGACATTAAGCACCTGAACCAATTCACTGATTCCCTTAAAGGATTTAAGGTACACACTGGTCTGTGTGTGTGCGGTTTAGCAGCATCTGGCTGTTAGGTTGCACATTGCAACCAACTGAACACCCCCTCCCTCACCCCTCACTTTCCAAGCATATAGAACCTACAGTAGCTGGGAAAAATGTAAAAGACACTCTATAGAGCCAGTGTACAGTAAACCTTTACTGTAACAACATGGCAGTTGAACATGGTGGATTCTATGGAAGAGGACCTGCTCCTGATCCTGCTTCAACCATTCTTATTTTGTGGTGATTGTACACTAAACAAAATGTAATATCATATTGTTATTATTATATTTAAATCAGGCTCACTGGAAGGATGCACCCACATGTAGAATTGTCAAACATCAGTATCTTTTGTCAAATGATTGGAACGTCTTGATGTAATTATTGAAAATAAACGAGACCACAGTGGAGAGGATTGGTCACTATCTGCATCCCAAAATTAATATTTCCCATAAATTCTGCTGCAAAACAAAGCGTTTTGCTCAATTTATCATGTGGCAAGTTATTTTTCTCTCAGACTTTTTCACTCGTCTCTATCTCTGGCTGGATCAACACAATATGGTCCCCAGGGCAAAAATGTGCTGTCGGTCCATAACACACTGCTTCACTGTGGCTGCAGGTTTACTATGAATCAGTTTGTTTGAGGTGATTGTAATTAAACACAACTTCTGGTTTATAATGTCCTCATGGTGCATCTTCCAAAACTGAGTCCTAAAAGTAGATTTTGAAACAGGGTCTCTCTACAAGCCAGGTTCAAAAGATTAGGTGATATATCCAGAACTCGCTTTAAGTGATATACAACTAAACAAATTTGCAATTAATCAAGTCATTTTCAGCTTTTTCTCAATCAAGTATTCTGACATTAAAGTATATATAACATGTGCTTTGATGTTTCTAGAAATTGCTTTTATTCACTATGTGTAATACAGCTACACAATGCAGTACACACACAACTCAGAAAGACATCAACAGCAGAATATTTCTGCATTAACAAACGTATAGCCTCCATCAGAGCTTTTCTTTCTATATTTTACATCTATATCTTTTCTTTGTTAAAGGGTTGGTTCAGCTATTTAATCTTGTACTCTTACCAAGTTGGGGGACTTACAAGAGCAAACACGATTCAAACAAAGAATGGTGAAAAGAGACGTAGAGGCTGAGATACCCTGACTTTTAGTCATTAACATGGATCCCGCTCCAAAAAACACTGAGTCCTACACTTCCCATAATGCAACTCAGTGGCATCCTTCATTATATTGTCCTTCCTTTAGTAAACACCCTTGTCTTTCTAACTCCATGTGCCATGTTTATACAATGAAGCAGATTCTGTGAAAGATGTGAAGCCTCAGTCTCAAACTGAAATGACTGTGTTGACATCATCCACGTTATTTCTGCACACAGGCAGCAGAAGACATTTTTTGAGTACTGCCCGTGATGAGTAAAGTGATGTCCATGTGAACAATCAAAAGAGTGGCCCTTTAACATTTTCTTTTACTGTACTATTTGATACAGTGTACTATGATATTTTGTATGATATCTGCAGAGAAGAGCATCAAAGCTAATGTGTTGTAGCAGGTTTGGTCAGGATTTAAACGGCTTCTGTTCACCCTCAGAATGAACAGAGCAGCGAAGTTCAAATGTAGCATTATATTTTATAGAAAATATACATGCAAAGTCACTATTTGCATTACTCACTAAGACTCACTGTCCGTGTGGACAGCATGAATTAAAACGCAGTGAGGGTTACAGTGCTGTAGGGGAGAGTGAATAAAGCATTGTGATAATTAATTTGACCAAGGTCTTAAACATGAATGTGATTTATTGACACTAAACGCTACAAACATTCATTTTTGAGTGTGGAATAGAATTGGAAAACTAGGAGAAAAATGACCTTAGTCTTAAGCCCACTGCCTGCTTGTCTTTTGACTCGTCTTTTAATGCTAATGATAATATTTTTGTCATGTGCATTTCTATCTTACGCTTTTCTCTGTCCAGAGCACCAAATGAGCAGAACATTAGAAGCCAAGTGAAAGGTCATCGCACTGGTCCTGACAGACACTGCCTTCGCATATTCACCTGCGTGTTGATAAATTCATGTTGCATGTGGTTTCTGTGGCTGCATCAGATACCCCCTGTGTATGTTTGTGTGTGTTTTTCATTACCATAACCTTTGCATGTGTGTGTGTCTATGACTGAATGTGTGGAAAACTCCTGGTGAATCTGTCAGAGACTTCAAAGCGCTCGCCGCCTCTCTCCTTGATGAACGAGCTGTTCCGATGTTTATCATGACCTGCTTTTCAACTCAGGGGCTTCACAAAAAACATCAAGGGATGGAGGGATTAACGGGATAAAAAGGAGGAAGAGAAAACAGTCTGGGATAAATATCGCAAATAGAAATAGTTTCTGGCTCCTGTGGGGGCTCTGACAGTGAAAGAAAAGAGCACCATCACCCCCAGTCTGTTTATCTATAGTGATACAAAATTTACTGTAGTGTGTGTGTGTAGGTGTGTGCGTGTGCGTGTGTGTGTGTGTGTGTGTGTGTGTGTGTGTGTGTGTGTGTATGTGTGGACATATCTGAGCATCTGCTCTGTGTTTTACATTATCAGCACTTGTGCAGGTGCATGTGTGGGTGTGTTTATGTAATGTGTTGCATATTTTGAGAGGTAAAGTTAATTCTCCATTGTCATTTTCACAGATTTAAATGCTACAGCTTCAACCCCTGATAAACAAAATGCAACTCAATTAAAGGCTCAATTTCCTCGTGCTTAATGTTGCTTAAAGATTAAGACATTTACACCAATGTGCCACTACATTGGTGAGAGTACTGAAGCTTTAGCATGTGGTCACTGTAGATAATTATGAAATACTAAATAGAATCTGACATTATAAAAAGAGCCATTTCAAGATGCCAGCCAAGTAAAAACAATCTGCATCAAATACTATATTTTTCAACAGTGGGTTTTTCATCACAAATGTTCAATTAACTTGTGAGAACACTCCTCTTATTAAGAGATTCTTGAGAGTTGAATTACGAACAGAAATGCAAATAGGGAGATAACACAGGCCTCCACACGCTCCACCACCTGAGTGTCAGTTACACTCAATTCTAATCACTTAACACGGCCGAGAGAAAAAACTGTAAAATTCAGAAGTGGAGGTCATACCGATTCATGTCTGCATGTTCAGAAATTACCCTTGTACAAAGCTGGATAACCAGAATTTCAATAGCCTGGCTTGGATGTCATCTGAGGGAGTAAATGGAGCTAACAATATGTGCTGATGGAACTGATGAAATTGACAAGAAGTTGTATGACTTTGAATACAAACTGTGTCTGTGGCGTTCAAAGGACGTTTGTCAGTCTTAAATTGCTGCACTCTGTAAATGCAAACTTTCAGATTTTACGAGCTAGCTACCAACAGCTGCTATTAGCACCAAGCAGTGACACATGTTACGCTCACATCATAAAGGCCATAATTATGAACAGCTAAGCTCAGCTGTAATTCCATGTAGGAGATAGGGCTTTCTATCAGCTACGATATCTGCTAGTTAGCAAAATTAATTATAGGCTTGTCAACAAACTAGTGACAAAGGGGCTGAAAAGTCTCCATTACTGGAAGTTACATCCAAATAAAACAATATTAACCCAAATATATGTGATTCAACCAGTTAAAATGGGAACTTCAGACTGTTTATTTCTGCCTGGATTCAGATATGAACAATGAACTGCCACAAATACTGTATGTGATTCATGAATAGCTAATTTAACATATTTATATGGTGTGTGAATGCATGGCTAACAATGTGGGTAACTATTGTGGATTGATGCTTGAACACTACCAAGTCTTCTGGTGTGTTCTGTTAATGCCAGGGCTAATGCTATCAGCTAGTAATGATCCGTGTATGCCGTTGACGGATAAATAACTAGCACAGTCAGGCGTTAAGTAGCAACTTTTTAGCAGATCTCATGGGCTTGTGGCTAAAATGTTCACTGCAAACACTGCAGCTCCTTCTTGGTTTGTAGGCATGTCAACTTGATGTCTGTAAATAAAATCCAGATTTTTTTGTCTCAGCAAAGGAATCCGTTAGTAAAGACTGGAAGGAAGCTGAGCTGGTAAATTCTTTTCTGCAATCTGCTTGGAGCTCCTTTCACTTTACAGCTACTGGCTCGTCTTCCTCGCACTCAGAGGTCCCAGCTCTGGTTTGTGTCCTCAAACTGCAAATCCATCATGTGTCACTGGTTTGAAAACACTGAGACCCCAGAGTGTCACTGAACCACGTCAGTGAATTTTCCACAGTGCCACTCAAAAATAGAAGTAAATTAGTCAGATGCCTGTAATCGCCATGAATTACATTTACATAGTATGTGTGTATGTGTGCTGCGCCACACTGCCCATCTATATTCCTTGTACATCAGAGCCATATTTCAGGAGAGATTTTCAGCATTTTCAGCCTGTAATTATCCTGTTTTCCACACAAATCTTATGTTGCGCTTCCATGACGTTAATAATGTATGCCCACCAACTGATTCACTTTTTTGCCCACATCATGAGAGGCAGCATTCGTAGGACAACCACACAACAAGGAGCAGAGTGTCTCTCTCAGCCTCTCCTTCTCGGTCTACATCTACGGGTCTCTATGTCGCTCTTCATGAAAGCATGTCTCGTCAGAGGACAGGCAGAGAGAAACAGACAAACACGAGTGGCACTGACAATCATAAGAAGTCATGGCACATTAAATGCTCAATCATAAGTGATCAAAATTGAATTATGAAATCTAGCTTACGAGGGGAGGCACTGTTGTGCAATAGTTCATTTGCATAAAAGTCTTACTCGTCTTATTACAGATGAATAAGTGGAAAATTGAAACACAACTCTTCAACTCTTTGTGATGTCTGATCTTGTGCTTAGACAGACTCAGATTTCACTGAATTACTTCAAACTTTGCACTGACTATAGAGGAATGTGCTTTTAACACAACTTGCATATCATAGTTTTCATCAGAAAAAACACATTTCTAAATGGAGAGGGGGGTTAAAGTTAATTTAAAAAACAAAACAAAACTAACAGTGTAAGCACAATGTAAAACAAATGACAGTATCATAACCCATTTCAGCCCGCTGGGGTGATTTTATGTGTGTATCTCGTGGTGGCTTCTAGTTGTGTCAAAGATAAGCTGTGAGAGGGATGTTTGACCACAGGAAGTCAGCGGAGGTGCAACACAAAAAGGTGCCAAAACCATTGGAATGTTTTTCAAAGTCTTAAATGATTCAGGATCACGCTCAGAGGTGTTCATGGAGCCCAGTCCATGTAAAAACAGTGCTCACTTGTCTTTCTGCAGAAGAAGAAAAAAGAAGTCATAGCTTTGCATTTTGTAATCAATTTGTCATCATTTTGTATTTCAGAGTCACTTTCCTTTTTTTATTACAGAATGTTTTCTATTTTGAATTTGGGCTGCTTCAGTTTGCATAGAAGAGAAGATAATGCTCTTTTTCCCCCACAGCGTCTAATGAAAACTGGCCCTCTGAAACCTGGAGAGAATTCATGTTTACTTTATTTTGTTTAATTTTGGAGGCAAAGAATACAGTGCTTTTATCCATCCACGTCGCTTTTCTTCTTTTCCATTTTTATTTCAGTTGCGTACGTCCATCATATCTTATTTATGCATAATGTGGGATGACTTCCCACTGCCACAGACATCAGGGCCTGACTGCTGGCAGTGGTGCTCCGGCTGGACACATGTGGGTGGATGAAGTAGCAACTTCTCTACTTAGTGGAGGTGTATCCTTCAAGGATAATGTGAACCTTCACACACTTCATGGTTTGAATAGTCACATTTTTCATCAGGGTGATAACTACAGCGTGTTCAAATGAACAATTAACTGAAAATAAAATGGAGACGAAAAATTCAGCCTATCAAATTAAACACCATTATGCAGGATATCATAAAATCTAATCACATAGTGGAATTGTACATCTAGGGTGTGTGTGTGTGTGTGTGTGTGTGTGTGTGTGTGTGTGTGTGTGTGTGTGTGTGTGTGTTTCTGCATAGCCATGGTGAATATTTGCATGTGTACTTTTCAGGTACAAGCATGGGAAGGTTTTATTTCTTTTCAGATGTCTCAGCCAGTAATCCAGAATACATTTTAACCATTCATTTTGTTATAATTTCACTCATGTTGGTTATCCAATTTCATGGCTCTTTCAGCACCTTTGAAGTCTAAGCACCTAAAATGGTCTTCTATAAACTCAACAAGGAAAGGTTAGAAAAACACTGCGTTTGTAAACTAACTCTCAGCATTCTGGGAAAGCATAAATTACCCTGTGAGAAAGGGCAAATACAAGCATGTTGGTGTCTGCAGCTGCTTTCTGAGTGTGTGCAAGGTTTACCCCTGCCCCATTTACCATAGCAGAAGCCTATTAACCGCTTGGAAAGAGAATATATTTATCAGCGCTCCCTCCATTATTAATCAGTGCAGAGTTAAAAGTGAATATGTATCAGAGGAGCTGAATAAGGTTGAAACACGGTCTGGATTCTGAGGGTCTCACTGGGAGTATCAACAGTGCAGAGCCTTTTCAGCCCAAATCTGAGCAGAAAGAAGTATGACTTTCATCTCCCCTGCTCCGCGGTCTCTACGGTTACAAGGCCTGTAATTATACATAGATTTGGAGGAGGGGTGCAAGGGGAGGGTGGGGGGATTCGGGAGGTGGGGCGTTATGTCCTAAAATGAATGCTTTGGAGGAGATGACACAGTTTTGAAAAAGTTAAAGCTGCGTTCATATGCACTGCTTGCTATAGGAGTGTGATTCATGCCTTTCTGGCTGCACTCGCTCAATTTTATCATGGTCTGAGTGATTATGGGAGTGCAGAGCCCTTCCCTGCACGCTCTCTATTTACTCTATTTATTCTCTCTCTCTGCAGCCTGTGAGGTGGGTTTCTATAAGCCGGTGGCAGGTGATGGCCTGTGTGGTAAATGTCCTCAACACAGCCACTCAGAGACCAGAGCTGCCCTCTCCTGCCCCTGCGACTCCAACCACTATCGAGCAGCAGATGACCCACCAGCAGCTCCATGCTCCCGTAAGCACAAACACATGGTACACAAGATCATCTAAGCCCATAGGCAAGAACACACTCGCACACACCCAACACACAGCAAGTGTGGAATGATGTGCCCAACTTATCTATGCCTCAAAAATCCAATTTACTTTTTAGGCAGTGATCAAACATGTGAATGAACTCAAACCTCCATCTTTCTTTTCTCCAGGCCCTCCATCTGCTCCAGTGAGCGTCATCTCCTCAGTCAATGGGACGTCTGTGAATTTAGAGTGGGATCGCCCTCTGGATACCGGAGGTCGCAGCGACCTGCAGTACAGTGTATTGTGTCAGAAATGCTCAGGGGAAGGAGGGCCCTGTGAGAACTGTGCATCCTTCCCAGGAGGCACTGGTGGAGGGAAGGCAGGGGCGAGTATCGGGGCCGGGGGAGGAGGGATGGTGGAGCGTTTGGGGACTGCAGCGGTTCGATTTATTCCCCGCCAGAGCGGGTTGACAGAGCCCTGGGTGACTGTGCTCAACTTGGTGGCTCACACTAACTACTCCTTCCGTATCCTGGCCATGAATGCAGTGACGCACCTAAGCAACGAGCCGACACCTTATGCCATCGTCAACATCACAACAAACCAGGCAGGTAGGGTTCAGAACAATGACATACAGTTTTTCACTCTGAAGGCTTTGGTGCAAAACACACACAGGCTTTTTCCACTATGGAGCTTAATGACCCATAACTTATTCTGGATCTCCTGTACTTGTTCTGCTTTTGTTTCCACCTTGAATACATTTCAGTACTGCTCAGGGAGTGATACTAAACCCAAGTTCCAGGTACTCTCTAACTATCAGAGCATCAGAGCAGGACATGTGTTATTAGCCCTGCAAGGAAGTGTGCTTTGCTATATTCTGACTGTAGATTATTCTAAATCAGAGCAACGGACATGCCCATTACTGGTACTCTCCAATGGTCATATATGTTGTTTTGGTACCTGTCATATATATGATTTTTGGCAGTCACGGGCAATCACCCTATTTTGTCATATGAGGATGTGCTGGTAGAAAAGCAATGCTGAACCTGGCACCAAAGCCTTTGGTTCCTAGAAATTCAGATTATAGAAAGCTCCAAGTTACAGGTCATTGGTTCCTATCATGGAAAAATGCCTAAAAACTTTCATTGTAAATTATCCATAAGAAGAGGAATGGCACAAAAACAAAAAATCTGAAAAATAGTTTGAATCCAGCCTTGGCCCTGAATCACATGTCTTTCCCTTCACCTCTTGATGTCTCACTCTCACTGTCAAATTTTGTAAATGTGCAAAAATATCATTTTTGAAAGTAATGTGCTGTCTCAACATCATTTTGTGCCGATAATGAAAAGCAGGTTGGTGCACACACACTTTGTTTTCCATAAGGACTAGTCAGAGGAGCTGCTACTGTCAGCAAACAGTACTTATGTCCAACCAAGGCACACAAGGCCAAGGCCCTCCACACTGACTCTATAAGCACCACAAATTATACAGACTTATCAGCATTTTGATTAGTGTAATCAGTTGGGATAACCCTGTCATTAACTGGTTGACACTTAAGTCTAACCTGCACTCAAGTTTACCATTTTTTCAACTTTTTTTTTCCACAGCAGCTTGGTTCTGTCCCTCCTGCTGTACACAGCAGTACAAATACACTGGAATCATATGAACACAGCTGATGAATCAAAGGATTGATTGATAGTTTGGGAGGATTAGGAGGTTTGGTATTGAAAAAGGCAGAAGCACCCAGAGAGATTAACTCACATGGAGTTTCCAGTAGACCTTAGAGTAAAGGATAGTAGTACTAAAGATGGGAGGTCATTGAGTCCAGTGAATAAGATAAAATGTTGGACAGACAAGAGGTTAAAATTATGGTTAAAATCCAGTAACTTTCTCTGCTGTTGTTCATTGGAGTGTATGCTAAATCCATACATATACCAGGAAATACTGTCTTGAAACATTGGTTTTGCCCCAGGCAACATGTTATCCTTTTGTGGGATCTTAAGAACATCTGTATTGTTTAAAGTTCAGCTGAATTTTGTGCAGAAAACTCTATGTGACTGTAATGCACCAACTGCTGAGGGACTGATTTTGTTGACCTTCTACTAAACTTCACTTTTGTGCCAATTAGTTCCTCTTTCCATATGTGATTTCATTGTATTTCCAGGTGCTGTCACACTGTGCCAGAGCTTGTTTAATGTTCAGAGCTCAAAGATCCACAGTGCAACAAGGCCAGTCTGAAGAGACGGTCCTGAGTTACTATGACAGTATTGACAATTTGTTGAAATGGCGGTGCTTACCTGACAAGGACTCAAAAGCAAAAGTCAAATGCAGTGTGATGCTGTTAGAGTGCTACAGAATGTCTTAGAGAGGAATTTTGCCATTCCTGCTGACAGTCATCTTTCTTTCAACCATAACCACAACCTCTCCTTTACCTTGCCAAGTTTTTATGCCTCAGTATAACTAAATATAACCATAGTGGTGCCAGTTCCTTTGTACACAGCACTTAACTACAGAGTAATCTCATTACCTCATTATTTATGTTGATCATTGAGGAACCACATGTTGAACTGACAAAGCAAATAATCTGTCCTGTTTCTTGTGCAGCCCCCTCTGAAGTGTTAGCGATTCGCCAGGAGAACACCAGTCAGAACAGTGTGACTCTGCTGTGGCATGAACCCGACCAGCCCAACGGAGTAATCCTGGAGTATGACATCAAATACTATGAAAAGGTACTCCACCAACTGCAGCAGCTGTACCACTCATAACTGCACTTAAAAAAGCAAAAACCCAAACACAGCGGTCATTTGTTTTTGCATTGCGTCGACATATTCTGTTTATTTTCCCAAAAGACAACTACCATGACACTATGCAGGCACTTATGAGAGGAAGAAAAGTGCCACAGTCTCCACTCTACCTGGAGAACATAAGCTCATTGTCTTCAAAGGGCTGTGACTAAGCTGAGTCAAGATATTGTGAATGCAGTGGTGGTTGGATGGACTCTGGATAACTTAATCCAAGAAAAAGATCCTGCTGGCAGCTCAGCTAATTGAAAGGAAATGGGGGTCGAGAGAGGGAGCGCAAGAAGGAGGATGAGACGGTGTAGATTCCAACTTAGCAAGAGTGACAGTGACAGCAAGTGGCTGGCGGGTGCATAAGCCTCACGATGAGCTAATTGCTGCAAGTGTGTGAATGTGCATATGCATGTGTGTTTGGGTGAGTTGATGTATGTGTGTGTGATGATAGAAATCAGCTAATTGCAGAGGGAGCAGCCTGGGAACAGGCAGTCTCATAGCCAAACAAGCAGGATGGTGTGGGGAGCGCTGAAGGATTAACTCGTCTCTCGCGCTGGTGTCTTAATCTGGCCTCGCTCAGGGGGCGAGACGCCTGGGGGGGATTTCAAGTGGACAAGTCAGCAATGTGCTTTCTTAAGGTTTCTATACCACTGTACTAAACAACAATGAGTCATGGTGAGGGTGGTGGCCGCTGCAGCAGCACGCTCGCTGAGGATGATAATGAAGACAAAAAAAGGCTCTTTTTTCTGCACCCAGCGCTTCTTCATAATTAGGCTCTTAACCTTTCTAAAGACACATGAATGATCCACTTATTCTTCTGTTTGGATGCACCTTGCACCTCTTATTGAACTTATTTTACCACCTTATAAAGTATCTCTGAATTCACTGTGCAAAGATGCTGCAGCAGGTAGATTAAAACAAGGTGACGAAAGCAATGATGATGATGATGATGATGATGATGATGATGATAATGCTGAACACTTCTGTTTAGTTGAGACTTCTAAATAGAGAACGTGGTCCTTCAAAACAACAAATGCTTCCCTTCCTTAATGAGTATGTACATAAAAAGAAAACTTTGCACTGCAGATAGACGTGATAGGCATGAGAATTTATTTCTGAACAAATGATGCGTCATAAATGAAGCTATTATCTGAAAGGAAACATGAAAACAAGACAAACACTCCTCAAAGTACCTGTCATTTTTCTGGATGATAGAAGCAGATCAAAAGATGTCTCAGGTAATTATCTGCCAATTACATTTGACTGGCAGACAAGGTTTTGTTCATTTATGATAATTTAAGATCTAGCACATTCAAGATACTGGTGTGTTTTCAAAAAAGTCCTGAGACAAATGGCACTACATTGTCTGAAAATTCATTTTTGACTGATAGCACTGCTATAAGTGACAGTACAGTTGGACTATTAACACACCTTAAGATAACAAGCATGTTGAAGATGAGGAAGAAAATGCTCGGTTGCTGTTGTAGCACACAGACTTTGAATTTTGTTAAACTGCTAGTTAAGTGACAGTAAAATATTCATGTTTCCCCAGCTGATCGTTTGCTCCATGCTAAAACTGTTACATAAAGTATGTTGAGGAAGCCACTACTATTGTCTCCAAAATGTGAAAAAGATACCGATAAGCAGTGGTGGCTGGTGATGACAGATAAAATGAATCTTAACTATCTACATGGCCAGATACCACTCCAGGGAAGCGAGAAAGTGTTTGTAATTTGGGGAATGGAGAAGTGTTTCAGCACAATAATACATCACCCCAAATATCAATTTGGGTGATATATTCATAATACAATAGAGTACATAATTAATTATGGATTCAATAATACAATTTATTGAATTAATGGTTTAAGAAACAATGAAATTTCTGTCCTTGCATAAAATAGATGCACTGAGGCAACAATTAACTTATAGTACAATACAATGTGATTTTTTTTTTTGCCTTATTTTGTTATTTATTTTAAGAATTAGATTCTGTTTATGTAGCAACACTATTCCTGCAATTCATATTACATAATATTAAGAAGTAATACAAAAAAACTGAAAAGTCTTTTTATCCCCTGACAGAAACAAATAGATTCTCCAGAGGAAACAGCGTTTGGACTTTTGCTGAAATGAAAAATGTCCCAACAGCTCTGGAGCTGAGGATTCATGCAGAGAACCTGCTTTATTCAAAACAATTTAACCATTAAACTTAGAATCGGCGAGTGTAACAGCTTACTAGTCTGATGTATAGAAAAACACAGAGCGCTCATTCCTGTTAGAGCCAGACTGATCCTGTGCCAGTGTCAGGAGACTTAAATCAATAATGAATTTAACAATGCTGTGCCATGTGTAAAGTGTGAAATGTCCTCTCATCTTGGAGACACATGAATCAATCTTGCTGTTGTGTTATGACTGCAGGTATCCCATCATTAATCCAAAGAAAGGATTGAAGTAGTTGTGGGCAAGTCCCTCACCAAGCAGACCATCAGTATTGATGCTTGTGCAAAACTCCAGATTACATTCAGCGATGTGAATGACTGTACTGGGAGGATCAACTGTTGGTCAAAGTTATAATCTGCCTTAATTGCATTAAAAGTTTTGTTGTATCAAAGAGTGGCTTTGTGGCTTGCTCTTATTTGACATGACTTTTCTTGTGGTTGCGTCACAGTGTGAGATGCAGCCTGAAAGCAGGCATTTTACACCATAAGTGTGAGAGTTGGCAGCCCTGGATATGATTGAAGAGGCAGGAAGGAGCTCTGGCCGGCTCCAGCCTGGTTTAACACCTGCTGATGGATCAAGTTACTTCTTCCAAGATGCAAAAAAACATAAAAACCAAATGTTGCCATAAAGCAGTCTTTGTCATTGATAAGCACAATTATCCATGATGTCCTAATACAGACAGAATATTAAATGCCTAGCAAATTCTTTCACAGTTAACGAGTTTCAAATAATCTTCCCACTCAACCCTACACATAATGGTGCACTGTGTTGTTATATGTTAACCTAATGCAGCTATAACTGATACTTTTAAAATGACAACGTGTCAGTTGATAATGTGAAAACCTACAATACCTAGCCCTCCTCAGCTTTACAGAGCGTTACAGTGAGTTTTAGCTCATTGTTTAGCCGTCCGGCCCTCAGCTTTACTGTTTTGGTTCACTCTCGCTGCTGTCATAACGTCATTTTCAGTACAAAAAAACTCTAAAAATCCGCTGTACACTACCTGTTCATCAGCAAACAGCACAGTGGAGCATCTAGCAGTTATGACAATAGACATTCTCCTCAGGTAGAGTCTAAAAATAACTGAAAGAGAGTGAAATTGGACTTGAATTCGCCGGTTGGTGAGCAACATGACTAAATTAATGATTGTGTTGTTCTGTGTCTGCTGGATGTGTAAGTAAGCCTTTGCGAACAAGTTCTCCTTCCTGTTACATGGAGCAGCAGAGCTGTTTTCATGGGGAAACGCAGTGAGCTCATAGGCTGACCAGCGTGCCAATTTCCTCTAACCTAATCTTTAAATGTGTTTTTTTTTCTCTCACAGGATAATGAAGAGCACAGTTACTCCACTCTGAAGTCTAAAAATACCAGTGCCCGAGTGTCAGGGCTGAAGCCGGGCACCAAGTACATCTTTCAGGTCCGAGCCAGAACGTCAGCAGGCTGCGGACGCTTCAGCCAGAACGTGGAGATCCAGACTGGGAAAGCAGGTGTGTGTATATATGTGTGTGTGTGTGTGTGTGTGTGTGTGTGTGTGTGTGTGTGTGTGTGTATGAAGCTCTAAGAAACAGAGAAACATAAAGAAGGCTTACTGTATCACTGACATGCTTGCTTAAAACCTCTTGCCTCTTGCCCAGTAAGAAAACAGTTTGTTGTGTCAAAAGATTTGGCACAAAGAGCTTCTGAAAGCCAGGCCAGACTGTATGGTCCAGGGCTAAAGAGGCTTGGGTCTCAGTGAGGGCGATAACCGCCTCAGTCCATCCCTCTGTTCCATTGATCTGTGCATTGTTAGAGGGTCACCCCTGTCAGCAAAACTGCAGCCTTTCCCAGCTTCAAACAGCTGTACACAGTGCTGGGTGGGCTATGAGTCTTCATGGGTCCGTCCACCTGAGGCAAGTTACACTGAAAGTTAGGAATAACTAAAAAAAATTTTATTGGAACATTTTTCTTTCCTAATAGGGGATTTGGCAGATAACCTGCAGAGCAGACTCTAGGTCTGCAAAGCTAAACCTCCTGCCTGGTTGGAGTCCCAGTGCTGTTTCATTGACTAATAGTCTCCCTTCACTCTGCTGCTCACTGGACCCCGACTCTCCTCCTCTTGATACTGATTCACTTTCAGACACTGAAAACAAGAGGACTGCACAGATCCCATGAGCCAACATGCTGAGTAATCAATAAGTCCTAAACTTTAGGAAAAACAGACTGAGTAGCCTTTTTCGTTGTGTCCGTTACCCAACTGCAAACAATGATGCAATTTCTCAGCATTGAGTTGCACCCAAGCTTGTGTGAGACTTAACAATAACCCGTGTAGGTGTAAGAAGATCATCAAATGATGAAATTAGTTCCTGTAGGAATGGCATTTTTGTGCTGTCTGTCAGTTTGTCAGTCCACCACTTGTACAGACTCATGGTTTCCAGAGAATGAAAGCTACTGGTTTGATTACTGGAGTGAAATATCGTGAAAACTATTGGAAGGATTGCCATGAAATGTGCTAACATGTACTCAAACCCCCTTTGGATGAATTCTCATGACCTTGGTGATCCCCTGGTTTTTCATGTAGTGCTACTATATGGTCAGATTTCACTTCAACCAGTTCTTTTTGTGAGCAAATACCTGCAAAACTGCAAAACATTCTAATCAGCCTCATTTGTGAATTTTACTTGCTAAACATCAGCATGTTAGCATTGTCATTGTGAGAATGTTTCCATAGTGATGTTCATGTTTAACTCGAAGCACCATTACACCTAAGTACAGCCTCAAAGAGCTGCTGGTGTGGGTATAGACTCTCAGTCTTGTTACCTCATGAATCAGTCTGATATCATGCTCATGTTTGCCATTTGCTGGCTCTTTTCTAATGTCATTTTCAGCCTAAACAGCTGCTGTTGCGATTGCTTGGTGTGTTTAACTTAAAGTCTGTTTGTCAATCCAATAAATTCCTTTGCTTATTTCTGTGAGTTGATTCACAGCAACCTGAACAGACATCAGACTCATCCACACACATTGCCACTTTTCTTTAGAGTGGATTCTAGGTCTAGCACAGGAAGAAGACTTCTTAATCCTGTCAGGTGCAAAGCTCTGATCGGGTCAGTTGTTTCTGAATGTGAATATGAGATGTTTGTTTGGCCTTGTACAAACTTAGAAAGTATCAAAACAGCAGTTACTGTGGAAAATGCATCTAGAAAAATTAGACTGTAATAACCTGCAAATAAATTAATCAAAATTAGTGCTGTCAATCGATTAAAATATTTATTCGTGATTAATCTCATGAATGTCATAGTTAACTCGCGATTAATCGCAAATTAATCGCACATTTTTATCTATTCTAAATGTCCCATTAATTATCATTTTAATACTGTTATCAACATGGAAAAGTGGATAGGCTTGCAACGTGTAGTGTTATATTTCTCACTAGCATTCTCACTTCATTCACATTTGAATGAATCAAATCTCACACAATTTAACACTGTCAATAAACAGATGACAAAAAAAATACATACTTGGTTACAAAAAAGTCCCTTCAACAACCCTTTCTAAGGGATCAAAACAGGGTGATACAAGATAAAGTTACAAAGTGCACATCATTGTAAACTAGGACTCAGCCTATAGTGCAGTTAAACCATGGCTTAAACTGTCCTTTCTTAAGTTTCCTTTGAACATACAAGCAGTCAGACTATACTGCTCTTCTGTTTATTCACCAGAGGCTGATCAACTCAGCCTCGTATTTCCCTCCAGAAAGAATGAACATTATTTGGCTATGGCTGCAGTAAGCTTGTTCTTAGTTGCGGTATCCATATGCCTCTGTGGAAAGCCATCCACTGTCACCTGGTTTTGACAAGGAGGCGGCGGAGAATTCGCATTCACGTGTGTTTGGCCATCAAGTGGTATTTCAGACTGGATGTGCTACAGTGATAACTCAGTTCACACTGACAATACACACAGATAACTTTGGTTATTTGGTTATACCATTCAGAATCTTTTTCGCATCCATTTCGGTGTTTCGCACTTGACATCCACACAAATCAGTAGCCTTCTCTTTTACAGCTAACAAGCAGGCAAGACCAAACATGTGCGTGGGGCGTGCCTATTGTTTTGTTTCCAGTTCACAAATGGATCCTGTAGTTTAATCTACTTTAATCTCGCGATAAAAAAAAGCCACTGTTAAAATTGATTTGCGTTAACGCGTTAATAACGCGATATTTTTACAGCACTAATCAAAATGAAATAAATATAGTAACTTTTTGCATGTAGTAAGTTTATATGTTTAGTCTCACTGAAACCTTTTTAGGGTTAGGGTTAGACTCATTCCTCACTGGCGTCCCACTCACCAGCGGTGCCCCTGGTGTGTTATAATGCCAAGCCAAGCTGGATACATGCTTCCACGAACTGAACCCATGCTTCCACAGTGCTGGGCGTACATGGGCGCCGCACTACTGCTGCTTTAGGTGAACAAACCCATGTTGAAGGGTGTGTTAGCACACACAGTTGGGCATATTATTACGATATACTGTATGATGACGGTATACTCTGGAGGACTTTCCTAAAAGGCAATGTGTCATACAGAAATAATCCCTCTCAATCTCAATCATGATTTATGACCCACTAGAAGTTTGTGGTGGTGTATTTATGTGCAAAGACCCTTTCCCCTGTATTCAGTGGCATGTCCACACATATTTGACTTGAGTGCCTCATGCATGTATACATGTCCATGTAAGCTTTTATCTCAGTGTACTTTAACGTAGAGGCTAACTCATTTATGAGTCTGAGATAACGCTCAGTCTTTCAAAATAGATGACAGCATTAGCTGAATATTTCCTACCCATAATGCCACAGACAAACTTTCAAAATGCAAACATGAGGTAATTAAAAAATGCTGAGCTCCTTAATGAAGCTGCAATTTCTTGTTTATCTTGTTTGTCCTAGAACGCTCTACCTGCCGTCTGTGTTTGCCAGCGTGCGTCAGTGTGTGTGTTAGTGTAAACTGAAAACTCTTGACTGTTGGTGGCACCTTTCCATCCGTTAACACAGCATGTTTGCGTGTGTTTTCAGCTCCTCTGCGCTACAACACCATGACCATCATTTGGATCTGCATGGCCCTGGTGTTCGGCCTGATCACCTTTCTGGCCATCATCATCTGCAGGAAACGGCAAGGCTACACTTTACCACACTACCCATCGCTGCTGTGTGTGGAACACTTTCTTACACTACTCTACCGTGCCTCTCTTTGTGTACTGTTGCTTGTGATCCAGACCTAATGTGCACTGTTTTTCTCCCTGCTTTTTCCACATGCTGTTTTGGTTGCAAGTAAAATGAAAGTAAAAACAAGACAGGATCTCATTTAAATGTTCAGAAGCTAAAATACCTGCAGTCCCTTTGTTATGTTGAATCAAAATATCGGACAC
The DNA here is from genome assembly GCA_037975065.1 of Chaetodon trifasciatus. Lineage (NCBI taxonomy): Eukaryota > Metazoa > Chordata > Actinopteri > Chaetodontiformes > Chaetodontidae > Chaetodon > Chaetodon trifasciatus. Next base: position 829,663 of record JBBMOE010000042.1, read on the forward strand.
ATAAATAATCTGTATGCCTTTCTATCAGTGATAAGGACGATGTGTACAAAGGAGTCTTGAATGCTAATGCTTCAGCTTCTCTCATCTTCTCAACCCTCCCTGTCTTCTCACTGTCTTATTTAGCTAATTTCTTAGCTCGCAATTTGCACCTCATAGTGGATTTAATTATGTTGATTCATGTCCAGTAGCTTGCAAGCCAAATGTTCCTACTTATCCCATCAGCCCCCCCTTCCTCCCTTTTGATGTCTTCAACTTATATCTCAGTAGTACTGCACCGAATAATTAATTTCATTGCACTTAATTAATTCATAATTCAGTGCATAATAAGTTTTTCACTTCCATTCTGTTTGATTAGAACAAAAAGATTTAAAGATGTTATCCAGGCAAAATCATGTTGTCCTGACTGCAAAGTCCTGTATATTTGATGCTACTGAGATGGAGGATTGAAAAACAAAGGCATCACTGATGGTGGAGTTGAGCATTTGAAATACTCCTGGCCAACTTACTATTAAACTCATGAGGAAATGCCAACAACTCCTTATGACAGAAACCACCAAGGGCAGTTTCATCGTTTTTATCCCGTTTTCCACACAGGAAGAAAACCTGCATCATAATGAAAAAATCCTTACAGCACTGCAGATGAATTAATGGTTGATCCCCATAAATGCTTGTGCTATACTAACTAAATGACCCTCTAATCTATATTAATGATATACAGCACTTTGGCTAATGCTATAGTGTGCAGCTGTCCCTCAAGATAATGCATGCTAGTTTCAAGTGCTTAAGTTGTCATATGCACAGCAGTTACAGGGAAGCAGTCATTGGCAATGACAATCTTCATTCCTAGGTTCTCCAGCAATGCCAAAGTAAGTAGAGTAAGAAAAATCAAGAATCTAAGACATAAGTCATAACAAGAAGTTCAAATGTAGGAGTAGAATACAATTAAAATACAATTAAAAATATAAAATTTATATATATACATACACACACACACACACACACACACGCACACACACATACATATATATAACCTGCAGACTACCATAGAGACTTATGGGTGACTTTTATGTCTCCATTTCATCACTTTATGAGACAGTTTGCCAAAACTTAGAATAAATTTAGCAGCCCTTCTGTCATCTACAGAACTTGGTTTTTACTTTGTTGTTAACTTCCACTTCAATATCTGTGGTAGCTGGAACAAGTCAGTAAATGAAGCAGAAAGGACACAGTTCATAAGGACTGTCTGTGTGGATGTTGCACCAGCCTTGCCAGGTTTTAAAGTGACTACACAGACAGAAAAAAAGAAAAAAAAAGTTAAATTTCCTGCTCCTCCAACAGTGCCCATACCAAATGAAGCTAGCACAGGGAACCTTTCCAGTGCATACAAGACCACAGTGCCAATCAATCATGCCAGCTCATTTAAAAACCAACAGAAAATGAACTACCTCTGAAAAAAACTGCGCAATTGGAGATGATAGGAAGCTACAGACTCATGAGGGGCAAGAGACTGCTGCTTTTTAATCTTATGTGTGAACGAGGTGTTAAAACCTTTATTTATTTCTTTTTGTCCTGTGTCTCCTAAATCCCCTCCTGAGATATGTGTACCGTGCCTTCTAAATATGATTATTGATGTGAATTATTTTAACTTGGAAACATGGAAGCATACCCATAGAAAAATGTTTGTAATTTTTATTGTAAAGGGAACCTTTGCAATGATAGTTAATAGTTTTTTGGTTCACCCAAATTCTTATTTGCAATTATAATTCTAAATTATGAATGTCTTTCGTTTGTGATGTATGAACTGACCTTTGAAACATTTCTCTTTCTTGACTTCTTTCCCTTTAATTGTTTCCAGTGAGAAACTTAATTAACAGGGTGAACTGGTTGACTGGTTGTTCTTTAGAAATAACTAAGTATCACTAAGTGATGAGTAGCTCTGTTGAAGTTAACAATTCATTATGAACAATTATTGATTTATTAATAATGAGCTGGAGTTTGATAGCACAAATGTTTCACTATTGTCCTGTATTCATCCCGCCATATGTTTATGTGTGTGCATGTGTGTGCGTTTGGATGACTGTGTGCGTATTTGTCCTTTGTGTGTGTGTGTGTGTGTGTGTGTGTGTGTGTGTGTTTGGATGACTGTGCGTGTATGTGCGCGACTGTGTGCGTATTTGTCCTTTGTGTGTGTGTGTGTGTGTGTGTGTGTGTGTGTGTGTGTGTGTGTGTGTGGTTTGTATAGACACTGTGGCTACAGCAAAGCCTTCCAGGACTCTGATGAGGAGAAGATGCATTACCAGAATGGTCACGGTATGTTTGGCCCGTCCCTCAATTATTACCAATAATAAATTCGATTGCATTCCTTGATGAGGTCGCATTTTCGTCCCCATTGTAAAAAAGTTCATCTTTAAAGCAAACAGTTTTTATCACGTGTTGATTGATTATAGAAGCCCACTGGCCTTATTCCCTGCATGCTGTTTATTCTTTTCCTCTGTCTGTCTGCTTCTGTCTGTCTGAGTCATTTCTTCCTTTTCATCAAGATTTCCCTCTGCACACCGGTGACAGGGGCTCAGATGTGATGTTGTTCTCATTCTCCGATATGTGACCAAATGCTAATGTTGTTTATCTTAGTGTCATTCCCCGACGCAAGGTTCTATATCGACCCGCACACATACGAGGACCCCTGCCAGGCGGTCCACGAGTTTGCCCGAGAAATTGAAGCTTCCAGGATCAAAATAGAGAAAATCATTGGTTCAGGTAAAACCATGAACTTGTGTGCGCTCACACACCAGCAGAGGCGCACACACACACACACACACACACACACACACACACACACACACACACACACACACACACATACACACACTGAGAATCATTGGCTGAGCTAACTTAAAATCATTGGCCAGTGTAAAGGCTGTGGTGTGCAGCAGAGAGGAGGATGGCAGAGCGGAATCAGAGCGTTGCGTGGGACTGTCAATCAAAGCTCCTCAGACAGGCAGTGAATACTAACACTGTGTCAGCTCCACAATATACCGTGTTAGATATGACTCCTGCACACATACAGAGAAATATTAAGTATAGAACTGAGGAGGAAAAATAACAGCAATCACACAAGATAAGGATTAATGAGAAAGAGGCTGATGGATGATTAGCTTACTTCCAGTTCTGCACATATATGTACACAGAAAGCACCGGGTTGATTTGTTTCTCTTATCTAAACTAGTAAATTATCATAAGACACATTCTCATTTATTAACCATGGCTTAAGAGGGGGTGGTGGTGCAGCTAAGCACAGCACATGTTGAATACAGTTGAATAGCATCCAAGGTTAAATGTATCTTAATGAATCGTGTGTGTGTTTAGGGGAGTTTGGGGAAGTGTGTTATGGACGCATGAGACTCCCAGGGAAAAGAGACATCCCAGTTGCCCTGAAGACCTTGAAGGCAGGATACACGGAGAAGCAGAAGAGGGACTTCCTGGCTGAGGCATCCATCATGGCCCAGTTCGATCATCCCAACGTCATCCGCCTAGAGGGAGTGGTGACCCAGAGTACGCTATATTAGTCTTGTTGATCACAAAGTGATAGCATGATAGAAAATCTGCAATGTTGATGAGTGTGAGCATGAAAGTTAGACAGTAAAAACACATTTTCAGGCTACATGAACGTCACAAACTTCAGCTATCATCTGTCATGTAGGTTTTAGAAAACTTGTGTGAAGCTGTCACAGCTTTTGCCCCTTAGTTAGCAATTGAGGGCTCTTCTTTTGACTTATGCTATCCACTCACATTTTGTTGAAGTAAGCCCATAGTTAGGTGGACTTGAGCTGAAGAGTTTTGAGGAAAAGGCTTCCTCAAGTACCTCTGTGCTCATGAAGAGGCAAGGAAAGATTTAGAAATGGCTTAACTTTTTCCAGGGAGCTCAAATCACATGGGATGATGATAAATTGGAGTCATTTTTACTGGGATGGTCAGAGAGTAGAAGGAGGTAAAAGAGTCCTTACTTGAATGGTCATAAAGGCAATAATTGCATTACATCACTGATTTTAAAGCCTATCCCATCTGACAGAGTTATTCTAACCATTACAGATTGTTTATCAAACTAGAGTCATTTCATACAGTTTACTTAAATACTTAGAGTCATTTAAAACTTACCCCATTTAGTAGTACTAAAAAACTCAACAGCAGCATGTTGTTGTGGTTGATTGAGAAGGATTTTCTGCCAAAGTAAGACTGCCTCATTTCTTAATGGACATATCTGAGACATTGTTTCTAAACATGAAATCACTGCCGAGTGTGTCACCAGTTACAGATGCTTTCAGTTCCACAGAGCTTTTGCTGTTCATTTGAATTTGTATTGAGGTGGTGGCAGACACATTGTACCCCTCTTCTGTACTACACACTACAATTGTATGCAGTATTTACTATTCAGTCATTTTTCTAGTATACCATTTTTTTTGCATACAAAGCAATTAGCATACCTCACTGTTTTATACCCACAGGAAATGATACAATATGTGGGTCTATAGAATGCCACCATCCATTAAACTTCACTGACAGACAGAAGAATGACTTTTGAAAGATTGAATATTGTATTACTTTGGTTCGTGTTTTCCAAGCTGTCTCACTACCATTTAGAATTTATTTTAATATTTTGTCATTGTGACCAGTAACAGTACATCCAGTATGACCATACTGATCTTTTGAGTATACCCAGTTCTACGTACTACATATTGAAGCATTGCTTAGAATTAGCATACCATGTGGAACTGAACATCTATGGAAACCTCAGCAAAAGGTACTTAATCAGTGTTGAACATCAATGTAAATACACGTAGTACAATATGTATCCTGTATATGTGCAGTTCAGCATAGGAACAACTCTGAAGGTGTGTTTGTTTCCTCAGGCAAACCAGTGATGATCATCACGGAGTACATGGAGAACGGCTCTCTGGACTCATTCCTCAGGGTTGGTATTAAAGCTTTTGAGGGATACTAAGCAGCAAATGTTCTGTTTCCTTTTAATTTTGTCTGATTTTCTTCAGTTAAAACATACATAACTTACACTAAGCTGACCTGAGGTAAGTAAGAGACACATTATCTTAAATATACTGTGTATATGCATGTGCATAGAAACTACTGTGCTGGATAAAAAATTAGATCGAGTAAAAATAGATTTAGAATTAAGATAAGATAGAGCTCTCACAGTGCAAATTAAAGTTCAATGTGTCAAGGCCCTCAGAGGATAAGTGTCTCCTCTTGCACAGAGGGGAGTCATTGTGCAGCATTATTGCAGCGGGTAGGAATGACTTCCTCTGGCAGTCCTTACCACAGCGGAGAGGAAGAAGCTTCCAACTGAAAACACTCTGCTGTCTGATTAGTAGGTCAGGCAGGGGATGTGAAGTGTTGTCCATTATGTTGAGCAGTTTGTGCAACTTCCTTCTCTCAACAACCAACTCTCGAAGCTCCAGAGCAATCCCCAGCACAGCGCCAGCTTTCTTTATCGGTTTATTCCTTTTGCTGGTGTCACTGGCTCTGATGCTGCTACTCCAACAGATGGCTGCAATGAAAATTGCACCTGCAACAACAGACTGCTAAAAGATCTGCAACATCTTGCTGTACACATTAAGTGACCTGCGCTTCCTTCCTTTTTACGTTGTCTGTTGATCAGTAAGTGGCGATCTTTTCCTCCACTTTTAAGATGCGATGGCTGTGACTGCTCCTCGTCCATGCCCGCTGAAAATGATGTATCTTGATGTTAACTTCATAGCAATTTTTAAAGGCTTTGATTTAAGATCAGTGCATTTGTTTTGATAATCGTGTGGATTTCCAAAAAGCCCCCATGGTCGGATCAATTTCACATCAACACATCAACTTGTGTGAAAATGTCACAATCTCCAAACTTGGCGATACATGATTTCCACAGGAGAGCAGCATCACTTCCTGTGTGTCAGACTATTGTTGGCAGGAGAAAGGCAGCGGTGGTTTAGAGCAGCAAATGTGAAAGTTTTCTTTAACAAGATATAAGTTGATTTAACATTGTATTACATCTACAATGTCAAACAGCTCCAGTATTTGCTTATATGAAAATACTGGGGATTATTACTTAAAAGCAAATCCCTGCCATGTTTTATTCTCTTATCTTTACTCTCTTCTATATCTTGATTAAAATCTCTTCTATTATCACTCTCCTCATCTTTTCTGCATCTTTCTCACGTTTTTTTGATCTGCCCTTAAAACTCTCTCTGCTTCCTCCTCCCTGATCTTTCTTTCCCTTTTCTTTTCTGCTTTCCTGTAGAGACATGATGGCCAGTTCACCATCATCCAGCTGGTCGGGTTGCTGCGCGGCATTGCGGCTGGCATGACCTACCTGTCTGACCTGGGCTACATCCATAGAGACCTGGCTGCCCGCAACATCCTGGTCAACAGCAACCTAGTGTGTAAGGTGTCTGACTTCGGCCTGTCCCGAGTCCTGGAGGATGACCCTGATGCTGCATACACCACCAGTGTGAGTTTTCATATTGAGGCAAGCATTAATGTAGCACACACACACATTCAGACGCACACACACACACACATGCAGACATAGTTCTTTTTAAGAAGTGATAAGTGTCAGGGAGTGGTAATCACATCTAATGAGACTGAAAAAAAAACACTTTAAAATATGCACAGACTTAAAAAGAATGAAGGTGTTCACTCATAGTGAAGATGTTATATGTCACAGTTATGGCTCCAGCCTCTGAAGAATGATCACAATGGGTTTCATGTAGATTTTTAAGGGATGCTCCACCAATAAACACCAAGAGAGACACACAGAGAAACTGCTCATCATGAATGGCACCATCAGCACTTTGGGTTTCACGATAAAGCCCTACCACCACCATCACATAAACATGCATTCATTGATAAGTAGCTTTAATAAATGATGTCTGGCTGATACATAGTACACTTCATAAGGTCAGTATCTGTACCAATACTGATCCAGTGGATCTGAATTGCGAATGCTCAGAAAACCCCCTATTCAAACTCCACAGTTTGTAACGTTGGGTTTTGTTAACAGTTCCTCAAGCTCAAGCTGAGGAACAAAGATCCTCAAGAGCTACCAAACACATTATACAACTGAGCAGTGCTCCCTATAATGAGCTAAGTAAACTTTGTGTGTAAAAGCAGTGGTGCTCCATCTTCAAGGCCGGTGGAGACATAGTAGCAGCCTTGAGCAGCAAGTGTGTCAAATTTTAAACTCCAGACTTCACACATCATTTTAGATCATAGATCATCAAAGTTAACAAAAGGACCAAAAAAATAAAATGTTAAAACAATGAGTTCAGCTTTCTCTTGCCAGAGGGTCATTATAGCCAGCAGATTATCTTTGTGTAACCTTTATATAAGAAGGCAGTTCCACTGAAATCTGACCAAAAATGTGGGCTCAAGGCAAATACAACTGCACAAAAGTAATGCAAATACAACTGTATTTAATAGATAGTAAGTGAAAAATCATCTGTGTAAGTGCTCCAGTTGAGTGCGGCCCAATATTAAACCTGCAGCCTGATGGGAACAAATCTATTAAGCCTTAACTTTAAAAAAAAAGCCAAGGCAGCTCCTTCCAGAGTCTGATGCTATCGGCTCACAGCACACAGATGGAAATCAGCATTTGACACATTTGTCTGTTACAGTCTGTTAAAGCACAGCAATCAGATTACAGACAGCAAGGTGATTATGTGCAGCATCACTCAGAGACATTCTGAAGGGGAAGGGGATTGTAGATGGTGATATTACAGACACTATAGCGTCATTACCGCACATCTTGAATTAATGGCGGATAATGGCTGAGGATTAATACAGTTCACATCACTGCCTGGAAATCTGAATAAAGTGAATAAAGCTGCCTAATCTATGCAGTCTGACAGCAAAGTCACTTTGAAGAACCTGAAAGTATTGCGATCACGAGTTAAGGTTAGAGAATTCCAGTGGGCTCATTTTGCTGATTTTAATGTTTAGGAAGACATCAAGTGTCTATAATGGGCTACTTTTTGAGAGTAACCTTCAAATGTTTAAAATAACCCGCAGGGAGTGCTTTGTTTGTCTAAGAAGTGATGTATCCATTTGTCAACCTAATTAAGTGTCAGTTTTATATCAAGAATAATGTAAGTAGTTCACATACTTGCTAACATTTGCAAGTCTATTCTTGTCTTGGCCTGCAACACATGTTCACACTGGCTCTGTTTAGCTGTTTAACCACAGCGTTCTGTTTAATGTTATGCTCTCATTTAGATTTACTTAGGGCTGGAAAGTGCTATACTTCAGTACACATGTAGGTATTCCTTTACTAACCTATTTCTTCTTCTATACCTTCTATACTACTTTGTACTACTTTGTTATTACATTTCAGTGTTTTATAGGATACTAACCCTAACCCATACCCTAACCCTTACTACTTGGATGACTAAGATTTTCCACACTAAACATAAAAACATCATATAGTATGATACATTGTTACAGATGAAACTAGTCCTCATTATTCAGTTAAGTTAAAATAGTTCAAATGATCCCCTTTCACAAGACAAGACCATTGAATACTGTACATAATAACAGTGTGAATGGGGCCTTTCTGCATGAGTGTGTCTGCTTTGGTTCTTTTAACTACATTTTGCTGATGATACCCCTGTACCTTTATTTTTATTGGGGTAGTTTTAGACTTTTATACTAGACAATACCACTTTAAGTTAAACATGCCATAAAACCAAAATGATGAACTAGAAGATGCTAAAAGATGAAGGGAGCGTTGAACAAATGAACCCTTTCACATCTGCAAACAGCAGGGCACAGTGAACGGAGTTGGATACCTCGCTGAGAAGTTGGAGGTTTGCAGTCTGTCACCTGCAGCTCTTCATGTAACAGCTCACTGGCTGCTCCTTGTTGTTGTCCCTGCAATATTTCAAACTGATCCACTGTCAAAAAAAATCCCATTACGGTTGGCTTGGTTTGTGGACACATTTTTGATGGACGATAGTGGACAGTGTCAGTCTTACTGACAAACATGTTGCATTTCCTGTGAGGAAATCAACTCATGTTTCACAAATTAAATGCTTTTAATCTGAAGCTGCAGCAGCAGGAAATGTTTGGTTTGCATTAGGAGGAACTTCACAGCCCTGAAGCCCTGCTTCCGCTGTTGCACAGTGTTGTTTGCTTGTTTTTGCAAGTGTATTGACATTGACATTCACAAAATTGCATCAAATTTAACACTTTGTGTCCTTGGGCCCCCAGTAGATCCTTTGAATGGTTCTTGAGATATAGAAAAGATGTCCATACATACAGACAGACAGATTCCTTGCCTTATAGTTAGATGTGTTTTGACTGTCCCATGCTCTATTTGAACAGCCTTGTGGCTTAAGTTCTCAAGTCTACCTCATGAGATTTGTTGACAATACTAAGAAAAATGGTTCTCTAACCTCAAGATCTCAGACAGTCTGATAGACCCTGGTCAAACTCCCTTATGTTCCTGACAGGGTGGAAAAATTCCAATCCGCTGGACAGCCCCGGAGGCCATCACTTACAGGAAGTTCTCCTCCTCCAGTGATGTGTGGAGCTATGGAGTGGTCATGTGGGAGGTGATGTCTTATGGAGAAAGACCATACTGGAACCTCACCAACAGAGATGTGAGCACTACTTTTTGACCATAACTGACCTTCAATGTAGTTTCATAGCACTGTATTCATCCATATTTTGCTGTACATGTGCAGGTGATCAAATCTGTGGAAGAGGGCTACAGGCTGCCTGCTCCTATGGGCTGCCCTGCTGCTCTACACACCCTCATGCTGGATTGCTGGCAGAAGGATCGCAACGAGAGGCCACGCTTTTGCCAGATAGTCACCGTTCTTGACAAGCTAATCCGCAACCCGGAGAACCTGAAGTCTATGGACACGCTCTGCAGGTGGGTGGGCCACTGAATAGATCCATATTTACAGTGTAGCAACAGGGGCGCATTGTGTCACATGCCGAGGAGTCTTTTGATTTAATTTGGCATGACAGTTCGCCAACATTTAATCAAATATTGGTTCATGTGATTAGCGGATTAAGCTGCAAATCAAAGCAAGACACCTCTGCGAGGGGCTGAGAAGATGATCTCCTGGACAATATATGGTGACAGACTGTTAGGCTACTAAGTAACTGTCCTGGTGTGGGAGGCAGAGTAAATCCAATCTCATCCAGCTGCTATCAAACATGAGCGCAGTGGGATAAAGTTGCAGCCTAAAGTTTCCCTCAAAGTTCTCTGGCAGATGAAGCGAGCGGTCGTGTTCGTTTTCCGATAAGCTCATCTCTGATAGACGCGTTGTGTGTTAAGTAAAAGCCTAGCAGTGATATTGACATTGATCGGCAGTGAATGTGGGAGCAGTTTGAGAGGACACCCGGGCTGAAACTGGACCTGTGTAAATTGCTCTGTTCAGATCTCAGGTCCTGCAGAGTCAGTGGTGCATGGCACTGTGCGTGTGTGTGAGGTGAGAGAAGTAGTAAGTGGAGGAAGAGCAAGAGGAGAAGGAGGAGTGTTAAGGATTTCTCCCTGTATTAATCTACCCAAAGCAGCAATCCTGCAACCACAGCAGTCACCTCTTCTCTATCATTTTAACTGCTATTGATTTTCTGCCTCAGCTGCTAGCACATTTCAAAGCCCCCTTTCCCCTGGTCGCTCTGCCTCTTGCTCACTTTTTGACTCTTTTCTTGTTTTCAGACTCCCTCCAACTAATCTTTTTGTCTTCCCATTCATCTTCCTCTCTCCGTCTATCAATGGCCATCTGTCTCTCTCTCGGTCTCAGTTTAAGCAGTCCTCCGCTGATGGAGAGAGCTATCCCAGACTTCAGCAGCTGTAACTCAGTAAACGAGTGGCTGGACACCATAAAGATGAGCCGCTACAAGGACCACTTTGCAGCAGGGGGGTACCACAGTCTGGGACACGTCATAGGCATGAACCAAGGGTAAGCACTGACCATGATGGAAAGTGATAACACAGAGGGGATGGGAGCTCTTGGCAGTAGGTAGCTGATGGAGTCTACCAGCTTAAAGAATCTGCACGATGAGGAGTTGTAGCTTCTACACATTTAGACCATTATAAACCTGCTCCAGGTACAAACAGAAAACAGAGATAAAATCTGCTTGATTGTCGTGTTTCTGCACCGAACATTTTCTTCATTAATTACCACCTCCATAGATCTATCTAATGAGCTTCTTCTATTGCTCCGTCACAAACATAATACACCATCCAGCAGTAGCTTTATATCTGAACCAGGGGTCACGATCTCAGCTTGTGTTTATTTCAATCAGCTTTCAAGTCTCTCCTTCACAACTATCTTTGCACACAACATGACTACATCTCTCTTTTCAAGTGAAATTTCTTTGATGCTCTTGCAGCAAGTTGTGAGTTGTGCCTCATAACGCTGATATCCAAATACAGGTGGGATCTCAAATACTACCAAATAATATAATGATCTGTGCAGGCCACTATTAAATAAAGGCTGGGTAAAAGGGAAAATAGAGGTGTAGGATGTGCTTCTGCTTTGCCAATTTTTGGATAAAAAAAATCAGTGATCAGTGTCAAGCTACTGTCACTGAAGCTCAACAGCTCCTGCAGCTATGGATTTCACATTAAAAGGCCTGTCTGAAAAGAGACATGTCCTTTGAGCCACTGGAAAGCTTTTGCTGTGAAATATCTGTGCATAATGGGTCTCCTGAAGCTTAGTGCAGTGATTCTCCACTGGTGGGTCACGGACCTGTTTTCAGTGGGTCGCAGGCCCCAAAAAAAGTTAAGAAAAAAATGCTTTTATTTTGATGGGGATCTTTTATCTATCATCTATTTGTGTCGTGGCTTGCCTTGCGGCTTGTCAGTAAGGAGTGATGGTTGGTCCCAGAGCCAGACCAGTTGAGAACCAGTGGCTTAGTGCTTATGACATAAACTATGTAATCGTTCAGTGCCGGCTGCAATTACTGATCTTTTAGGCCACTTGGGGGCAGCAGAAACAATTTGTGAACACAATGATGATATATCATTACCTTTTAAGTTGATATGGCTAATTTGTTGCCTATTACAAATCCAGCACTTAAGGAGCAACATAACAATGCATTTGGAATCATGTTTCTGACCACCAACCAGTCCGATATTGACTTTATGGTTTTGGCCTCCACCAAATCCTCAAAGAAATATCCAGCTCTTTAACTGCTAAATGTTCACAAGCCAGGTCCTAACTGTCTGTCTCTGGCTGTTTGGTGCTGAGCAGGTAGTGTACAGCAGGTTTTTTCCCCTGAAAATAGCTGCCTGTTGTGGCTGAAAACAATGTAAAGCCTGTACTGAATAAAGGCCTTGTTCTCTCTGCTGCATGAAATTCCCAGGCCAGGGGCGCATTAGCTGAGAAGGTACAGTATCTCCTGCCAGAACTCAGTGTTCCCCAAAGTGACTCAAACAGTTTAAAGGCCATCATGGATCGCTAAAACTCTTGATTTATTTGTTTGTTTTGTGTGTGTGTGTGTGTGTGTGCGTGTGTGTGTGTGTGTGTGTTTATATTTCTGTGTGCATTGTGCAGGGACATCCAGAGGCTTGGGGTGACGCTGATGGGCCACCAGAAGAAGATTATGACCAGCGTCCAGCTGATGAGGGCGCAGGTCCTCAACAAGAGCGTGCCGTCTGTGCACGTATAACTCCAACACTGAGGTTTCTTTCTGCTGAAAGCTAGAAACCCAGGTTTCTATAAGGTCTAAAAGGGACTCCGTGGAATTTAAGATGATAAATGGGAGAAGAAAATACGCAGGAACTTTACAAGACTTTTTCCTCGAGAAGTTGAAGAACAAAACATGAAAGGTTTTAACTATGGAACAAGTAAACATGACTTCTTTGGGACAAGTCCGACCTTTCATTTTTTTCCTATCCAACTGCATTTTCTGAGTTTAAATGTCTTGTTTATAAATGGAAAGACTGCCTTAATTACCACAAATTATTTTAATTTTATTGTCTACAAAGAGAAGATAATTTATCAATCATGAATTTATCAGAGAAATATGATTTTCTGAACCGGGCAATAGCAAGAGTACATGGAGTGATGTAGCGGGTGGGGGTGGGGATAGTGGGTGTTTTCAAAAGTTCTGCTGACACTCGCTGCCTCTCCTGCAGTAACAGCTTGAGGAGAATGAGGCCCAGAATGAGGCTTGAGTCAGAAAAAGTGGAGAAAAGTGAGACAGGGCTCACCCGAGTTGCCAGATCATCTCCACAGCGGAGAAGACCTATTTCACCCCAGGCTATTAATACCAACAACAGGCACACTTCTCTGCCATCCAACCTTGATGAATGACCCCATGAGAGCCCAAGAGCCCTCTGCCCAGTTTGAAGCTGCGTGGCGCACAACTACTGTACTTGGAAGATGTGTATGATTCAGTTCCAGTGCACTTTATTCTACAATCTCTCTGTGTTGGAAAGGCTTTGCAGTTGTTTCACAAATGTCCCCTCAGTCACAGCTGGAGCCACAGTGGTGATCTGTTTGAAATTATTACAGAAATAATGGCTAACTATAGAATATAAAACCCCAGCAGAGAAAGAGCCATCTAACATTCATTAGTGCTGTAAGTAGCTCGCTTATGAGATTTCTTTCCGAGTTTTCCTCACCGTGACAGCAAACCGAAAAGAAAATGTATGGAAATTACATACAGTATGTCTTTAAATATGCATACTAAATAATATTGTCAGTTTCAAATTGTGATAAGTTCTACATCTGATGCATTTTCAATATATTAGGGGATTCCTTGTTATACCTCTTATTTCAGATTTTTTCCAAATGCACTGCTATTTAAAATGCATTTCAAATCAGGTTTAGCAACAGTTAGGAACCAATGTCAGCTCTGAATGTCAAAGTTTGTTCTTTATCTTGGGAATAGTGGTTTGATAAATTCATCTTAGCCAAAGGATAACTCACTACCCCTCAGTGGTATAGATATTTGTCATCATGTGACCTAACTTCCAACTTACAGTAACTAACGTCATGACAGCTGAGTCACAATGAAGAGCTGGTGAGGAATGAGATGTGGTTGAAATCTCAACAAAAAGCAAGTAAGTGGACCATGAGTTAAGATTAGAGAAAGAGAAAGAACTTTTTCAGTTTCATTGTTTCTCTAGATATATAGAATAAATATGTCTCACATCAGGCTACATGCTTTTAACTCATTAGTTTCTGTTAGAGAAATTCATGTAGCTTAAAGGCCTGTTTGAAATGCATTTGGAAGATCCCTTTATATTGAAAATGTCATGAAATGTATAATGGCCAAAACTTATGTCAGTTAACATTTGGTTTTGCTTTGTTTGTTAGTTATGTAGCTAGTAGCAAGCTCATTGAAGTCAAGCAGCTGGTATTAATGTTAACGGACAACTAGATGCTAACTCTAGCTTCTACTACATTATCTGGTGTACAAGAGGAGAATGCTAATTAGCTACGCAGATATTGATTTGTTAGCTAACCTCTGGTAAATATCTAAATATAATTACATAAGAATAGATAAACTGTCAGAAGTGTTTGTGGAAAAACGGCAGCACAAAATAATATCTGTTTCAACACTAAACAACACCTGTTTACAAAGGCTGTCCTGTCACATGGCTGCTGGTGTCCCACTAAGCAGTCCATGAAGTCTTAGCAAACTTTATCCTGAAGTAGCCCATGACTGCCAAACATACAAAATGTTCTACAACATTTTTGTATTTAAATTTTCCCTTAAATATTAATCTTTAAAATTCATTAGATATTTACCCAATATAAATATACTGTACATCTTTTTAGCTTTCAACCAAAATTATACAAACCTATATTAGGGTGGATAGTCCACTACACCCAAGTTGTCTTCTGAGTATTCTGCTTGGAGGCTGTGTTACACCTCAAAGCCCTCTTATTCTCTCGGCATTTATGAGGGAAATAGTGCAGAAGCTTGTTTAATTCAGTGGATGTTTTGGGATCAACGTCAGCACTAATGCTATTCAGTGCAATAATTCCATACCCCAGAGAGCATATGTGAACACATCGTTTGTGTGAATGCTGGGAACGTGGTGCACATAAGCTACACAGACTGTAAAATAAAGTGTTACTTCTGATTAAATGTGATTGCACTGTTTGCCTCAGTGTTGATGAAAAGGTGAAGAAGAACATGTAAGTAGAATGTTTGTATCTAAACGCTCTCAAAATGACATAATCAGCCCTGATTTATACCCCCCTCTGTGCCATCAAGAGAATGTCTTTTTCTCGTGCACCTCGGTAGGTTTTCCTCTAGATGATTGATGTCAGTTTTTATTAGAGAAGAACCTCATGAGACTTCTTGAATATGTATCATAGTGGCATTTCACGACTGGTTTCAACTCTTTCTTTTTTCTTTAGAATGCTTTTGAAGACACTGGACTTGAACTGAAAACCCATATTTTATAAAGTTAGGATATGTTTTTGCTAGATGAATTGATTTATAATGTATACAGCAAGTTCAGTCACTGGAAGGAAGAAAAAAAACAACTGGATTTATTCACAGTTCATTATTTATTCATATTCATTTGTTTTCCAAATAAAACAACTCCGAGAGGTTTTATTACAGTTGATGAATCATCCTTGTTGCTAATGATAAATGTGCAAACTGTCCATAAATACACAATAAAGGAACGTTTGTCTGTGTGTGACTGCAACTGTGATTTTCCGACTGTTTCTAAAAGAAGAGGGAGCTGATGTCCCATCGCACGTCCACTCACGCTTGGTTCTTGATGTATGCAAACTCAAAGCCTCATGGGAGGTGTAGTTGTTGAATGCAACCCAAATAATCATTGTTTGATGTTGGTTTAAAGCTGCACTAAGTCATGTTTTTTATGTTAACAACAGATCAAATGACTACATGTAATATGAAAGGTGACAAATCCATCATCCAACTCTGAAGCTGGAACCATTTAATGTTTCCTTTATCTCATTGCTTTGGTTTTCTGGTGCGGAAGATCTGTTCTAATCAACACCGTGTTTGGAAACAGCAGGCTGCTGATCTACCAAGCACCAAACGGCAGACATACATCGTCAGCAACTAGCCAGTACAGAAAGCTGAACATAGGAGCAAAAAAGCTTCATATTTTTCTAAAAGAAGAGTGAATGTTTGTGAGGATGACACAGACACATCTTCAAATAGATGCTAATGTTGCTTGGTGTCTGCTTGTTAACATATTAGCCATGATGAGGTCATAATGTCATATGTTGCCATTTAACTTTTTGTGGAGCTTTTCTACTGATAGGAGGCCAAATAAAATCAGGTAATGCAGAACTTTTTTTTGGATCTCATACATTAGTACATAACCATTTACCTTAGAATATTGACACTATAGAAAAGGCCAGTGTTGTGTCTTTTACAAAGACTTCTCACCCTTTGTAAAAAATGATGTTGGAATTAGAGAAGTGGAACAGAAGTTATCTTAAACCAGTGGCAGGGCATTAGTGCTTGATATGTTCAGGGCCGAGACTGCAACTATCCCCAGAAGTCAGTGGTGAATGAATAATGTCCGTTAACCACAAAGAAAAAAAAAATGCATTCACCTGCTGGTGCACTAAACCTCCCTGCGTGGGATTTTCTACGGTTTCAACTCAACAAACATGAAAGACATCAGCGTGTCGTCCTGAATGCGTCTGACAGGCCTCAGAGGGAGATTTGCCTGAGGAGCACTGGATCATTTTAGTAATCGCCTCACATGGTCCAAAGATCATTTGTAATGAATATTTTTCCTGTGTTCAGACAGAGCAGAGCTCAAGAAAACTCATCTAGGACTCATCTCTGACAGAGAAATCCATCATTACCCAGTCCAGTTGGTCACATACAAGAAGCATATTTATATTCACCCTGAGGTGTTTGATCAGCAGTCAATCTGTATTTCGCAGCACCATAACACTCACTCTGCAACACTCAGGTTGAAAACAATTGACTTTGACTTCCTTAATGCTCACTGCTGAGTTTTTGAGTAAATTGCTTTTTTTCTGTGGGAATGAGCCCTGACCCAGCTCTGAAACATCATTTCGAGCTCAGCCTGAATAGGGAATGGACCTGATGAATCTGTGTCTGAGTAATTGTCCTTTCCTTCACCTTAGGAGGGCTGTTAGGAGATAATCCTCTCCTTGGTGAAACAAGACCTAACACAACATCATTAATCTCATTACTAAGGCCGTGTTGCTTTGTTGCCACCGAATCCCACGCCCAATTATCAGCCACAGCCCTGTCCCCAAGACGATGCAGAGTTCCGCCCATCACTAACGACCATCTACACTGTCCCCTGATTGACTTCACAAGAGCGGCGGTGATAGCACTTTGTATCTGCACTCAGACACCCTGCGAGGTTGTGTCCGTGTCCTGATGTCCCATGGTTTACTGCGAACCGAGGACAAAGCTGATCACGACAACACGACAACAGTTTCTTATCGCCTGACAGCAGGTCCGCATCATGCGGGAGCGGTAGACAATGTACATGGATTTAAACGCTCAAGCATTTATTGTCAAGTTTGCTTCTATCGTAAAATAGCAACAATACAAATTCATTAACCAGTTTTCAAATCTGTGTAAATCTCTGCACAGTCATAATGAAGTCTTTGTGAACAACCTTGGAACAATGCATGTGTATAGCTTGCAGTGCTGTAATTCCACCAGTGTATTTCATCGAGTAAACAACCCGTGAGAGCCGAACAGGAAGCAGTCACTGGGGATTGCCCTGTCAGTTCACTCCGCCTGCCGCTACGGGTAAGTTTAGTTTGGTCTTTATTATTATTTCACTGCTGTGAGGGGACTTTTCCCAAAACAAAACACAAAAATCTTTCAGCTCCACTATTTTAGAGCACTTTATTTGACAGGATGGGAAAAAGGTGTACAAAATTTATCACTAGCTGGGTTTTATTGGATTGACCTGCCACAGTTCTACACAAAATGTGATTTATACGCTATAAGAGGAAGGGAACACTCTGTATTCAAAAGCAAACTGTTGAGTAAGCCTAAAGCTCTCAGTTCAGTGTGAGGCCACCGTGCCTTTTCCTAAAAGAACAACAACATGGAAGAAGTGAATTTTGTGTATCCTCCTCAGGAAAATAAATGACTAATGGAGGTGTGCCAGAGAGAAAGAGGCTTTCCCTTTAGAGGTTAGGCCTGGGTCAAATTACTAGTCAGTGTGTTTCCATGCACCTCCATGACTGCCTGCTTTCTGCAGACAGTCATGCTTCTGCTTCTTTATTATTGTAATTCACTGTTTAACACCCTGAGTCGCTCTTCTGTGTCTCAACTTTTGGTTCAAAATGCAGCTGCTAGACTTTTAATTAATATACAGCGCAGGTCAGACACTACACCAGTGTTGCCCAATCTACACTAGTTATCCATAGAATTTTAAAATTATCTTAATTACCCATAAAGCACTTCACTGACTGGCCCCACTTTATATTTCTGAATTACTGTGTCCCTTGTCCACTGGCAGGTCACTGAGGTCAAACTGTTTGACTGTCCCAAATTTTTAGTCCAAGGGTGTCTGAGCTTTTGCCCTTGTGGTTCCCATCCTTTCTTTACTTAAAGAACCAGTTGACAGGAAGCTGTGACGAACTCATTTATGTCGTGTGTGTTTTCCTTTCTGTGTCATTTTTGTGTTTTTATTATCTTTATTTTACTCTTTTCCCCTCTTTTGACTATCTACTTTCTCTTCAATGTTTGCATTGTTCACTATCTTGTAACTCTAGTTTTGACATTTTATGAAGTTTACTTTTACTTACTTTTGCATTGTATGGATTCTTATAATTCTTGTATCATGCAAATCTGCTTGCCGTAATCAGGGTAATAGATAAGGAAAACATGTTAGTCATGACCAGATTTCTGCAGAAGAAAACAGATGTCTAGGTTTCTAATCAGGTTTTTGTAAGTAAGCATGTGCATGGAAAAGACGTCAAAGTCATCAGTGTGACAGCAGTGTGGTGGAAGGAAAGCAGAGATCATTATACGTGTTGTTACATCCATGTTGTCAAAAATTATTCATTTTAAGTCCAACCAAATCTGAAAGAAATCTCTGTTGGTCTAAAAAAGTTCCCACAGTTCAGCATTAGATAGATAATTTGTAAAACTGAGACACATTCATGCAATGAGAAAACACCATGTGCTCTCGTTACAGAGCCCGTCCTCTCGAGGCGTCATCAAAAGCCCCTGACACACACACACACACACACACACACACACACACACACACACACACATATACGTATAAAAGGAAAAAAATTATTTATACCTGGGTTTTACTAACCAGGTCACTGCAGTGTCTCTCAGAGAATCCTGGTTTCTTGTGTGCATCTAAACATACAGTTCTGAGTGACAACTCAGTGAAGTTTGATGATGAGTAGATATTGTTTCAACCATGATTCACCGAGATTGACTCAGCCTGTTTGTTCTGTTTCACCAACATCCTGCCAAGTAAAACAAGACAATAACAGCGGATTTCCACACAAGAGGTGACATTTGATTCATTACAGCAGACAGCGTGGAGACAAATAAATACTACCACTGTTACTAAGAGTACACAACTTTTTTTTTGAAAATGTTTGTGTCACATGTAACAATTGTTTGAACAGCATGTCAATGACAATATTTCATTGTGTACTTTGTACATGCTTCATATTAAGATACAGTGTGGTCTTTGAAATAATGTTAAAGTAACTGTAAATGTGAACTAAGTGGTCCACGAAAGGAGCCAGAAAGCCTTGTTTATCCCAAAGGAAATGTTTGAGCTCAGGATACATAGTCAAATCAATAGGATCACTGTCCAGTGAAAACTCCAAATTATCATTTTTTATGAAATCAGAAAGTGCATTTTTTTAATAACTTAATGCATATTGATTAACACATAGAAGAATTGTATGAACCCACAAAAGTGCAACCTTCAGTTTATTTGAAAGAACAATAATCAATAATAAATAATAATTTGAAAGAGGAAAAATAAAAAGAATAGTATGAAATAAGCATGGAAAAAGTTATTTAGAGAACACAGTACAAATGAATGAAGGAGTGATGAACTGTTTTTCTAGAAGCAATGAAAAAACTAAACATAAAAGAAAATTATGGGATCAGAAAATAATAATAATAATAATAATAATAGTCCAGTCAGTATTAATTTAATTCATTTGCAATAACTTCCACCAAATACCAAAACATGCCACATTCTCAGCAGTGAATCTAACAGAAGTTTTCTATACACTATTTTGCACAAAACGCGATCTTAATATGCACATATTCATGGCTTAATGGTGCTGCTATGTAAATAGTTCATATATGATTCATGAGGTACACACAGACTGACAAAATAAGTATAAATATATAAATCCAAAACATACCTAAACTCCACATAGCCTGTTGGATTGTGCTGCTGTGTCACAGGCATGCAGATGAAGCCAGGTCATGGTGTTATTTCAATGTGATCTGTTGTTCAGAGCCACAGCAGCTTCTCCTCTGAACACCAGCTTTGTTCAGCGCTGTGTTCGGCCAAAAGCTCTAAGTCTCAGCGTAAGTGTTTACCAAATAACGCATGTATGCTGACAAATGAATAATAATCACTGTGTAAATGTTTGCCACATGGTAACAGATTTAAAGCTGCAAGTTCAATTATTCATGTGTTTGTTCAGAATGAATTGCATTAAGTCATTATATTGACATAAAGATTTTAATCTGACGCTGCTGCCGGACAGTATAAACACTGCATGTTTGCCTGGCAGTCTCGAGCTGAAGCACAAGTTCAATTACCAAGAACCTTTTAAGAGTGAATCATTAAGTCATTAAGTTGACTTCAAGACTGTCCTCATACATGTCAGATGTGCTTGATTCCTGTTGCGAAAGTGGGTAATATTGGAAAAAGCCTTTACTTAAAGCAATTTTCTCTGAAAGTACCTGTCCATCCATGACAGTATTATCAGTCCATGACATTTGGTATACTACAGACTGTTTGTGTCATAATTTTGTCTCATCAAAAAAATTAAGTCAAAGACTGTTTCTTCCTGAGAGATGACTTAAACACTGTCTATCTATCTATCTATCTATCTATCTATCTAAACTCTTTCATGCGTACCAGTCAATGTAGATAATCAATAAAACATAAGAAACAGAATCCTTAACAGAGAGAATAAACTCTTGACCGTCCCAGAGAAGCTAGCCCAATTTCTAAATCAGCTAAAAAAAAAGGGGACGCCTGCTGAGTTGTTTGGGTTGTGCTCATGTCATGTAGCAGTAACAAGGAGAAGATGTGAAGCTCTGCACTCATCAAAAGATCTTAAGCAAACTTGAGAGAGGAAGTTTCAGTGCTGTGATATTCACAGAATAAAAGCTACACTGATGCAGAAATTAAAGCTGCACCAATGTGAAACTGCTTTATTGTTTAATCCACAATGGATGAAATTCTTCTTTCATCACATCATGTACAGTTTAACCACTATCATATAGTTGTACTGTCACATTGTTGTTTGCACATTCACTGATTGCTGTGGTCTCTACTTATTTTGTACTGCCTTGAGATGTGTATGTCATTTCCTATTGTCCCGTATTTATGGCGGAGCTGGGATTAATTATAATTATTAATTAAGTGTTACCAGGATGGCCAAAAAAACGACTCAAATGAATAAACAGGAAACTGTTTTGTAAGATGATCATTAGTTGACGTTGTAAATCCAAATTATTAAGCTGGCCCACGTAAGGGAACAAAAATGAATTCATACTGCTTTAAGAACTGATGGATGGCCTAGCAGCTGCTATTATTACAAACATGCAGTGGACACAAAGGTAATGTTTGGAGTTGTAATAAGAAGATATTAGCTCGTTTGTCTGTGTTTATCCATTTGTCTGGCCACCTTCTACCCACTCATCCATCCATCCACACAGGTATCCAAGTTCCAGTGACAGCAGACTAATTAGTGTAGTCCAGACGTCTCTCCAGTCACAGCCTCCAACTCCTCCCCAGGGATCCCAAGGCATTCCCAGGTCAGCCTGAGGATGCAGTCTGATCCTTCCAGCTCCGCTCCCTCCCAATCAGCCTGGAACACCTTCACAGAGAAACAGCTGGGTGACATCTTGATCAGAGGCCCAAACCAGCTCAGCTGAAGCAGCAGTTCTACACCAGAATATATTCCTGAAAATACTGTAAGAAGAACCCCAAAGTCATTAGTTAGGGTTTTAACCTATCAAGATGACCTGGCCTTTCCTTCAAGCTCCTCTCCTTACAACAGCCGCACAACCTACAACATATATTTCACTTAAGTTACTGCACCAATCCACTGCAGAGTCATGTGCCTCACTGCAGTTCCACAATACCACAAGATAGTCACTCACTTGGAGAAGCAACAGACTGATATCAGCTAGCCAAACTTCAGACCTGTCAGCTCCAATCTAAATTCTATCCATTAAAATCTCAATTCTGGTGAAGTCCTAACACCAGTTAAGAAACCTGTAAATTAGAAATCTACACCCCACACATCATGAAAACTTCAAGCAATGCACACAATATGATGATGAAGGCTATGATAAGAGTTGTGTTGATAGGCCACAGACAGATTCTGGACAACATAAATTCTCATGTTTCAGACAGGACTTACTAATTGATCATGTAACACAGGAAAACAGCAAAAAGGCTAAGGTTGGACTAGAGTGTGGATGGAGAGATGAGGGTAGCAAGCTGTGCACAGTAAGAGGTTTTTAGCAAAATGAGCTGAACTTCAGGTGAGCTGTGGTTCTGCCCTAACACCTGATGAAGTTGATGATCAATAAGAAAATAACAGCTACTCTCTCATTAACAGCACATTGCAGTTTGCAATTTTGTTTTTAATCATTATGTTTCCACTTGCACACAAGTTGCCAGAGGCCCTAATTACTGCCTAAAATAGCAAACATGTTTAAAAACCTGTGAGACTGGATAATAAGACAAAACATTAGACACTTCAACACCACATTTTATTTCCTGACTGTCAGCACCACCTGAGCCAGACTGGAACAGACTTGGTCCAACTTGGTCAAATCTGTCATCATACTGAAATCATGATGTTTTTGTCCCTGCTGTGAGGTAGCACAGAGGATGCACACACAGTTCTCAATCCAGTTTGGCAGAGAGCAAATGCTTAAAAGAGACTGCACCCTTGGATGGTGGTCAGACTCCCATGAAAAAGCCACAGTTCCTGGACCAGGACAAAATCCACATTCACCAATCCAAGTTTCAATTGGTCAAAGTCATTTTGTGTTGGAGCATCCAGTTTACTCCTCTTGTTTGGGAACATCAATTTGCCAGTCTGTCTGTAGTCCATATTTTTAGGAAGGCAGGTTTGGACAGCCCTGATTTAAATTGTCTATGTTGAAATAATGATGAGACCAGGTCACTACCAGCGGAGAAACATACGTGTAGAAGATATTAACCTGTCTGTTTAATCCATTTGTTTCATGACATCAAAGAGATTTGATAACCAAGCAGAAATCACAAACATCATTCATTATGAATTATTCAGCCGATAACGAGCAGCACTCCGTGGCCACTCAGCGAGCAAATCAAATTATACAACAAATGGGCAAAAAAAGCTCCTTCACCAAACATGATTACAGTACTTTGATAGCCCTAATATGTTTTGTTTGTCATGGTGGTGTGCAGATAAAGGAGCAGCAATTGCTCCAGTCACACATGATCGTACATCAGTTAGCAAAGTCAAAAGCTATGCTTGCTCCAAATAAACCCAATTCATCTAGCTTTGGAGTATGATTGTTTGAACGTCTGAAATTTCATGACCCAGTTCCCATGCAGGTTTTTCAGAAGCGCCATCAAATGAAGCCATTCACAGGGTAATCATGTGGTGTTAGCAGAAACATCAATGATTCGCCTCAACGTGCTCCACATCAAACACATCATTCATATCAGCGCTAACACGGACAATGGCGGGAAATCAATTGGGTGTTTGTGTGTGTGTGTGTGCGTACAGTTTGCCTGTGTGTGTTTTGGAGCAAAATCAACACCTGAAGAAGAAGAAAAAAAAAGGATAAACACAGACTGTACTGTTTTCTAACCCTGTCTGTCCTCCTCCCTGCAGCCAGGACAGCTCATCACTTCATCACACCACCGGCTGTTTTTGCACAATAACAAGAATGTTATTAACATATATGGAAATGCCGTGTGAAAACAAGAAGCTTCCCCTTCCCTCATGCCCGCTGTATGCACCCATCTGTGCACGAGCCTGTGTGTGTGTATGTGCATGCCTGAGTGTGTGTTTTTTGCATGCGTGCCCGCTGTGTGCACTCAGAATCTGTGTTCAGAGGGAATTGCTCGCTTTGATGTTCTCCGATGCAGGCAAGTGCTGATACCCCTATTAGCTTGCACGGAGCTGATGCAAGCTACGCTAGTGCTAGTACCCAAAAAACAGTTCATTTCAATGCTAAGTGGAGCAAGATAGAAATAAGCTACATTCAAGTGCAGCCTGAGGATTTCAGCACAAAGAGACAAAACCACACACTTTATTTAGGAAGATAAGGCTCTGGAATTAACATGGTGATAATGATGACGATAAACTCGTCTTCCTGTGACACAGCCAAAGGCACAGTGCTGAACCAGAGGGAGGGGAAGGAGACAAATGTGTTTGGAGGTGAGGAGATAGGAGCCGAGTCAAAGGGAGAGAGAAAGGATAGGAAAAGTTATGGAGCGATAACAGGAAGTGGAGATGCAGCTGGGTACAAGGGCAGGTTGATGATGAGGAGCCGGAGAAAGAGGGAATTTTGAAGAATGGGTGGTGACACACAGACACATACTTACAAACACACATGACACACACACATATACATACAGCAGTGGAGTTCAGGTATGCCAGACTCAAACTACAGCTGGCAAAATAACAAACAGAACTTTTGAACTGTGTTTGTTGAGTTCTTTTTGAAGTACGGGGTCTGCACGGGTGCGCATCTAGAAATTCCACAATCCACACTGGTAAAAGCTCTCATCTCAACTTCCACACAGTACTAGCATAACCTGTTAGCATCCATTGCCCTCTTCTGGCATAAAAGGTGCACAACAACTAAAGCTGGGCTACAAGGTGGGGATTAAGACCAATTTATTACCAAATTGATCGGCCCCAGCTACTTAGAGTGGGGCCAGACTTTCTGTCATTTGAAGTTCAATATGACGAAGGCAGCAACACTTGATTAACTGACCAAACAGTCAGTGATCTAGCTGTCGGACAATCAGGTGGATTTCTGCTGTGAATTCCAAATATTTACATGTTGGGGCTAACTGTAGTCTTGACTGAGCCTCTGGTGTGATACACAGTAAATTAAACTGAATAACACTGCAAAGCTCATCACCTTCAGCCACCTATGGGTCAGTGTTCATTCCTTTTAGCCTGTGGGAACAGCAACGATTGTCTCTCTGTCCACCACTTTGGTCCAAACTGAGATGTCTTGTCAACTACTGGATGGATTTCCATAAAATTTGGTTCCTCAAGATAAACTTTGGTGATCCCTTATTGTTCATCTACCTAAAATTTTTAGTTTTCCAAACCTTTGGTTTCTGACCAAATACCTGCAAAACTAATGACATTCCCATCAGCCTGAGCTGCTGTGCTAATTAATATTAGTGCTAATTAGCAAATGTTAGCATGCTAACACACTTAACTTAAGTGGACGTGATAAACATGACACCTCCTAATCATCAGCGAGTGTGCACTGCCATTGGGAACATGTTAGCATGCTGACCTTAGCATTTGGCTCAAAGCACTGCTGTACACAATAAATAAAGTGCACAGCATTTGTCCAGCATAAATTTAAAAATTTTGATACATTTAGACGTACAGACTTGGTACGTACCAAAGCAAAGCCAGAATAAAGCGTTAATTCAAGTGTCTTGGGCTCTGCAAGTTCACAGTATCTCTTTAATTTTGTTAAACAACTGGTCCCTTGTTGCTTTTTGCCTGTTTCTTGCTCAATCTCTCTTCATTCACCCCATCAAGGCAGAGGCAGGAGCCGACCTCCCAGTCACCCCATTCTTTCCTCACCCTTCTTTCCCTGTTGCCTTGCTATTGATGATGCCACACGTGTATCGTTAAGCTGCAGCAGAAAACTTTAGACTCAGGAGAAATAATCGGGGGGCGAAACGGCCTGCAGAAAATAAATGGATAAACTTTGAACTTGCAACTCAGCAAGGTTTATTTGTCAGACGTAAGCCTGGAGTGCCTTCCCTGTAATAAAAAATACCCACAAGTTAAACTTCATGGACTAATCCAACTTGACAGCACACTTAGTGTGATGAGAAGTTCAGATGCCCAAAGCCAACGGAAGGAAAATAAGAGAGGAAAATAAAAGAAAAAAAATACAAGAGGTGACTTTCAAAGTTGTTTTGCTAAATGAACAGCAAAACTGTCCAGCAAACACTGGCACTGAAGTGAGATGGCAAGTATATTAACGCCCAGAGAGTTGCACTGATGTAACCTTTCTTTTGCATTTTGAGGAAAGGTTACAGGGGATTGCTTTGGGGATTGTAGAAAGCACACAAGGAGGGGTGAGCACCTTCAAAAAAGTGAAAAGTTGGCACAACCCGGCAGAAAGATTAAGCTGCAACAAAAATCGATGCAGTAAACCGGGACGTAATATTGCAATGAAAAGCTGGGAGATGGAATGAGAAGACGGTGTGCTCTTGTCTGTCATTTCACAATGTGTCATCTATGACTGCCAGTGCTCGCAGTCATTTTAACTCGGCAGAGATTTAAAAGACTGGACGTGGAGGAACTGATAACAGCACTTATCGGTTCAAACTGCTAGAGGGTGAAATGTTAAATCAGAATACTCGCACCTTCTGTGTGAAGATAAAGTGCTACTTTGCCTGAATTTACCTTTTAAATGATGTTAATTCAGCATTATTACAGCTTAAGATAATGCATGATGAGTTTAATATGTGTGGTCTGTGCATTGTCCTATTCAAGAGATGTTTCCCAATGATACACTTTTACACTTTGTGACATCGCTTTTTGTCAGATAAAGTTACAAAAAGACACTACAGCAAAGATGACATGTTTATTCTTATATTACATACATACATTTAATTCTACCAGACATGTGAACATCATGTTTGACCGTGAACAATATGTTAAACAGCAGCTCAAAGGCTACTGGCGTTAAACTGGTTCTCCCTGCCAAGAACCTCCAAAATACAAAGTCCACCGCCCCACATACACACACACATCCTGCCCCCAGATTCAACTTTCCAAGGCTTAATGGGAAACCTGATTTTCAAGCAGTGCCAAAGGCATGTCGCCCTGACTAAACTAACTCTTTCCAGTGGGGGGAAAAACAGGAAGGGTGAGGAGAGGATAGAGAAGGAGCTCAGAGAAGGAGAAATGAATGCAAATGCGGAATACGAGATCTCAGCAAGAATGCACGAGGCTAATGAATACCAAGATGAGTTTATGAGGATTTCTAGGCCAGAACTGAAATGAATGGCATGTTTCTTATTTAGAGCTGGAGAAGAGGAAAACAAGCTGATTTGTAATGTAGTGTGACGGAGTTGCAGAGCAAGGAGACACTGGGTTTCCTTCTTTCTCAAGACTTGCGTGTATAAAGATTAGAAAAGCTGTAAATAAACACAACAATTTAATTTCTACAATATCACAAAAACTTTGATGCTCACTCAAAGGGGAAAAGTTTCTAAATTATATCAATGGCTGTATTAAATAAAATAAGGTAGGTTCTAGCTCTGGTTCTGGCTCTCTGCACGACACTTTGAAAGTGGCCGTGGTCACACTGAGGTGCTATATGTAAATGTCTTTCATCACAATGTCTTTGACTGTGAGAGGTCTTCACAGGTCCACATGATTTCTCAGAACCAAGACATGATTCAGGGCTGGGCCGAATCCTGTTGTATTGACAACCAGTTGAATACCTGAGTGCACTCTCTATCAGCTCTGACAACTTTATTGGAACAGATAGCAGATGTGTTGCCGCTATTTTGATCCATGTCTGTTTGTGTTCTCTCTTTTTTTGGCTGAATCGAGCACATTTTGGTCTTAATTGTGACATTTAATCTCTACTGAATACTTCTGCAAAATTTATATCATTGATCTCTTTTGCTTTGATAGCAATAAATTATATGATGAAAGATAAATTTATGTGGCTTGAATTTCCTGAAGGTCACTTTGAGTTCAGCAATTCTGCAAAAACTGGAATTTAGTTTGTTTTTTGGTTTGTTCGTTAAAGTTTTTAGGCTTCACACATTAAATTAAACAATGAGCTACTCAGTTGCGTAAGCTGTATAATTTAGTTTAGTATTCACTTTTGAGCTTCCATGCTTCTATTTAAACCCTGTCTTGAAATATAATTGATCTGACTACATGCTTTGTTCAGGCCTAATTTTACACACAAAATAAATGTCAATAACACATGTATTTGAAAAGATGTGAGGTTATTCAATAAATGATTTTGTGTAGTGGCTAATGTGAAATAATGTATCTACATCAGAGACAGAAAGATGGAGGCAGAAAAGTGCTGGAATCCAATAAAAGGCTTAAATAAAAGCAGGCCATGTTGCCACTGAGATAAAAGGTTTTTCATGTGGATGAGCCATGAAAGCAGAAAACACAAAGCAGTTTGCTCACATATCGAAATGCACACAGAGAGACTCATACACATTAAGTATGAAGAGAAATACAATATAAACTGTATTGCATGTACTTTGTGGAGGCAGGTAGACAGTGCATATATTACACAAACAAACAACCACAGAAGAAGAAGACTCGATGCAGTGTGAAGGACTGTGCCTGTGTCAGCATTTAACACGTCATGTATGCAGCTTGCATGCAAGTTTGCAGGTGTATGAATGTTTGAATGCGTATCAGCACGTCTCTGTAGCTTGTGTGTGTGTCTTTTGCGTGTTTGTCTAGCGTGGCAGTGTGTGGAATGTCCCAGTTTAACCAGAGATCTTGCCAATGGTTTGTGCTCACAGCGTGTGACTGCACCCCTGCTGCTATCTGAGAGGAGAGTAGCGAGAGAGAGAGCACGCCAAGTGGAGCAGTATCCCAGACACAGAGCCAGAGCATGACAAGATACAGTACATCAATAAACTTGTATAGACTTGGATGATTTAAGGGAATAACAGAAAATGGCCTGCTCGGTGTAAATAGTTATTATAGGGTGAACAGCAGTGTTAGAGCAGGCTGAAACATTGTTATCCAGCAGTGGCTTTGGTTGGTTTTTGATCCATTAAATTGAAGTCATTTTCCTTCACACTCACATTGATTGATTCACATTTTCAAACAAGGGCTGAGAGTTGAAAGAGCTAAATGTTCTCTGTATTCAAGTTATGTTTACATTATTAGAATCTTTACTCGGAGAGTTTTTAAGAGTTGTGCTGGTATAATGAAAAAAGTAAATCATTCTGGTAAGGCAGCCAAACAGGGACTCAGATATGACATTTTCATTTTATATGAATTGTTTTCAAATACGTGTATATTTTGAAACTTTCATACTGTTACCGCTGAATTTTTATTCAGACAGTGGAATTTCACTTACAAATTTCAAGCTTACCATGTTTTGTCTATGTAGGAAAAAAGATTAGAAACTATATAAAAGATAACAAAAAATAAACCTCAAAATCATAAGATTTTAAATCAAACGTGTTGTAATTACCAATTCACAATTGTGTGACACTATGCCTAAACTATGAGACAGCAAGTCAAAATTATTAGAGAAGTTTCAAAAAGGGATAAAGCCTAATAAGTCAGAATTTAGATTTTTAGTTGTAACTCACTGTCACTATGGGAAATATTAGGTTTGAGATTATACATCTATTTTTGTATTTTCTGGTCATAAATGGGCTTCCTTAACTGCCACAGCACTTCTGAGATAAGACCAGAGCCTGCAAATTATAACATTGTCTTTTCAGATTCCACACATAAGTATTTAAGTCCATATGGATACAAACTAACTTGAACATGAGCAATGCTGTGTTTCCACTTCACATCTAATTGGACTGCCACAGTATTACCCACTAGTGAAGCTAAAGTTAACACAGGTTTCATTTACCTTCCACTCCTTTACTCACTAGTAAAAAACAATTTTAAGAAAAACAATAGGAAGCAATCATAGAAAAGGACAGACACAATTGCCATAAAAAAACGAATATAAGTTCAAAGCGTTTGGCTCACGAGCACAAGAAACCAGAGTTTTACACACACTTTTCTAAACTTTGGCTCCATTTTGTCTCATATATCAGGCAATGAACTGTAGCAGGCTATCAAGTTATCTGAGGATCACATGATCTGTTTGATCATGTGTATTTTTTAACCTTCTCTTCCCCAGTGAACCCCAGGAGATCAATAAGAAACACATTAAAGCCTCTCTTTTCTTATAGCACAGACCTTGTTGACCCATTCCTTTCATATCCTTGAGTTCATTTGGAATTCAAATCAACTGTAAAAAAAGAAAAGAAAAAGGCTTCATGCATATAATTCATACATTAAACACAAGCACCACACCATTCTTGAGGTGTTGTGTTTTGTGTGTGTGTGTGTGTGTGTTTTTTTTTTACACAGCCTGAAGCTAGAGAAGGAAAATTATTCCTCTCCAGATATATTGCATATGGATGAATGAACGAGTGCCAGGGAGATCAGGCACTACCAATATGCAAATGGAGAGACTAATCGCTCCCAAAATAAAAATGACCAACATCAGCAGGATTCCTGCCTTCACTAGAGTTCAACCAACACGGCCTTTGAAGGCCGATACCGGTTATTTAGCAATGAAACTGCTGATGGCCAGTAACTTGTGCTTGTATTCGATGACTTTAACATCTGCTGTGCCTTGTACAAAGCCTCCAACAGTTGCCTGGGGCCAAGCAGACATTAACAGAAAAGGTTAAAGCGAGACCAATTAGTATTTTTAAGTGAACAATGGGTCAAATGACCAAGTTTGTACACCTCACTGCATAACAGCTTGGATTTCACTTGCTCTTATTATCAGCATGAAAATATCTGCATATGTTTACATTTCAAGTCTAATTTTCTGAAGTTTTAAGTGCACAACTACAGTGTGTATTGGATTCTGAGTGCTGCCAAAGGTGGCTGACCTACACTCAGTGCTGCACCTGAACGCATTCTGTGCAGATGGAGGACTGAAGCTGCCTCTGCTTCAGCTTATGCTGCACCTCCTGTGTTGACACACTGTCAGAGAGATAGTACAAAATCAGTACCAGCTGATTGCACTCTGATTCTACAGGGAGTGTCATAACATCAGTTAGATGAATGAACTCATTTGGGATGTTCACAAATGGAGCAACTGCTTATTTAACGTGGAAAAGCACAGCTAAACAGCACAAGGGTGTTTAAGATAGGTGAAGGGGTAGAGAATGCATTATGCCAATTAGTGTCTAGATAATATAGTTAGATAATATACGATAAGACAAGATAAGAAGTAACTTTATTGCTCTTTTTGACCACAGCTGCTCTTTAATTGCTGGTGCATCACGCTGCCACCAGTGTTTGTGTTTCTAACCTTGGGTCTGTCTTTATCTTTACAAGAGACACATTCAGTAGTAACTTTACATATTGCCTTTGTTTTCCTTCCTTTTTTCTTTTTTTTTGTTATGACCTGTGAACATCTGACAACTGGATTTCCTGTCTTGTTCTTGTTTTTCTTTGCCACATATTCAGATCTGAGCAATTAACAAAGTGAATTTGAATCAATCATAATATAGTAGTCATCTCCCATATTACTCTGCTGCGGTGCTGCTTGTGTCTGTGTGTATTGAGAACTCGTGAGCGTGCCACTGTCTGAGTGTTAAGTTCCTCCATTCACCTCCTCTGTATAGGGGAATATATTTCATTCATGAACATTCCTCTCCTTTCTCTGGTCAAAAGCATGTCCCAGTCACGGAATGAGTCATACCCCCCTGACACACACACACACACACACACACACACACACACACACACACACTAGAATTTGAATACATGCATTTTTAATCTATGAATAGACAAGAGGCTGAGGAAGTAGCAAAGAAAGTCGTAGTAGAGGAAGAGGTGTGTAGCAAGACATGATCAGCCACGTGTCAAGACTGTGTGTGTGTATGCTGAAATTGTTCATTAACCCTGTGTCACCCCTGAGGCTTCCATGTCATGATGTCATGTTTTAGGGGCACACACAGACATGCACATGCACACACACAGAGACACAGACACACGCACACAGAAAGACACACATCGGGCCCTGTGCTTGCGTGCAGCGCTCTTTAACCCAGCCTCAACCCAGATTAGACTGGCTTCCATGTCGTGTCTGACAGTTGAAACATTACACACACACACACTCACACACAGTCATGTTTCCAGCATTTTTGGGTACTTACATATATTTCCTGGGAACTTACCCTCACTATAACCGTAACCACTACTTGCCTAACCCTAACCTTACCCCAAGACTTCACCCTAAAGTTTAATGATTTACATTCATCCCCTTAACATGGGGAATACACGGCCACACACACACACACACACACACACACACACACACACACACACACACGTGCACACACACACACATACTCGTAGGCTATTCTGTCCTTGTGAGGACATTCAGTGACATAATGTATTTGCTAGCCCCTGGCCCCTAGCCTCAGCTATCAAGACTAAATGCCTAGATCCCAACACTTACCCTAACCCTTGCCTAAAGCTAATTCCAACCTAACCCTTAAAGCGAAGTCTGAAACTTCAAACAGCCACAAAATCTTCTCACTTTCCAAAAATGTCCCCAATCTTGTCTGTTTTACTGTGTCGTAAGTATGCACAAACACACACTCACTACCCACATAGGCATGTATTTCCTCACAATCTGATCAGTGCAATGTGAGACACTGTTGGGTGGATGGATAAACTAACAAATGAATGAAAGAAGATCTGTAGTCAACCCATTACCGTGGAGAAATAAAAAAAAAAAAAAAATTGAAACCATGCCACTTTATTTTCTACAAATAAGATAGCAGCCATTCCATTAGCTGTAGCAGCCGTATAATTAAATGCCTTGTGACAGCCATTTAACAGCGATGACCTGGGGTCTTGATGCCTTAAGTGGTGGAGCAGAGGTGTGGCGGCGGCTCATAGCGGTTCATGGCAGGTTGTAACAGGTATTGGTTTGATGCTAATTGGGGCGGCACTGCAATGGGCAAATAAGGCAGTGCTAATTGGCGGTCATGGACACATTTCAAGGACATCTCAAACAGAGGCATCTGTCGCACTCCTGAGCAATTGCAAACAAACAATCACACACATGCACACATGCACAATCCTTGGACAAACAGTGGCATCTGTGCTTCTCAGTGGCAGTCCGAGGCTAAGCAGAATGCCTGGTTGTTTTCCACAACGAGCTACACTATCTTTCTGTAGGGATTCCACATACGCCATGACTTTATCTGTTGAGACGGTGACTTCATATGGGTGTCTGGGTCCACGCGTGTGTGTTTGCATTACTCCAATCCTGCACGCCACAGATGAGTCACTGTCAGTGAAAGGGAAAGTTGCAGACATGCGAAGGGCAAACTCATCAAGCCCAGAAACCCGGCAGGATAGAAAAACACAAAAGCCTCCATCTCTCCTCCAGACTGCTAAGAGCAGGATTAGGCCTTCTTACCACAGAACAATGGGCGGACTGTTATGCTGATAACGTAATGTTAATCAGTAATGCTTTCTCTCCCATTCGTCTGTTGGCATGGGCTTCACGCTTGCTGTTAACTGTTTGAGAAACACAAGTAATGTCCATGCCATCATCTAATGATGTGATATACAGACAGATGGTAAGGCCAGGAGGCTCCAGAGGGCCATCGAGTCCTTTATTTCCTCAGTGAAAAGCACAGGAATTGAAGGGTCGAACTGGATTTGTGTTGGCCTCAATGAATATGAAGCAGTTTTTTTTAATTATTTGTATGTCTCAGGGGGCAGTTCTGAATCTCTGCCGTTAAAGAGGCGGTTCCACTCAACCAAGAATATAACCAGAATTTAAATTCTGCTTCATGGTGGTCATGTTGAAACCGAGTTATAGTTCAACATTCAGTCAACATTGTACTCATCAACAGAGCCACTGAAATGCCACAGAGACAAGTTTTATATTACATAGTTAACTGTGTTTACATTCTTTTATTTACGACATTTGCTGTCAGCAATAGGCGTGTGGGTGAGATTGCTGAGCCTCATTGACATCTTCAGCATGCAATATGATGTCTTTAATTCCAACAATTTCGTCCAGTATCCAAAAAACACGAGCGGCCCAAGCTGAAATATCTTGCTGAACACCACAGATGTTGTACTACAGATATACGCCATGACTCCTTAATGCACAAGTATGAATACTGCTTATCCAATGGGAAAGCTTTTCTTTTCTTTTTTTCTTTTCTTTTCTTTTCTTTTCTTTGAATTAAGCATACCACACTTTGGTGGCATTTGCTCAACTGCTCACCCTCCACAAAAGAGCAGAGTTTATTTCTAAATTAAAGATTTAAAGACAGCTGGTTTGCTGATGGGAAGCTGGTGAGGGATCACAGTGACCTGAACCTCGACTTGTGAAATGCCAACCTGACAGGTGAAAAAGAGGTAGTCGGCGTCTGCATGGGAGAGTCTACATCTTCCAGAGAAACACACAACAGGGGCCATCGCAGGCTGTTAAGTCATTTGACACGTGTCAAATTTGAAAGAGACAGGTGTTTTCAGTTATTCTGGCTGATTAGGTCTCTACTCAAATGGGCTGATGGGATAGGATGTGAGGTCACTGTGCTCCACGTACCAATAAAAATGAATGATAAGCGAGTAACTTTTCCCACCCAAGCAGTTGCAACAAAACTAAGAGGGGAGTGAGGAAAATAGCAATCAATCACAGTCTGCAATCGCCTGCATGTGTGAAAATGGGTGTGCAGGGCCTTTAGTGTACAACAGCATGTGCCAGGCCAGGAAGCGAGTATGATTAAATTGATGCTTCTGCGAAGAGTGGACACACTTGAAAGCCTGGACACAGGACTGTGGTGTATCCTGATGCTATGACCCACACCAATCCATCAACAAATCCTCCAAATCAAACAATAAAATGCATCGCTCGTCCATGCCTGCCACTGTGAGCATGTTTTGATCTGATACCACTACAGACAGGACTAAAATTACTGATCTTCATGGTTATAGTAATAAACACTTGATTAAGGTTGGGGAATGATGGTATTCATGGACGAAAGAAACCAATGTTGACTGTTGACCTGTCCATCAATCCTAACTTCCTCCCTAGACAGACTTTGTGGCTCTGAAAAAACATTGTACAACTTCCTCCTTTACCCCTGATGGAAGGGACACTACTCTTTGTCACGTGAACATAAAAATATGTTGTTTGTGCTGCTGTCATTTCTTCTACGGAGGACTGTCCACTGATGTGTGTTGTCCTTCAGCATGTCAACAAAGGACGATAGCAGTGATAAGGACTGTAGTACCGGGAATCGGTCAATGTAATATGGGAAAAAAAAAAAAAAAGGTAACAATGCAAAAGGATTTTACAAGTTATCGGTGTCTGCCTTCAAAACCTGAGCTGAACTCTTGCTGAGGTCCTCTGCTTCATCCTATTTTTGTATGCAGCAGAGGAGGCTGCTCCTTCATTTTTGAGAGGCAGAGGGGCGATATAAATATAAGGCCAGTTAGATTAAATAAACTATTACCAAGTCTCAATATCATTTATAAAATAATTTCTCTTTTCTTTGGAAAAAATCTATTATTAAAATTATGTTTAAAATCTTGGGTCAACAGCAACACCTGCAGGGCAGGAAAGAGGGGAAGGGCAGTCTGTGTGAAGTGGTGGTTTAGAGCTGAGGAGGAGGGGCTCCTGCTCTCCTATCAGCTGATTAACAGTTTAATGTACTTCATTTTGTTCATAATCTGTTATTAGCTGAAACATGTTAAATGATTTTCAAATAGAGGATGTCCCCCCTGACCAATCAACAACCAGAGTACAATATTGACAATGCATTGTTCTAATGACAATGTCCAGATTTAATCCTCAATTCTCTACCACTCTGTAGTGTGTGAGTGTGGTGGTGCTGGCAGTGGATAGATTTATGCAGTATCATGTTAGACAAGAAACTGTAAAGTGAGAATTGCTAAATACTTTTAAACACATCACTAAAAATAATTACATTTTATCTAGGCCTTTTCAACAGAGTCCAAATTTCACCCATTTTTATGTTTTTTTTTTTTTTGTTTTGTTTTTTAATCAAGCAGTAGCTACTTGCATTAACCAGTGCAACAGTTAGCTTGCTGTAGCTGCTCTGAAGCATTTTTAAGATAACAGCGAGAATAGATTTGGACTGGGCTGTGCGGCGGGATGGAGATGGAGAGCTCTGCTCTGCTGGTGCAGCCTCAGGCCTCACAGCCTCAGCTGTCTGGGCTGGACCCACGGCAGGACTACAGCGGCGTGCGGCGGCCAAACTTGCTGCTACACTTCACTTACCCAGAATTGGATCCCAGTATGGCCGATGGACTGCTGCACAGCCTGCACAGCATAGAGGATTTTCCCTTTACTTTTCTCCTTTAAAGCTGTAGACATTTAAAAATCACTCTGGAACATGATGACACAGACTGCAGTGCAGCAGAGGAGTTTGACTGAACGCTGCACAGCTTCTTGCACTTGTGAAAGAGTGAAGCAGCCAAATGGATATCTCCAGAATCCTGGACAATGATTTTGATGTGAAAGACTGGGTGAACAGCACCTTCAGGGTGGTGCAGAAGAATGCACCTGGGGAAGACACACACGCTGCCACACTGGTCATGAAACTGCAGCTGTTTATCCAGGAAGTCAACAATGCCATTGATTGATTGGTTGAAGTAAAGTAATGACTGTTTGAACAGTTTGTGGGATGTCTTCTTTGGGCTGAACAAAGTGTTTTCTCTTACTGTCACTCAGTTACCAGTATATGAGGTATACCTCACTAACTCTTTTGCAGCATAATT
Source organism: Chaetodon trifasciatus (assembly GCA_037975065.1). Classification (NCBI taxonomy): domain Eukaryota; kingdom Metazoa; phylum Chordata; class Actinopteri; order Chaetodontiformes; family Chaetodontidae; genus Chaetodon; species Chaetodon trifasciatus. Next base: position 866,664 of record JBBMOE010000042.1, read on the forward strand.
CAAAAGTTGTGCAATAATTCAACTTTTGACTGCTTTGTATTCATCACAGTGAGAGTGGTTATAATGTTCTGTCCATCCTATTTGTGTCAGTGAGAGTAGACTTAAGTATTAGAAACACATCTTAGTATAACAAATACAATTCAACAGCAACACAGAGTCTCAAGAATGGCCATTCAGTTGAATGAACCTCTCAAAAAAACTTTATTTATAACCTCAGATTATAAACCATGCTTTATTGAAGTGCTGTTGTATTAGACTTTATTAGCTCATAAACTGGCAACTAAATGTATGCTGTCATTGTGCTCTAGTTTGTTGTAATATACGTGATACACCTGTATATCTACACCCTTGATAAATACTCTACCTTCTGTATTAGGCCTATGAGGTCCTAACCAGTTTGTTGAGTCGCCAACCGCCACTGGTATGTACTGAATACTATACATGCTATAGGTCCATAGACTTCAGTGGCCTGACAGTTGAACTTGTACTCTGTGTGGTAGTTGCAGGTCAGAAAGGTCTTGCAGCACTGTGTGTCTGAATGGGACCATTGCATGACTGATTTTCCAGTCTGAAAAAGTCTGTGTGCTCACCAACTGGTCAAGTTACTCGAGTCTCTTTTCTCCTCTCTGACTGCACGCCTCACTGGGCTAACACTGTCTGGAGCTCCTCCTCTGTGTGTGTGTGTGTGTGTGTGTGTGTGTGTGTGTGTGTGTGAGAGAGAGAGAGAGAGACTGTGTGTGTGTGTGTGTGTGTGTGTGTGTGTGTGTGTGTGTGTGTATTATAGAAAGAGAGACAGAGAGAAAGACAGCCAGCCCCTGGGAAGTAGGATGGTGTGATAACACTCAGAAATGATAGTTTAGCCCTGGAGAGCACTTGACACGCAATATCTCCTTCCTCAGATCGGCACACACACACACACACAGCTGTCACAGTGAAGGGTAAACAAGCAGCGCCAAGGGCTTTGAGAGCAGGCAGGGAAAGGAGACTCGGCCTCATCTGTATGTGTGTGTGCCAGCATCGGCGCGTGGGTGGGAGTGGCGTCTGTGTGTATGTCTGTGTGAAACATAAGTAAAGTGGACCAAATTGAGTATATTGCCACTCAAACAATAGACAGTATGAGACCAGAGAGAAAAAGTACACAGCCAACGTGGACATGCAGCTTCTCGATCTCATCTAACCTCCTGTCGGAGTTTTCCCAATTCCCCTCCCACCTTTCACCCGCAGAGTGTGATGGAACACAGAAATGTCAGACATATAGACACGTCAGGTGGTACTGCAGCCTCACCATATGTTGCATGCATAAAACTTGAGACTTTTGTTCTGAAGCATTTTGAATTATCAACATTAAGCCTGATGCCCTGAATTGTTATGCAATTAGCAGGGTGTCTATGAATGCAAATAGGAGCAAAATCAATTTTCCCACTGTGAAAGCTTTTCATGAAGGAGGCACGAGAATTATCTCATTACCCAACTGACAGAATGTTTTCCTGTGTGAAGAAAAATAACTCCTGATCTCTAAATCTGGGACATGATGACCTGCTAAACCTGACAAACGCACATCTTTTCTGCAGCTTGATTATGGCTCATTTTTCCTAATAGCTACGCATTTACTTACATACAGTACTTAATAACTGAACTGCAACAATGCCTCTCAACACACTGCACCAATCATCAATCAAAGTTCATTCAACATATAGATAGATAGATAGATAGATAGATAGATAGATAGATAGATAGATAGATAGATAGACGCTAACAAGTTGTTCCAAGGAGAAGAGTTAGAGCATTTAAGTGGGCTGACACTTGTGTTGATTGCTGTGGATGGTGTGAGCAAACTGCAGGAAGAGGAAGGATTCTGCATGCCCTGGGACACACTTACAGTGAGTACCACGGCCACATCTACCATGTTTCCTATGAAACACAGACAACAAGTTAGTAAAAGCTTCGACTAATATGTAGTTGTAGAAACAACCAGATCCAAGGCCAACAACAAATCTGAGCTACAGATAAGAGTAGCTTTATTAGTCACCTTTGGGTAAACTCATTTGCCACCAAATCAACTCATACAGACAAATAATAATTCATACATTGCATTCACACAACAAAGCAAATAAATAAATAACACCATAAAAAGCCAACTGAGTAACAGCAATGGAGATGCAATGGATCTTAATCTAAAAGTGTTAATTAAAAAATCTGACCACTGCTGGAACAAAAGACCTTCTGAGTGGCTCAGTAGAACACTGAGGCTTCACCGGTCGCTCACTCAATGAGCTTCTGAGTCTATCAAAAACACTTTATAATGGGCGGCCTAAAAAATACAGATCTGTTTTCAGTTTGTCTGTTCTCTTTTCTACAGTGACATCAAATGACTGTATTTCAGTGCTCTGAATCACGTATTTGGGGAGATGCAGTCATGCCTCCAACACAGCGCTGGCCGCTGCACTCAAAGGGCTCAATCCAGAGGAACAGACATTTTTGGATGCAACGACAATAAAGTCAATCATGGACTCGACAAATGTCAATGTTTTGTTGTTGTTTTTACAAAACAGAACATCTCCAAACCCAGAAAGAATAACAGCCCAGAAAAGTGGACTGTTAGAAGGCTCCTGTCAGAACAGCACACAGTGCGCTGAATGAGTTGTTGGTTCTTAAACTTTGTGTGACATTTCCTACATTAAAGAACATTTTGAGTGATCACAGATGTACAATGTTGCACAGTCACAGGAGTCAGCTTGTGCAGCACTCGATCAATTGTGAAACCAGTGGAAAGTAGCTGAGATGAGAAGACTCTGCACTCACAGGCATCAGCTCCAGCTATTCCGGTGGTGAGTTCATAAATCCGTTTATGCACCTTGAGAAAATGTCTCTCCTGCTTTGTACACCATGCTCTTTAAGAGTGGTATTGTTTGCACTTCTATAATGCGGCTATGCATCTGGATGAGCAAGCAGATGCATGTAATATATGTTGCCCCCCTGGTCCCCTGTGTCAGGGAGGGGTGTGATGGTACCCTGCCACTGCTGTCTGTAGCTGTAGCCGTAGCTGTAAATATAAGCAAAGAGGCAGACAACTTTAGCTGGTGTTCGGCTCGGCTGCAGGATTTATTATATAACTTAACAAGTGACATACTCGTAACAAGTTATTCAGTTTCACAAATGACATATCAATTGGCTCCCTGAGGTGATAAACAGTACTGTTGTAGCTCCAGGTAAATTACCACACTTCCAAGTCCAACAAACATCATCACATCCTCGAAAAATTAGATTAGAAAAATTACATATGCATACCTTTCATTTGTTGTGAGGCCTGTGAAGGTGCCCAGTATAGGTTTGTTTGTTATACAGAATTGGATGGATTCCATTGCATCTCAGTTCATGACCTCTGGTTTGTGGATGAAGTTGCATGTGTATGAAAGTGACAGTATGTATGTACATCTCTGTACATGTACATCACGGTTTATTTCTTTCATGAAACATGAAACATGATAATGTTAATTATATATTTAATAAAGCTATGTGCAGTGAACAAAATGGCCACTATCATAGTTGATTGCCTGTCTCTTCCTTATGCTCGGGCGCTGACCCTGAGTTGATGAATGAGGGCTGGTCTTCTTCGTGACTGATGGACATGAGGTTTGTTTGTGGTTTGTAAGTCCTCTTTCTGCATAGGGAGTTTATTCACTGAATGTTGGATACATTAGCAATTAACTTGTCAATTCTAATTTGAAAACTTCTAAACAGTCACATAATTTCTGGCCAGTGAGTGTATGTGACACCGACACAAGAAAGTACTGACTTATGGTGTCTCAATTATGTAGAATCACTACAGAGTCCTCTGCAGTCACACTTTGTGATTTACATGCTGTATGACAGCTGGACAAAGGTTTTGACTTATGCGCTTTTAATTCTCAGGAAGAAAAAAAAAAGAGCAAACAATTAGCAAAGCAGGAGTTGGGATGAGTAGACCTTCTGGCAGCTTAGCACTTAGCTGAACTTTGAGGGCATCCTCACCAGAAAGATGACAGCACTGGTTATTTGTTGAGACGCGCAAAATGACCTTTTCTCCCAGCTGATCTTTTATATATTATAAAGCCAGTCCTCTCTAAATACGCAGCAATGATAGATGTAGGATGACAATATATTACATGGTCACAGTGGATGTTTGGGAGTACAAAGAATGTGACAGGCACCACAGAATACCGTTTAACCCAGCCGGGCATCTTTCCCCATAAAACCTTAACCATGACTTCAATCATTCTCTAACCTTTACCAAGTGGTTCTTTTTCTGTAAATTGACCCAAATATGGCAAATGCTAACAACTGTTTGGCAGTAACGTTGGACTTGTTGGATAGTCAGATATTCAACATTAGCTATGATAAAGATTTACAGTTGCATTAACATTTTGAGGGTTACAGTGCAGCTAAAATAACAGGAGAGGAAGATAACAGAAAGTGACATGTAGGTGTCACCGTATCAAAGGTAAGCTTCTGAATTATTCTAATGTTCTGCAGAGGAGGACAGAAAACCTCAGGTAGCAATGAGAAATGATAGGCTGAGCAAGGATTTTTACAAGCATCCTTTTACATTTGTCAAATTACTCCTCACCAAGGACAAGAGCTACTCTGCAAGCAACAAAGCAGAAAATTACCGAGAAAAGATTCAGAGTGAAAGGCACAGAGACATATGACTTCTGAAAGACATGCCTGAGAACCAAAGCAAAAACTGAGACTGTGCAAGAGCACTGTAAGCCTCGGGGCACAGTGGAAGCCTTTCTCATGTACACAAATACACCAGATGTTTTAGACTTCATGGAACCTCATGAAAGAAGCATGTGAGACACAAACAACCTTTAGTACAAACAGCACATAGAATGATAGGTCCTGCAAAATTGAGGAAGGTGCTGTGTGATGGCAGATCATTTCTACAGTACTTAACTATTTGGCAGAACATTGAAAAGCAAACTGTTCTCTCTTTGTGCTTGAGACATGAAATTCAAATTCAGCAGAATAAACAGGAGATTTGAAATTTAATATCTGGACCTGGAAAACACATTTAGCTCACACAATCCAGGGACCTAAAACAGATTTCCTTAGAGTAAAAATCTTGTTAAAGTCTGTTTCCAAAACATACAGATATGCTTCACAGCTATGTAATTCACCACAGCATGGCAGTACCTGGAAATTGGTATCATGGCAGAGTGCACATCTCCCCTCTAGCATTCACTATTGCAATGGAGGAAATCATTAGGGCATCAAAATGGGTTGTGGGTGGAGATGGGCAGCAGGGAGGAATTCACCTCCCACCCGTCAGGGCAGGTTTAAATAATGTGACAACCATTGCTACAATAGCAGGCTGCTATAGAAAGACTGACATGAAGCCATACAAATGAAAAATATTTCCACTGCCACAGAGGAAACTGTCAAAACCAGTTACAGTAAAGGATTCTGTACAAGATAATTGGAACAATGTTGAAGAAGGCAGCCAGAAGCTTAGCAAAAGAGCAGGTTAAGACAGAATGTGATCACACGCTGATGGGATATAGAATAGATGCAGGAGCAGAGGAAAGAATGCTCATCATGATGCCAAAATGCTGCACATTAGATTGAGAGACAGCAAAACTGTTTAAGAGTAATTTGACAAGTTTTGGAGAAATGGCTTACCTGCTGTGATGTGAACATATGCTGTGAACAAATATCACAACTAACTAATCATTTTTTCAGATTCACTGTTGTGACTGTCAGGAGGTTCAGCTTCAGTCTGACACTCAAGTCCTTGACAACAGTGGATCAAATGAATACTTGTAATTGAAAGGGTTCACTCACAGTGACAAACAAATCAGCCCAGTCTCATTCCTCAGTGTCTGCATGGGATGTACCGGGCTTTCAACTAAGTCTAATGTCAACCCATCCACGGCAATGCTAGACACTCAGAGCAAGGTGACATAGTATAAAGAGCAAGAAAGTCCACAACTGGAGGAAGGTGGAGTGGATGGATTGGTTAAACAAACACACCCAGGAGACGATTGAAACCAAAAGTCAATATAACCAAGAAGTTTTGGTGCCTAAACCTAACCAAACTATGACAGTTTCACAACATTCCGCAGTTCCTTCCAGCTCTACTGAGCCTTTTAGCCCTTTGTGTCCCGTTGTCTTGGTTTTACAGCATGCAAAGTCCACTTTCATTCCTCTCATTTCCAGCAGCAGCAGGCAACAACAAAAACCTCTAAAAAAAAACCATAGTACACAACCTGCACAGCATACAGACAAAGCTAGCAGCTAGCCAGGGAACATATTGGAGCATTTAACTGCTAAAGAATGAGATATATTTCAGTCGAATTGGTGGACACAGAGGATGAGGGTGAATGTTTGACTTACATACCCAGAAATACACCGTCATATGAAGGATAATGCAGCTCCACTTCTGTGGGATATGTAAACAGGCAACTGCTTGCTAACAATTTTATAAGGTGATAATGTCCCTGCACAGTGGTTACTAGTGTTTCATGTCATGACAAAGTCACTACAGGTCACACCAACATGCAATGCTCACAACAAATCAACAATTATGCCAAATATCAGTGAAAAGACAATTTTAGAGGACAGGAAGATGTAGGCCTGGACACACAAGGCATAAAAACACCACTGTTATTCAAAGTTAATGTAGCACACAGAATGCTCCCTTTATACTTTACCAAATTTATTTAAACATGTTGTCTTGATTTTAAAGCGCTGAATCACACATAAAAAATAAAAGCCCTTTTCATCGGCCCCTTACCCACTGTACTATCTTCCAAATGGGACTTAAATGTAGCTGTCAGCCGTGCGGCAACACATAGACTGAGAGAGCTCCAAAACTCCACCGCAGGGAGAGAATTTATCTCTTCTATCCTTCATATGGGGTTCAGTGCGAGCGGCTGGGGTATTGTGAACTGTGAACATTATGAACTTTTCATGGGTCATGAGATGACAGAGCAATCTGCTGAGTCTGCAGCGCACAGATCACAGCGGGGAGGGAAAAACTCCTTTGGTGTTGACGCTCAGCAGCCACCATTGCCCACAGCTAATGTCACACAACTGCTACAAGGGAGGGAGGATTTTTCACTACTGCACTCGCTCCGGTTCCTGTCTGAACTACTGTATGTCCCAAGGCTAAAGATGAAATGGTCTTCATAACGTCAGCCAATATCAACAAGAAAACACACACATAAACTTGAAAGTGCTCAAACGCCAGTTGCCATCATCTACTCAAACTGTTCTCTTGGGTGATGAGAAAGAATTTGCATATATTCTTAAATGTAAGCGCTGAACTCCGTAATTATGTGAAGCCCTGAGTGTGTGCGATAGACTGTTCCCATAATTGTTTGTGTATGGGAAGAGGGGGCATGTTTTCAGCAGCAATGAAAGGGGAGGCGCCCTTGCTGAATGCAGCCCCTCTAGCAGCTGTCTAACACAGCTGTGGCAATTCATAAAAGATACTCTGGCCCACACATATTATCATAAACACGCGCACACACACACGTACGGTGTTAAATCTAAGAAGGCCTCCTGGGGACGACACCTTCCTCCTCATGTTTCCGTGACACAGGCGATGATAATTAGACTAATTCAAAGTCTCCTCAGAGCGAGGGACGGAGATGAGGCGAAGGCAAGCAGACACCCCTGAAAGTGCCGCAGAAAGGCAGACACACACACACACACACACACACACACACACACACACACACACACAGAGTTGATAGGGAGTTCATCCAGCCAACTGCCATATTGTAGCATAACATTACTGCACCAGGAGATCCATACCATATTGCAAGCAGGATTGGGGAGTAGCCAGGGGCTGAATTGAGATTTGGTTGGTACTGCAGGGGGCTTCAGGACCGTGACTACAGGAAAAGGCTGGAGGGTGAGAGAATGGACATCTGACCTCTGCAGAGCTTCAGCTTGGCCTCACTGAACTTTCGTGGTAGTTTCTGAAACTCAAAAGCAATGCACTTCCTTTTTCAGTTGAAGTAATGGCTTTCAGAATCACATGCTTAATAAGCATTAATGAACCTTAACAGTAGAGGGGCTGCAAGTATGTATCTTAACATTTTGAGAGTGGCACCACTGGAAAGACACTGGGGTCTTTACAAGGGGAAGTGTTTATCACCTCGAGAGAATGAATGTGTTACGTAACCTTCATGTCAATCAACCATTTCATGAAGATGAGCATATAAATTAGATAAACTGATGTGCAAAGTTGCTTTTTTAAAATAGTGCCCTCTTAACACATACAAAGTGAGAAAGTGGAGACGTGACAGGAGAACATTTATTGCTGAATAATCTTTGTATAAATGTTCAATTCAATTCAATTTTATTTGTATAGCGCCAAATCACAACAAAAGTTGTCTCAGGACACTTTCCATATAGAGCTGGTACAGGCCGAGCTCTTTTATCTACAGAGACCCAACACTTCCCTCATGAGCAAGCACTTGGCGACAGCGGTGAGGAAAAACTTCCTTTTAACAGGCAGAAACCTCAGGCAGAACCAGGCTCTGGGTGGGCGGCCGGTTGGGTGAGAGAGGGAGAGCAAGAGAGAGATAGTGAGACAGATAGAGAGAGACAGACAGAAATGCAGTCGGAGAGAGAGACAGACAGAGAGAGACAGACAGACATGCAGTCACAGTAACAGTGACAGTGGATGTAATAACAGTAGTAGCAGTTGCAGTGGATGTCAGGCAGGGCCATGGCAGGAGATGCAGCTGTAATCCACAATCCAGATTCAGCCACTGTCTATGGGAACCTGCGAGATGACAAAGCACAGAGACTCCGGGGAAGGAGCTAAATTAGTAACACGCCGTGGTAGGACATGAAAGCATGCAGATGGAGAGGGAGAGAGGGACAGAGGAGCTCAGTGTATCTTTGGAGGTCCCCCGACAGTCTAATGCTATAGCAGCATAACTAGGGGCTGGTCCAGGACAAGCCTGAGCCAACCCTAACTATAAGCTTTATCAAAAAGGAAAGGTTTAAGCATACTCTTAAATGTAGAGACAGTGTCTGCCTCCCGGACAAAGACTGGAAGATGGTTCCAGAGGAGAGGAGCTTGATAGCTAAATGCTCTGGCTCTTGTTCTGCTTTTGGAGACTTTAGGAACCATGAGTAAGCCTGCATTCTGGGAACGCAGTGTTCGAGTGGGGTAATAAGGTACTATGAGCTCTTTAAGATAAGAAGGTGCCTGGCCATTTATGGCTTTGTAAGTAAGGAGGAGAATTTTAAGTTCTATTCTAAACTTTACAGGGAGCCAGTGCAGAGTTGCTAATATTAGAGAAATATGATCTCTCTTCCTCGTTTTTGTCAGAACACGTGCTGCAGTGTTCTGGAGCAACTGGAGAATATTCAGCAACGAATTTGGGCAGCCTGATAGTAAGGAATTGCAATAATCCAGCCTGGAAGTTACGAATGCATGGACTAGTTTTTCTGCATTATTTTGAGACAAAATATGCCTGATTTTTGCAATATTACGTAGGTGAAAAAAGGCAGTCCTTGAAATTTGTTTTACATGGGAGTGAAAGGACATGTCCTGATCAAAGACAACTCCCAGATTCTTTACAGTGGTGCTGGAGGCCAGCGCAATGCCATCCATAACTGCTATGTCATCAGAAAGTGAGTTTCTAAGATGTTTAGGGCGTACTACTATAACTTCAGTTTTATCCGAGTTTAGCATCAGAAAATTGCAGGTCATCCAGGTCTTTATGTCCTGAAGACACGCTTGTAGTCTAGTTAACTGACTGGTTTCTTCTGGCTTCAATGATAAATATAGCTGGGTATCATCTGCATAGCAATGAAAATTTATTGAGTGCTTCCTGATAATCTTGGTTGGTACCACCAATACTCTGTGCCTCTGTGTTGAGTGAGTGGTGTGTGGTGAGGTTGAGAACTGATCAACTTTATGTAAATAAAGCAAATGCAACAACATCAAAATGCACTGGAGGAAAAGCTGATTGTCACAGTCAATTCTCTATGTTTTAACTTCAGCAAGCTGCTGGGGTTTGAACAACAAAAACAATGGATGGAAACAGAACACTCCACCCCACTGGAAGTGAACTTGTTTATATAAAGCAGTACAGTGGTAGAGTGAGCTGCTGTATGGTATTCCTCAAAATTACATCCAATTTGGACAATTATGCACCTCTGGATTTATGTCCACCTTCAACGTTCAGTGCCAATGTGGAAAGTAGATGAATATGTAGTGTATATGACTTTCATATAGGAGACTGGATCACTTCCTATGACAAACCACTATTTTTCTTAATCAAACCATAGTCAAATGTCTTAACCTAACCGTATACCTTAACCGCTTTAATTGTACAGATGCCAGATGTGCAGATATTGTAGAAAACAAGAAAAAACACTTTGTTACTAAACCCAATCCGGGGTTTTGATAAAGATGTCCTGGCCTTAAATAAGGTTGTGAGCTGAGTACATATGTGCTCACAGCAAACATGTTCAAAAGTTTCAGGTCCATGAGAGACCAGGAAGAACTTGTCATCTCTGCATGTGTGAGCACACAGTTAGAGTGACACATAAGGACAGTAATGTAATGTAATGGTGATGTGAAGGTGTAGCTTGTTATCAAAACAGAAAAGGTTTATCCACTGGTGGAGAATAAATGGCCTCAATAAAGTTTCTCATATGTTTTGTGTACAATTTGAGAATGTTTTGCCCTGTAGTGATGTCAGAAGAAAGGTCATGGGGTCATGGAAATCATTAAAAACACCTTCTGGGAAACATGACTATTCCATGTAAATCTCTTGGCAAACTTTGCACTAGCTGTTGTGGTAGTTAACTCTGGATCAAGGTGTTTGACAGATCAGCTGACATCACCATTCTTCAGCATCTTTCACCAATTCATATAACTACTTTTTAAGAGACAGAGTTAAGAGGGAGCATATAAAGCTTAATGTTGTGACAGGATACAGCTCTGTGAGCGAAGGCAACACTGACTGACAGTAAATAAGGCTTGAGGTGTGTTGTCACTCCATCTGTTGGAGCATAATGTAACTGAAGCCTCTTCTAATGGGACGTTACACTTGTCTAAAGAGCCCTGCAGAGACTCATAACCCTGGATATGCGTGTCTGTCACAGGCCCAGTCTGCTGCAGTATTGCTGTCGTTGCATCAAGCTTCAGAGCTCATTTAATTCTCAGTGTCAAATTAAACATTTGTTTTCAACCTCTGGAAGGCTGGACATTCGTCTTCGTCTTCTTGCATTCATGCTGTTTTGAATCTTTAACCTCTTGAGACAATGGGCTTCCACTGATAAAGACTTATCTTATATACTATTTTTGAAGGCTGTTTCTAAGATTCACCACCCATCTAGTCTGCCATTGCTTGCTACATCTTTTATTCTATTCGACTTGGTTCCTTTAGTAAAATGACACATGTGAATCAGACACCTTTAATTGAACAGGCTTAACAATCAAATGTTTAAGGTATGGGCATGCTGACAAATTAAAAAACATGCCAGTAAGTCAAAGGGCCTTTTAACAGGGCATGACTATGAGACATCTGTCAGTGACAGGCTTTTACAGACTGAAGAAAATCAAATTTCTCTGGTCAGACGAAACATTACAAAAACTAAAAAAGGTCACGGCCGGCTGTGGTCAGGGAGAGACCTCCATCAGATGACTTCAGGTGACATCTGTGATGTGACTGGACGATACCCAGCTTTCAATAACAGTCTGATTTTGTTCCTGTGTGCTGGCCTGAACCTGTCGTCTGTAATGAAACACAGACCAACGAAAAGGTCATCTGCAAGGTCAAATGTTTGGAAGTTATGAATTACACCTGCAACTACTACTGACTTAAGCATGATAAATTCAGCTATGATTAAAGCAGGCAAACTCAAGCTGTGGCACCACATCGTATATTTTTCAGCTCGGAAAGAGTAATGCTTTTTGATTAGCACATTAAAGAAATAGTCCAACACAGGGGGAAAATATTCATTTTTTCTCCTTCTGAGAGTCAAAAAACCGATACCAATCTCCTGTCTGTGTGTTAAGCAGGGAACTATGGGAACTATAGTCTGGCAGTTTATTAGCTAATATGCTAAAATGCGTAAAGACTGCACTGCTAGCTAGCCTGCCTCTGTCTAAGTATATATATAAAAACACATCTACCTACTACAGCTGTCAAAGTTCCACAAGAGACATTGTTTGTTTAGTCCATATGAACAGAAATGAAACAGCATGGTGTGTTGAGACTATTTTTAGAGAAACAAAGAGCCAGGACAGACCCAGGCTAGCTGTGTCCCCTGTTTCTAGTCTCTCCAACCATTTCCTGGCTCTAGCTCTGTCTGCACAGATATAAGATTGATATTAAATGTCTCATGTCCCTCTCGGGAGACATTTCCTAACCTGTCAAACTATTACTTTAGATTAATATCAGTAGTTTTCATGAAAATGGCTTTGAATGTGACTTACCTGCTTGAAAAAGTTGAATATGTAGCCCAACATATATGTAGCGAAAGAAAAAAAGAAAAAAATGACAGCAGTTTACAACAATAAAACTGATGCTTCCTCAACCAAACAAATAGCTGTCTCACTTTAATGCTAGGCCTCTGCATCCTCCTCCTTTTTGTCATGGCTGTGGCAATATGGTTGGCACTGGGGGTGTGGGGAGGGGATCATTCATGCGAATAGGGGACGAGCGGAGGGCTTGTCATTCACCTTGGCTGGAGCCAGTGTTTAGGGCTACCGATAGCCATAATCATACCAATCCACACAAAACCCCCCCTCTGCCTGGGCTCGCTGCAGCCAAGGGCACGGATTACCACAAAAAACCAATTTGGAGGGACCGGAGCATACTGCGTCCATTGCAGTCAGAGCGGATATGAGGGGCAGCTTCTTTGTTCTCCCTGATATTTATCTGTCCGAGGCCAAGCAGGAGAAGAGATGTCGCTCCAAAGACAGGTCTCCCAGGTCGGGGGCCTGGTATTAAACTGATCTATGCATGTATCCCAGGGAGATAACACCACACATTCACAGATCGGCTCACGGGAACAATCTGAGAGAAAGTGGCACCCAGATGCATATAAAAGGGGTGTCAGGGGTGTTGGGGGGGATCACTGCCAAACATATCACTTCTTAATGAGGGATGTAGCCAAGGATAAGCCATTCTAAACTCAGTTTGCTTTGGGTTTAGCCTTCTTTTCGGGCTGACATTATGGGCTGCAGTATGACAGTTTAAAAGTGAAATCACAGAGGAGTATACAAAGCATGCAAAAGGCACAAATCAGCTCTTTTGTGATGTGTTTTACACAAAGACTGAATTTTATATCCTATTACCTCGAGTTCGTCCACCTTTAGAGCATTAGATCATTGCTCTTAATGCAATTCAATGCACAAACTAATTCCAATTGCTATTTTTTTTTATTGTCCCCAGTCAAGACTGTGAAATCTATTTCCTCTGAGGCCTCTTGTGTGGGTAAAATTGAAGCCCCAGCTGCCTTTCAGTTTTCATCAGAAAGCTGTCCCCACTAATTGAACTTAAAAAATATTTTTTCAAAGACTTGTGAGACTGTATGAAAGTGTACACTAGCCCAGGCTGTGTGTGAAGTAGATTATCCTTGACTAGCTGCCTGTAAATCTGGACAGAGTCCCAGTCCCAGTCTCGCTGGCACCAATGCATGTCAGCAGCAAGGTGAAAACGTAGCAGTTACATAAAGGAGAGCAAGGCAGAGTGAGACTCTGCTCTTGCGTCTCCCATTCTCTGCCTCCTCCTCTGGGTTAAACCGTCGAGATCAATCCACAGCTGTGAAGTTGGGAGGGCACCTTGAAAATGCTGCTATTTATTTGTTTGAAATGTACCTTTCCTTTCTAGTCCTCTTAAGGCCACCTGGGAATCCGCCATTGATTTCCACTTCAATGACTTGACCCCTGACCCCCGAAAGAGACGTGATGTCCCTTGGCTGGTTACTCACAGCCAGATGTGGTGGGGGAAATCTCCAAACCTCTATTTCATGGGCTCACTCATTTACATGATTTAAAGTAAAGACTCTTTTTTTTTCTCACTTAGGTTAATTGCAGTCTCTATTTGGGTACACAACAAGAGGGCAATGGGCAGTCCAGACTCGCAGCTGTTTCATATTTTTCCAAAAGCTCAAAAGGCCAGCAGCCTCAATCTCAGCTGTGAACCGTGAATCACAGAGGGAGAAAATTGGAACATTTACATGCATCTTGTAGGAAGAGCTAATCTTCGAGCAGCCAAATATCTTTTCTAACGTGTGTCTGTTTAAGTCTCTAGTCTCATCTTGGCATACGCATGCCATGTGTGAGTGCAATATGAGGGGACTTTTGCTGTTTGCAGATGGACTCCCTGACTGTAATGAAGTCCAGACCACCTGAAGGGATGCTGTCAGCCAACGCAGAGTCAGCCGCAGGCTCTGCAATCACCGAAAACTGTGATGGAGCATATGCAACTCAAGATCACGGCAGATTACAGAGATGGAGTGGTATAGCACATCAATCAATATTGTCCTAATTATACAGGAAAGCTGCATCTCTGCTTCCATGGGATCAAACACTGAACCGTACATCCATTTACCCAAGTTACTGTGTTAGCTTTAGGGAACTATGACAGTGGATTTGAATGATAAGACAGCGATGACATCATTTGAATAATACAACAAAAAGTTCCAAAAGTGCCTCTCAGTCAAGAAGAAAAGACAGAAAGTTGCAGGGTAGAGGGGACAGAAGGCAGAACAAAGTTTATACTTTTACTGTGGGTTTGAGAGGTGAACCCTGACTCAGGTAATACAGTGGATTTCTAAGACAAAGTTTGCAAGCATATCATAGAGTAAACACATTAAAAAAATGACTGACAAGAGAAGAGGGCACGTTTATTTGTTTGCTAGGTACTTTACTTTCTCTATTTTGTGGTATATGAAGACTGTATGTTTATCTTATGAACTTGCTCAGACTCCCATTCTGGGTGTGTCAACACCCTCTCTGCACATTTGCTGAGAGATTGTCTGTATTTTCAATGACTATTTTAGAGTTTGTAGTTTCTTGGAGAACTATTAAAAACTCATCCTGTGTTCAGGGCTATATACTTATTTTGCATTTGATGAAACCCCTTTTGAATTTTTATTTCCTAACTTTATTCAGCTGCTGGAAACTGGATCCTATTTTAAGGAGAAAATATTTTCTGGTTTCCCTCTGATGTCCACTGGCAGCTCTGCCTGAAACAGCTTTTCAAGAAGTGATATTGTCATAATTTTATACTTAATAATGTATTTTGAGTATTGCTTTGTGCAAACAAGTAACTACAGCAGGGCCTGGTGTCAGGGTGGAGGGGGTGGAGGGAGTCCAAGAAAACGTTCTGAGCCTTCAGAACTAGTGAATGACAAAACTGTATAGAATAACATTACAGTGGGGAGGACTACCTGGCAGTCTGTTCTTGTTCACTGGGACCTCCCAGACCCAGCAGACTCAGGTAATAGGACCACGATAACTGCATGGCAGGTGGGCACACATTCCAACACTATTGGCCACTTTTTTTTTTTTTTTTTTTTTGTACAGGAAACAGGTGAATATGCAGAAACATATAGCACTGAATTATCTGTTTCATGGGAAGATTAAAGAGAAGATTTGAACATGTTTCTTTTTTTTTCTTTTAAAACTCTGTAATTTGCAAATTACAAACTACTTGTTCATGCATCTGGTTGAAGCAGCAAAATGCACTCTGACCTGATCCTTAGAGAAAAAAGCAATATATAGGCAAATGTGTGTATTTCAACATAGATAAAATTCAGAGTGTGTATGTACATTAGAGAATAGTGTCAATGTTGGAGAAATTATTTTGTCTTTAGCAGGAGACCGCATATATTCACATAGTCTCTCTTTTTCTCTGTCACCCTTTCCCCATGTGATGAACCAGGTCTGAATGTGGCAGATGGATGCAACCCAGGTATCGTAACAACCAACTGTAACTGGGCCATGCCTCTCTGTTATCTGTTCTTATACCTAATGACCGAATAAGTGACCCCAAAGATATGCATGTATGTGTATACTACATATGCATAACTGGATATGAAATACTTGCATAGTTTTCCAGTACGCCCACATGAGGCCATGTAGACCAGTAGTATTCAGATTTTCTGTAAGAGAGATTCATGTGGAAGAATACAGATGACGAGAAAGACAAAGCAAAAATTTTGCTGAAAAATGTTGTGTTTGACAGTTCCTCCTACCTAAACGTCAAAATAGGTTTATCTTTGTAATATGCAATTACATGACAATTATCAATCAAAATGTTGGTGATCACAAAGGGGTTTAGATGCAAATATATTCTTTTTGGTAAAAAGCTTATATGTAGAATATTTGTTTTGTTGCATTGCATCTTTTCACGTGCAAGAACAGCTTCTCTTCTCAGGACAATGTGGCTCAGCAAAGCCGTTTGTACAAATACAGTGAAGGGTTGGATGGCTTGCAAGGAGCTACTTCTACATCTCAGCAGACTCCATTCGTTGGGAACTATGCACTGAAATTTTGCGCATTGTTTTTGATTGGTTCTTTTTTTTTAATTTGCACCGCCTCTCATCTGCTAATCAAATCAGTGTGCATTGCTCCAGGCAGCACAGGATGCCTGCGACCAGCCAACCACAGCCAGATAACAACGCTTGACATTCAACTATATCTTCTTTATGAAATCAGAAAGGGGCTCCAAAATTGCTATACAGCATAAAGCTTGTTTACCAGCAGTGAAAATGCCCTTAATATCAACATGCTCAATGTCAAACCTGAGGAAACATCTACAGGGCACTTAATAACACTGCAATCAGTTAGCTAAAACAAAGTAGCTCCCACTCCACCAGTTATTTTCAACTTTACTGCCCAGTTTAAAACAGTTGTTTGAAAAGTAATCAAATGTAATAGGTCACATTAATTTGATGAAGTAATCCAAATCTTTACATTCCTTATTACATTTTTAACAGAGTAACAAATAATCAGTAGCCTAGCAACCTTCCCAACCCTCTTGATGAAGCATAAATACACTGTGCTGTATGTGTCTGCTCTCTTGGGAGCATTGAAACCTGCATAGCTGTTTCTGACTGTGCAACACTGTGGGGACTGAATATAGCCCACAGTAGAACAATAGCTGGTTTGACCAGCATCCAGAAGGTCAGCAGAGACAATGTCATGCTATCAGTCATGGTATTACATCTGGAAAAGCTTGGCTGTTTTTATACACCCTCCTCCCTTCATTTCTAATTGTCAGCAGCTCACCAAAATAGGGTGTAATTGTGAGCAAGAGGGATGGGAGTGTGTTATTTCAGCAGAGCAATACAGTAGACACCTGCTTTTCCTCTGCAGAATACACTGGCTCTGTCCCATCTGGCTTCGGGCTGCGAGTGGTTTACTGAGCAGGAAAAAATTTAAAGAAATAATATCCCACGTTCTCTGAGTCTTGCCTCCTCCCCCTCCAGCACCACAGCCCATCTCGTACCACAACATTCTGCTTCATCTAGATCTAGCCTGACCTAGATCCAGTGTGGAAGCTACGGCTATATTTCATTTCTCATCACCCTGTGTTGTCAGTTAATAACCTGCAACCTGGGAGGAAGCATTGCTCCATGGTAGATAGATAGCACCAAATCACCGTCATGTGTACTCAATGCGGCACTGGGGATCATTATTTCTGATTGGACGTTTCAAGTGTTCACCAGCCAGGAAAGAAATGTCCAGGCAGACTTAAATTCCCCAGCGCGATCTGTGTCTTGAATATGTTTACCTGGACACAAAATCATTTTTATATCAGTGAGGCGTCGGCATGGGGAATAAATGACACTTCAAGAAGTTAGGGCTGATGCAACGGATAGAGTATGATGAAAGGATGATGAGCGGATATTCAAGATGATGGTGGGAGATGATCCGCGGAGAGAAAAGTGACATCCGTAACCTCCATAATCGTGTCTGTGGCGCAGCGGGGGGCGGAATTCAGCTGGCTCACTGAATAGACAGTTTAATCGCCCAAATAAAAATCACTTAACGCGGCCCTCCACGCCTGTCCTAAAAGGATTGGAAAGGAGAAGTGAGGTAACCCGCCACTTCATTGTACCAACCACGCCTTCAACCTCCGCTCCATCCACCCGCAGTCTAACTACTTGAATGCCATCTGCTTGTTGGCTCGCTGGAGAGGGGTCAGAGCCGGGGCATCTGAGCCACCAATTTCAGCACTTTAAAGTCTCTCCAAGTACCAGCACCCTTCTCAGACACATTACACACATACACACTGCAGACTAACTGAAAACTGCTAATCACCATAGCAGGGTGCTCACTTTAAGAGCCAGGCAGAGGATGCCTGTCAGTCGGAGGGCCGAGTGGGGGACGGGTCTCGAAGTCAAGAGGAAATGAGAGCCCACCCCTGGGTTTTTTCCCACCAGCCCCTGTTAAGATTGTCCAGGTTTGAAGGGTCAATCAGCCGCCATCCAATCTTTTCTGAGCCTCTCCTCTTACATTCTGGTGAGTTATGATGGCTGCCGTTTGAAACACGAACACAGAAAATGTTGAGCACATCAAAGACTTTGCTCTCTCCCTCTTTCTCTCCCTATCTATCTCACATCAGCTCGCTCTGCCTCTGTGATGTGTGCATGAATGAGTGTGTGTGAATGTTGTGTGTGTGTGTGTGTGTGTGTGTGTGTGTGTGTGTGTGTGTGTGTGCACAGACAACTAGAGAGGAGGGCCAGCGGTGTGCTGCCCCCAGGCCTCGGACCTGATCAAAGCAGAGTCTGTCAGTTTGCAGGTACACAAACAGCCAGCCTGTACACACAGCGCACAGAACAGAGAGCGGGAGAGAGACACTGACACAGAGAGGGAGAGGGACGTTTGGGTAGAGCTGCAGAGATCAGAAAGCATCATTCTGTCTTAAATCAGGGTTATGTGGAGGTCAGGAAGCCTCGGCGAGCACTACTTCTCACTCACCTCAGTATGAAAGAGCAACTAAGAGGCAAAGTAGACTGAGTCAAAGGTTGGAATCTTGCAACGGGGAGAAAATGATGACAGTAACCTGCTGCTTTGTTGAAAAGACTACAAGTCCTCGCTGTGTTGCCCTTCAAAATTGGGCTGAGCCGACAGGCTTTTGTGGATCACTGTTTAGAAACTGATGTTTTAGATGTGAAGCATGGCCACATATCCTGATTCATCACTCTGATTAAGGACACATACGTTTTCATTTGAAGTTCATCTTGTCTCGATCCGGCACTGGTACACTGCATATTATGGTGCTGGGTGTCTGTCTGTCTGAGGTAACCTGAGCATTACAGTCAATTACACACTCTTAAGGTTTGTTGTTTAAAGAATGTTCGAAATGGAAACACCCAATGGTAG
Source organism: Chaetodon trifasciatus (assembly GCA_037975065.1). Taxonomy (NCBI): domain Eukaryota; kingdom Metazoa; phylum Chordata; class Actinopteri; order Chaetodontiformes; family Chaetodontidae; genus Chaetodon; species Chaetodon trifasciatus. Next base: position 886,027 of record JBBMOE010000042.1, read on the forward strand.
GAAATCTTCTTAGCAACTTATGACAGAGAAAAAAAGCAATGCCTGACAAATGTTTTTTTTTTTTTTTGCTGATTTGTTTGGGTTTTTTTTTTTTGTTTGTTTTTTGGTCACTTGGAGACAGACCTCCACATCAAGCTGGACATCAGACATGTTTGACATCTTATGTTGATGCTGGGTATGTGTAGTGCCTGCTGGAGCAGGAAATGATACTGTGAGAGCTGTGAGACTGAACCATGGGCTGTAAAATCAAAATAATGAACCGAGAGATGCTAAAAATCTTGTAAAGCTGGGGGGAACTGAAGGTCAGGTTGTAATTCTCTGTGGGTTCATCACTATGAGCGACCCTGTCACATTACACATACACATTTGGATTCATTTATTATGTACAAAATACTGATTTTGACCAATAGAATCAATATTTTATATACAATTCCAGTAAGAACAGATAAACAAAAAACAACAAAACATTTTTAAAAGGCTCTTTCTGTTTTCAATCTCAGCATGTTTTTAATTTGTGGTAATTAAAGAGGAATCAAATCTCAGTGCAGCTTTAAACAATTTTTTCTTTTGTAAATAAAATATATCACTCATCCAGGAAATCTCTTTCTATTGCTAATATAGTGTATTATTTATCATTTTTCAATAAAAAAAATGTGTTTTAAAATTGTATTTAATAATTAATTCAGCATTTAATAAAAAAAAAAAAAAGCTATGATCTTCTTTAAACTGTTTCTGTTTCATTTGAAAAAAAAAACATAAAATCAAATAATTCAGTGTTAGAAATGAAACAGTATTTGTAGGGAATCAACTAATTCACAGAAATAAAATATTTCATTTTGCATTATTACTCTAATAGAAATGATCCCCTCAGAGTAAATCCTGCTTTTTGCTGTGAAGGAAAAGAATACAAACAGGAGCACCTCCTGTTGATGTCCCCCGTACACTTTCTGTTACTTTCCACCTGCCTGACATCTGCTGAAATGATTCCCTTTCATCTGCTGAGTTCATATTTTCAACATTCCTCCCATAATAAATATTAATAAACTCCTGAGTGACTGAAATGTGTGGGTTCCCTCTAGCCACCATAATCTAGTGGTCATACAGACCAACCTGGACATCCAGGACTGTGATGACAGACTTGGATCACGGCTAGATGAACTTCAAATTAAAAAATGATTTTACCTCAATCAAACCAGCAGCCAGTGCTCATTCTGACACACTGTGTGTGTAGTTAATCTCTCTCCTAGCCTTCCCTTTTGTCTGTAGGCAATCTGGCCGCTATCCCATCGCAGACTTAGAGACACAACCATCAGCTCCAATGTCACTGCAGACGTGTCTTCAGCAGCGAGGCTGGCATGTCAATACTCTCAATATGACACACACGCCGATTTTGCTCAGGCTCTCAAACATAACATTACATTCACAGCGAGGCTAAAACGTTGTTTAGATGAATTAAATCATCAAGCATTCCTGACACGTAGCTGACGGCTGTGTGTTTCTTGAAAAAAGAAAAGGAGAAAAAAATAAGTTAGGAACCAGAGGGGGGAAAATAGAGCACATCAATTGGCTGGGAAAATGAGAAAGTTTGTCCCTGACGCCCCTGTCAGAATGAACGATTAAGATATCTAATATGATGTTTAAAGCTGTGGGGCAGGCGAACTGATAACGGCTCGATAAGGCCTCTCTCCTCGCTCATCCTCGCACGCTAATTAGCTTCTTGCTTTTCTTTTGTGTGTGTGTATATGTGTGTATGTGTGTGTGGAGGGGGGAGTTATCTATATAAAAAGCTTTGAAGGAAGAGAGAGGCACCTGCATCAATCACAATTATTTTACTCATACTAAAATTAGCCAAAGAAAGGAAGAACACAGTCTCCTTCAGAAAGCAACGCAGGAAGACTGAAGGGAGGCCGGTGTGAAGGAGAGAGATAGAGTGTGTGTGTTAGTGTGTGAGGGAGAGATGGAGGGATGAGGTGAATCGATAAATATCACTCCAGCTGATTGGACCTAATTAGAGACATAGAGAGGAATTCTGGACGAGACTGGCTGGAATTGAGTTGGCCAAGTTGTCAGAGCCAATTAGGCCGCTGTATTATTGCAGCAGAGAGAAAACACACAGATTAGATTAAGTTTTGCACCCGTGTGTGTGTGTGTGTGTGTGTGTGTGTGTGTGTGTGTGTGTGTGTGTGTGCATATCAGACTGATGATGCTTCCAGGGAAAACATGGCCAGGTGAGTGTAACTGTTCTCCTGCGGTGTGATAAACTGTGATACAGCAACAATGATAATCACTCACAGCTTATCATGCGCACACGGGCACACATCATACACCCTGACAAACACTCCCTCTATCACACAATGCTCCAGCTGTCAGCTGCTGGGTGTACAGCTGTGGAGATCTCTCAAACACACTTAATGGATCTCAAACTTATTGTGGGTTCAACTGCATTTGTACTTCTGTGTATGTTTGTATTTGTGTGTGTGTCTGTGTGTGTGGGTGTGCATGCATCTGTGCATGAAAGCCTGCCAGCGTTTGATTCTGGTGATTGCAGCTGGAAGCAATCACTTGTGTGCAGTTAATATAATGATGGAGTCCTCCGAGTCAGCACTAACGCTGCAACCAACCTGAAGGAAGAAATGAAAAGCAGTCCTGAGTTCAGCCAACTTCACAGTGGAAGCATCGGTCTGGCAGCAGGTAACAGTAGCACGAGAAAACACAGCTTTGTTTTCAATCTGTTTTAGGTGGAATAGATAAAGGCCTGTGGTCCAGCATGACAAGTGGAGGCAGATTTAGATAATTATTTCCAAATTCTCCGACTATTCTGGGTTGTACAGGTGCAGTGAAGCATGATGGGCAAAGCTCTGCCTTCAGCCATCTAAAAAAAAAAATCTCAGGGAAGTCTCAAAGCAAACAGAAATATGATGAGAAAAAACAAGCATGAGTTTTAAGTGCTGTTGTTTCTCAGTGGAAAGACTTCAAAGATGAGCAAGATGCAGATGCAGAGATGACTTTATTTGAGATGCTGCCCACGGCGACACAGCCATGAGCAGCGGACACGTCACTGCTTGAATTGTGAAAGTTTGAAGGACTTTGTTACTTTTCACTCCACTGAATCCTCTAATTATTTGTTTCTCAGCGACTGATGGGAGGTGAGATGGTGAAAAACTGGGACCAGCAATGGTTTAATAATTATTTGACAAAAAAATTTCAACCACTTTCTTGACATTGGAAATTGTAGTTTGTCTAAATACAATTAATGAAGGTCCATAGTAGCTTTTTATCTGGAGCTTTCACCTGCATCGTACAATAATACTAATAAAAACACTCCACAGGGAGGATCCTGTGACAAGCCTAGAATAGGGTTAAAGTCATTATGCTGGATTTGAACATTTCTGACTGGTGGTGCAAGTGCTAGTGTAAAAAAAAAGACTGCTGAAAGCAACATATACAGTAGACTGTACCAGTTTCCCTGGGATTGTTTTACAGATCAAATCAGATGCCTTCAGAATAAGAATGTGAATGATGCTACAATCTCATAAAAAGGCACACATGTTGTGATAAAGTAAACCACACACCGAGCACATTATGGGGCACTGCAGCATTTGACATACATCATTTGAGGCTCGGAGCACACACTGGGTGCCATACATGTACAGTAGCTGTGGGGATGCGGGGAGCGCAGTTGCTGCTTTCCTGTTTCACGATGTACATCTGTACACTGGTCTCACGTCAAGACACTACCAGTGTGTGGGTTTGCGTAGGAAACAGTGGGTGTTCTGATGTCCGTCACACGTTGCCAATTCATGTTGTCCTTAAAGCCCCCCCTCCAATGAAAATCAAGTTATTAACCTTGTTAACGTGTCTGCATGGTGTTGCATGAGCAGTCATTTCCACCTGCACACAGTGGAGTGAAGAGTCACATCTAAACCAATGTGAGGCATGAAGGGATCGTTCACGGAACAAACATCTGAATATGTCATTCTGATGAACAGAGGTTTTTATGAGTTTAATCAGTGCCTGGAGAGAAGCTTTAACGCTGTGTTTGAAATCGCAGACTAACATACAGCTGACTACTAATCATTACCACATACTGCCTACTAAATGAATGATTAAGTATGCCTTTACCAGCAGACTGTTCCCTCTAAGCCAATATGTCTTCTCTGGATCACATGACTGTATCGATCACAACATGACTGGTATCACCTACCGTTGAATGAAAATTGTTTACCACAAATGTAAGTCAATATTACCCCTTCCATCAGTGTAATATTGTGCAGTATTATTTTAAGGCTGATTAAAGTAAAAAAGGAAAAAACTTGTAAAGCCTATTCTTTCTAGTCATGTTTGATTTAAAGACGAATATAGAATTAAGGTAAAATAACTATTAAGCTCAAAGATGGACCGGGCAATGTTAACAGCTACTGTCACTGTACTTTACAGAGAAGCAGAGGAGGAGGCTGCTGAGCTGAGCAGGTGTCTGCCAGTGAGAGGAGTGAGGAGGAGGAGGAGGAGGAGGAGGAGGTGCTACATTACTGTTTGTGTTGGGTTATATGTTTCCTTGTAAATTTCAGCTAAAGCAGAGCTTAACTTTATGATGCTGGAAAATAAACAGAATGAATATGACACAGCTGACACAAGTGTCACTGAAGTTGTCTGCTGTGTTGGCTGCAAGGGTCTGTTAGCGTGACTGGCTGGCTATCACCAAAGATGCTTATGGAGCTTCTCAACTCCAAAAACAGTGGAGCTCTGATTTGCCCTCAATTTTTGCACAATAGCCAAGATTCAAAATTTGCACAGATGATTTTCGTCCTGAACAATCTCAGAAGTGAGTTTAGTGATAAAATACATACATGTACAACAAATCCACCAACTATGCAGCTGAAACACACTACATACTCAATTTGATGTCATACTTCATACAAATAGTACATTAGTTTGTAATTCTGAACGCAGCGTAAGCTATTGAGTTTGGTAGATTAGAGGGTAGATAGAGTACATAGAGGAAGATACTGCAGGGTCAGCACTGATGTTACACATGGACGGGTCTGACTCATAATTAGCCACTGATGCAATACACCTGAGGATGCTAGGAGAGCAATAGAGGAGAAGCTGAGCAGTATCACACCATGAACACCATGACAGGGAGCCTGACTTGTTCTGGATTGTGTAACAATTAACATAAAAACTTTGCCATTTTAACCTCAAAATAACTGTCTACATTAAAAGAAGAGCAGGCTGACTGCAGCTGGACGAGGCCGACCTGCCAGGCGGCTGCTGTCACCACCGGCATCACGGGAAGGTGACACAGACGCCTGTCCTGCAGCTAGTGGTGAGTCAAACATAACTCCCCACCCCCCCACCCCCCAGATCAGGGAAACAGACTCACAAGGGAATTACAGGAATACCCTCACATCCAGGAGCAGTCACACACACACAACACACTGAAACACAAAACATGTACAATAAAACCAGAAGGCTCATGTAAGGACAGCCTGAGTTTTTTCAACGTGCAGTCTGTACACACGTTTGGACTGAGGAAGCTCCAGACTGTGTGCACTGCTGGCTGCGCCTCTGGAAATTGTTGGTTCTCTTAGCAAGTCTCCGATCAAAGGGGATCGATTCCTCTGACCTTGTTTGGATCAAAGGCAGGGTGTGATGGTCCTGTGCAGCTCCGCCTCAGCCTCCCATTCAGCTGAGGCTTCATATACAACCCTAACTGTGGTAATGATGATGAGGAATCAATAGGTGATTATGAGGCTTTAAGCCATATGGTTAGGAGATGGAGTGGAGTAAAGATTGAAGAAGGGATGGAGCGAGACCTGAAAATATAGGCAGGACACACAGAAAGAGGCGTGCATAGAAACAACTAACACAAATCCTGCACTCAAGCAGGGACGTGTGCCCATGCAAACACTTACACACAAAATAGCACACAAACACCTGCTGGTATTCACAAAAACAGACTGATATTCATGGCCATACACGGAGAAAACTGCTTAAATTTGATCACACACCCCCACACACACACACACGCAGATGACTAACTTGTCACTGTGACTCTCCGTGTTCAACTCTATTAGTAATGACCGGCCCAGCAGAAATGCTTGCAACCAAATCCCTCTATTTTTATTAAAGCACATTTATTTATAAGACCTGAACTAATCTTTGTAAATTCTAAATGATTTTTTTTTTCACTTTTAATTATTGTGAAACCTATTAATGCTTCATATTAATATGCAGGGAGCTTTCTGGATTCAGTATATCACTGAAAGTAATTATGGATAAGAGCATTTATTTTTTTATTTTTTGGCTTAACTACTCAAATCTTCCCGGTGAGATGTGGTGCGGTAGGAAGACAAACACTGCCCTCTTCAGCCTGTCAGCAGCAGCTCGCAGGCAGCTGGAACTGAGCCCGCTGGCATCTTCACTCCACAATAATCCATCTGAACATTCAATATGGTTGGGCTCTCTCTGTGTGTCTGTCCCTCCGTCTGTCTCTCACGCTCCCTCCTTCCTCTGTGATGCATTTAAATGTTTTCCTTTCATCTTGTCATCTCAACAAAAAATATCTCCTTGCCACATCTGAGCAGTTTTAAACGGCAGAAAATGTCTTCAAATGAGGCAGATTTTCTTCCGTTCGAGGGGAGAACCATTTATTTTCTTTTTTGAGTCAAAGTTGAGACGAGGTGAGTGTTCTTATAGAACAAACGGAGGGGAGAGCAAAATGGAAAGTCATAGTGCAAGCATGAAGGTCATGCGTGCTTAATGTGTTTAGACTCTTTAATTTCAGCTCTTTGCCAAACCCCACTAACCCAGACCCACACCACTTAATTTGGGAATGATCAAGGGCAAACACACACTCGTGCACACTCTCTGAAATTGTGCTTTTGCGCCTTATTTCTCCCACGCTCCTGTTTTTGGGAAATAAACAGAGCCACTTTGTGCCAGTGCTAAGATAAAACATTTTCTAGAGGGTAAGTGTTTTTTTGTTTTGTTTTTTCGTGACAGCTGCAAGATTACTTCGATTTGGTTTTGAAGATCATTTGAAGAAAGGCTGTTTCACCGCATGAGGAGATCATCCAGGCTCATTAAAAGATAATAGAACCTCTTTCAAATCATTGAGTAAGTACATCAAGTACAGTAATATCTAAAGTTATAAAGTTGTTTTAAGGAGAATCTTTTTATACTAAGATGAATTGTATGATACCAGAGTGTGCATTTGGAACAGAATTGATTCTAAATCTGACCTCAGAACAGTTTTTCAGTATAAGGAGCCTGTACACATTCATTTGGTTTATTTTTGTGTGAGGCAGCTGTACAAATGTGAAGTACTTGTTTTTTGAGTATTTCTTGAAACTTCTTAAATTGTACTTTTATTGCACTACATTTATCTGACGGCTACATTTAGTAGAGCCATTTCGATTATGATTTTACATAAGAAAAATGTATGGTAACCTTATGAAATAGAATGCCTTGCAATTGACTATTAGCATATAAAGTATTTAAAGTAATGTTGAAATTATGGGAAATATACTTATTTGCTTTCTTGTCAAAAGCTGCATAGTTAGGCCTGTACAGTAAATACGAAGCTACCAGTAGCAGTGGGTTAGCGTAGCTTAGCTCAAAGACTGGAAGCAGGGTGAGACACCTTGACTCTGTCTTCAAGTCATACACCTGAAGAGAACTGAAGTGAAAACTTCCTGCAGTCCCTGCTGGTCGTCAGTGGGCTTGCAAGTGAAGAAATAACAAATAACAGCCTGTCGCCTATAACACATCAGTTTTTGTCCGGATTAAACAAACCAGATAACATGTTAATTAATGAGCTCTCACAAATGGTATTTAAATTTCACATTTCACATTTTTCATGTTGTATTTATTCAGGCAGTTGTCTGGAAATGTTACTTCTCAGTATGAAGGTTTTAAATGGTGTTTCAAAGCTTCAACTACCAGGAATAAAATACCTGGGGTGAAATGGTGAAGTTTTGTTGGTCTAAAAAGTTGACTTTAAAAAAATGGGAACACTGGCATCAATTGTAAAAAAAAAAAAGAAAAAGAAAGAAAAAGAAAAAGAAAGAAAAAGAAACTCCATCACTGTACAATACCATGTGTGCAGTGTAGACGACCGCAAATTCACAAAAAAGATCACAAGACCTAGGTATCCCGAAAGGTAGCTATGACTCTGAATACATACATATATATGTTGTTGTGTCCTGCAGAAAGAGATTTTACTGATAACAATAATTTCACTGAAATTTCACTTCTAATGTATTTTTACATTATTGTTACATTGTTTTGCATTATCTAAATTGAAGTGACTTCAGTCAATAATGTCATTGTTTCATCTCCCACTTGTGCTGACTAGGTGTCATGAGTGTACAGATCATTAACTCCATATAAAACGTACTATTTCAGAAATGCTTGGCAGGTCCATCTGAGAATATCGCTGCTTCTCTTTGTCACTGAAACACAGTCCTTTCTACAAATCATTTACTCTTGTTCAGCATTTACAAAGTCATGTTTTTATGATGGAAGCTAATTTTTCCACCAACTGACTAGAGGACAGGATGAGCAGAGGACAGACTGAGGTCCTGGGGCTGCTGATAGCGCTGACAAGCCTGCTGCTGCTAATCGCTGCTGCTGGAAAGGACTGTTGGAGGGTAGGAACATGTCTGGACTCACGCACACACTCATCTTCTGCAATCACTGCTAATCCTTGTATGTCAAAAGAGTGTAGAGTAACCACTAGGCTGCACTACTGTGTAGTCTATGTGACTGCAGGGATACATTGGTGGGTAAACTCAGCTTTAGCATGTCCACAAGGCAGACCACCAAACATGCAATATGTGTCTTTTAGAGACTCTTATTGAAGTTTTTCTTATCTCAAATACCTTATCTATAAAGCCTGCAGCTTTGATGGACTAGCAAACATGGTCTTCCCTGACTTTAACGCGCTCATTGTAGCAATCAGGTCTTTCACACGTTTGAATGTGTCTCCCGGTGCAGCAAGGAGCTAAAGATCAGCTGACCTCAGTAGATCTGAGCTCCCGTTGTCGAGGCCTGTGGGGAGAGTGTGTTCATGACAGCCTGGTGGGCCTGAGGACGTGTGACGTGTCAGTGTCTTACATGGAGAATCTGCCAGGTACAACAGCACCTCCACTGCAATCAACTTATCTTCCTCTCACACAAATATCACTGCAGAGGTGTCTCACAATTTCTGCTGCCGCTGTGCTTTTACTTTGTTCAAAGCTCGGATCTGTGAGTCAAAGTATAGCCCCACCAGAATTCAAAATACAGGACTGGAAGCTGCACCCAGGTCAGTCCTCAAAGTGGTACGCAGTACCAGCACTTGACTTCTTCTTGTGCACTGGTCCTTCACTCAAAGTGCTGGTACTCTCTCTGTCCTCTCCACATCAGGTTCATAATGGCCCTAAATAAACTGCATTACCCAGGAGGCACTACATGACGGTCACCTGTTCCCTCTCACCTGCCTGCTTTCTCTGTTGACGGCCAGTCTAAATAACGTAACATTAACCTTACAATGACGTTGGCTTGGATCCAAAAGGGTACAAAGAGAACACAAATAGAGTCAGATGATGACACAGTGCTTCAGAAGGCAAATTCTACCCAACCATCCAAAGCCAGAGTTGCACATGGTCAGGTCATTTTTACTCTGATAATTGAACTGGTTGTCCCCTTGGTTGATTAACTTTGAGATATGAATATCTCCTTGTATCTTTTATTCACTGTAGAAACTCTGAATGTACAACACTTAATGATTTGCTGATACGGGTCGATGCACATAACATGTGAATAAGGAGAGTACTGGCATTTATTTCTTTCCACTTCAAGCACTGCTCCAGGTGCCAGTCCTGAAAAATAGTTCAGGTTTATTATTACTGATGTATAAATGTGTCCGCAGCCTTTTGAAGCTGGAGCTGGTCGAGCAGGGTGAGTGTTTTAACTACTTTATGTATTGTGAGTTCTGTAACATAACTTGAGACTGCAGGTGTAACATGAATGTAATGCAATACAGGCAGGAGCGTAAAGTTTAAATAAGTACCTCAAAGCTGTACTTACATATAGTACTTCAGTGTTTTTAGGCACAATCCACCAATGTTACACACAATAGTAAAATCAGAACATTGATAAATACAGAAATGCCGATTTTTCCCTAAAGTGAAATTCTTTTACACGTGTGAATCAACATATTTATATCATAAATTATCAAAGAGAAATTATAGACTTAATGTTAAATTCCACTCAGCTATTTCTTTTTTGTGTGTTGTGCTTATTTTCGGCCAAAACATTTAAGAGGTCAACCCAGCATTTAAAATGTAATACACATTTTTTTCTTTTATTAATTGTGTTATTTATTTAAACATAGGTATGAATTAAAAACTATTTTGACCATGCTTCCTCAACCATTTAACCATTTAAATTATTTACATAAGTGAATCTTAAGGAGTTCATTTATTTTATTATCTTTCTTAATATTATTATGGTGACAGTACATGGACTAATGCCATGAAACACAGCACTCATAACACACAGCCTGTCCCATAATGGGTATTTATAGAAAAGAACATTTTAAAAAAAAAAAAAAGGTATTTTTGACTGCATGACTGATCCCTCTTTCTAAACTGTTTGGTGTTCTGTGATTGAGGAGTTCTATATATTGATCACCCACTCATAGAATCTACTGTGATGGACCAGCCTTTCAATCTGCTGTGTTTTCCTTGTCTCTTCCTCCCACAGCTGATTTGTTGGCTATGAGAGTAGCGCTGGTAGGGATGTGTGTTGTGTCTGCGGTCTCCATCCTGATCATGACACCCGGCCTGAGGTGCACTACATTGATCCCCAGTGTGCTAGCTCAGGGCAGGCTGCTGCAGGTCTCTGGTGCCCTCTGTCTGTGTGGAGGTTTGTACTGCAGCTTCTCACCCTCAAAAACAGCTTTAATCAACTCCAGCCAGAAGCAGTTTGTTTGGTTTGTGGTTTCTGCAAAGTGGCTGACTACTTCAGATTCATATCATTCTCTGGTTCAAACACATTTCCACACAGTTTAGTTTTTTGTTGTTATTTACAACAGTTGTAGTGTTGAACTTCTGACTCATATCTGCGTATTGTGTGTCTCTAAGGTGTGTGTGGTGCAGTTGGCCTGCTGTGGTACGGGGTGGGCACTTTCACCAGATACAGACAGGAAGTAGGTGTCAACGCACAACACCACAACATTTTATTTTTTAATCCCTTAAGAACCTGAAGCCAATACCAAACTCATGTCTCTCTTTCCATTTACAAGAGAAACAAGTCTGAATTGTGTCCCATTCGAATTTCTCTGCTAATATTGTGTCAACAAACACAGCACAGAATATGACCCAACATCTTCATTTCCTGTCTCGCTGCAATTAAGCTTTTTTATACAGTATACATACAGCTTTTTTGCTAATACATTTTCTTTTCTATGAGGATGCTTGCTATCAAGAGCTTCTTGTGGGTATAGCAATAATCTGGCAATATTTTAATGATAATAATAAATCCATTTACTTCATTTCTCCTTAAATTCATTTGAATTTATGCATATGTAACAAAATAATTTAGATCAGCACATCAGAGCTGGTCTTCATCAGTAAATGGAGGTGGTATGGTGATGATAACAGAAAACATGGTAACATGGAAAACTTAACCCCTGTTCTCTTCAAAGCTGGTCTTTGAATGAGCACAGCGTTCTCTGAAGAAAGTCAGAGTCATTGAAAGCTCCAAAAACCAAACAAGTGGACCTTTGAGCTTGAATGACATTTTTACACATGCTGTTCCCAAAAAATGAAATTTCATGCTCAAAGGTTTGAGACGAGTGTTTTCAACCTCAGGTGTGTAGTTTAATGAACTGCTTAAAAAATCCAAATAAAAAGATGTAAGATTTTTGGGAATTGTGTACATCAGTAACCCTGTTGTACATCAATGTGTTATATTTCTAACAATTGGTTTCAGTTATCAGTCAGTCAGCACTATGATTCACTCCTCTCTCATCTCCATTAATGATAACAGGAAAGTAGATCTTAATCTTTTCACTTATCTAAAATGTGTGCAAGCATCAACATATTGACTTTAAAATTGCTCTAATCAATATTTTCTTTTTTACACACGTGGATCATATGACTATGTGTAATGTGAAATGAGGTTCAATGTATTGGTTCACTGTCACCACTCTCAGCTCAGTACCAAACAGCTGGCAGACAAACAAGAGGCTTGCTGGTAAACATAGTGGAGCATTTAGCAGCATGCTAATGTGGTGTTGAGTCTGCTGGACATGTGAATAGTGTAAAGCTGCTAACACGTTTGTTATAAGGTGATGATATGTTGCTGTTGTGTTTGCAGCTTCTTCCACTGCCCCTGGAGTGGACAATAAAATGAAGAAGTGCATTTTTAAGGAGTTAATACAACATTAAAATAACTGTAAATTTAAGGTTGATTTTATTTGAAACTGACAAATGCACCTGTTTGCATTGAGATAATGACAAAAGCAAAATGAGTTATTTTTTGATAGGATTCAGTCTTCTGCTCCTGAATCTGATGTGAGTCAGTCCCAGTGTGTTTTGCTGGCAGGCAGGAATTGAGGCTTGATGCCCAGCTCAGAGAAAAACCTGCCAAGTCAAGTTAAAGTAAACTGAAAGAACTTCCGTCCAGTAAGACGTCTTGCTAACTACTGTAGCCAGCAGGCAGTGGAATTCACAGAGAAGGTCTCAGAGGGGCAAAGGACACAAGCCTGCAGCACAGGTTTAATCACACAAAGAATTTTTAAAAACCCAGAAATGAAGGGAGATGTCTTTTGAAATTACAGCATCCATTTTTTCTTCGCATTTCTAATAATACCATCAAAGATATACGGTGGTGAAATCACAGGCAGAAAGTTTTCATGCCTTTAAGGCATATATTATAGAATAAGAACTAATGGGCTTACTTCACTATTCCTGCATCTCTCTCTTAACAGGCGACTCTGGGGATGCCAGGAATAACATTTGAGTTTGGGCTCTCCTACTGGTTGATGGTGGGAAGTGTGTTCTGCTCTCTTACCTCAGCTGCACTGACAGTCAGGAGAGTCTCTCATATCAATGATGCCATCAGGATGCAACAGAATAACGCTCACAATCAGCCAGCTCAAACCACCACTGTCATGTCACCACAAACCTCAAACTGCATAACGTACATTTAGAAATGACAGAATCTGTACTCTCAGCAGCATCTCTCTTAGCGTTACATCAACATGTGAGTATTAGGCCTTTGCTTTCTGTTTGAGTTGTTACTGACAACAGTGCTACTGTTCTATAAAGTGCTCATGTCTGCCGTTTTCCTCCTCACTATGAAAGACGAGTTTCACTATGAAAATGTCAGACTGTCGTAATGATGTTTACAGCTCAACAATAAAGGAGATCATTTCCAGTCTCACATTCCTAAATTACCACGATGTGCAAGTCCCAATCGAATGCATGTGTAACAGATCATTCATCATTCAGAGTGTTAAAAGTGGGAAAACACATTCCTGTGTTTAATATAATGATTTGGTTTCTGGTGCAAGCTTTGGTTCATGGGGTTCATTATTTAAGTACCTCTGCTCTGTGTATCAACATATTCACTTGGAGTAAAAGTGAATTTATAAATGTGTTTGTTGCTGAATGTCTCATAAGTATCTTTAATATAGCTGCTGATACATCTGAGACAGATGCTGATCTGTGTTATTGATTTGGATGAGAATTTTACAAATGTGCGATAAATCACACTTGCTGTGAAATGCTTCTGTATTGTGTAGATACATTTGGAGCAAATGTCACTGTTTTTTGGGGGGCAGGGTTTGGTAAAACAGTGAGTCAAACGGTGTGAATGGTGCACATCAGTATTGTGGAACAGACCTTATAGTCATATGTAGGGGACGTGCATCCGTACATGTCAGGTGTATGTGAGATTTCACATCCATACTCTGTTCCCATCACTGGTCTCTATACCGGCATTATCTTCTCAAACTGTCTTATTTTATCTCTGTATACAAACTCATGGGCTGTCTGCCTCTTTGGTGAAAAGCTCATTTATTTCAGTGGCTTTGAAACTGACCTTACATTTCTCCTGAAAGAATGCGACATCAATGAGCTCTGGCTTTTATGGTCTGCTCGGGCTGCTGGTGAACACCGCATCAATACTAATTCATTCAAATCATCCGCATACTCAAGATTTTTTAATGTTTTTGAAAGTGTTATTGAAAAACATTGAAAACTAGTTCACATTTGTTTAACTCTATCTTAATACAACACCTATGGGTTCATATGTACATTGAAAGTTAGTGGTCACTTTAATCAACCCTGCTCTCCACTCTGACCATGAAGAAACACCTTTCTAACATGACTCTGATGTCACACACAAAGTCGCAGATGCCTATGTGTCACAAACCTTGAATCTTGCATGTGTGTTTAGAGTTTGGTGCCTAATTTATATACCCAGGTCTGATTGGGCAGTTATTTTCTCCCATTGCTATATGAAGTTGTTTCTGTTATTTTTGTTACTGAAAATAAAGTTTCATCCCTTATAATCAGGAACCCACTGACCACAACAAATGGTTTAGTGGGGGGATTCAAATTAATATGACTGGTTGTCTTCAGGACATTTAATAATAAAATAATAACATTAAACTTTATTCTCTTTGTGTTATGCTCTTTATAACATAAAGAGAATACATTTTAATAACATTCTGCCTTTCTCGTCCTCTTAAGGTTGCACCATTTGGCAATGTCTGACTCTCGAGTTGCTGTTGACAGTGCCAGGGTCTTATTATTTGGTTTAATTCACAATGACTGGCACCCTGTCATGCCTCATCCAGTGTTTGAGCCTTTAAACGGGGATAGTCAAAAAGGTCAAAGTCCACAGTCTTTGTTCTGTGAAGACGTGAGTTCTAAAGTTCAGCCAGAGCTAATTCAGGGCTTCAATAGTAAGAACAAGCTGAAAGAAGAAAGTTGCTTCTGCTGGGTGGTTTTATTATTTTGTACAAAATTGTGTTACTGTCCCTCCACTGCAGCTCAGCAAGGAAACACGAGGGAGTTTTGATAAAAAAAAAAAGAAAAAGAAAAAGAAAAAGAAAAAGAAAAAGAAAAAGAAATGAACAGAAAGCTGAACTGCCTAAAATCACTTGAGGAAGCACTGTTTGGAGCTGAAGACTAAAAGTTTGAAAATGAAAATAATTTGGGGGTGTGGAGACCTCTGTGGCCCACTCTTCATCTCTGCTTGAGGCTAGCAGCTCAAGGCTATGTTAGCTGCTACTAAAAATACAACCGAGGCTTCGACAGACCTGTCAGCGGTCAAGTTGAATTGTGGGTATTGCGGGCACCAAGTTTCGATGGCAGGAAGGAAAATGCATCAGTTTTGATCCTTTTTTTAACTGTCAATGTTGAGTCTGACAATGTTAACAGTGAACAGTGAAATGCTAATTATTCAGAAGGCATTCACAGGGAACAAAGCGTGTGAATTTTATCCCTCGTCATTGTAATCCTACAACGTTCAAACTATTTAATGAAGAGTTTGCTTCACGGCAAGTATGGACAGGAAGAATGATCAGAGCAACCAACTCTTTCAATGTGTGTATGGAATATAGATATTGTATTTAAAAAGACTTTCAACTAAAAATAAATCTGAAGCTATCCTTTAAGACCATTTTTTGGAATCAATATAAAAATAGCATTTGAATTAGCTTCACCACCAGGGATGGAAATACTTTGCTCACAAAACTACAACCACTGAAACAAAAAATTACCCTTAACTCCAAACTCATGATTTAGCAAATGTTTCATAGTTGGAACTCAAAAAAGAAGAAAAATTCAAGCCTTGTTGTCAGTTGTAGCAAGTTAACTGTGTGAGTCCACCTTTGAGAATGTGCCACAGTCCAGTGGAGCAGAAGTGGAATTCCACGTCTGCAATTATTGAACAACGGGGTGCAAAAGAAGTATTTGAGCTGGAAAGGAGGAACGAGCAGGGGGAGGGGGTGAAAAGTCAGGCGAGGGTGAAAAGTTAGGAAACAACCAATAAAACACTGACTCGTAGCCAATTTCATTTTTATGTCTTTGTTTACTTTAATCTAAAAGAAACAGACAGGGCTATGCTGTAAATGAGATGATACACAACATGGAGGAGGTAAATATTAGAGAAAGGAATGGCATGGTAAATAAATGCAGGCATCAGAAGGGCATTTGAACACTCAGCAAACTGGCGTTCCTTAGTACAGGAGACAGGACACAGTACAGTACATCCTTTAGAGTCAATAATACAACGACTCTGTCATTTACACAAAATCATATTGGCACTTAACAAAACAAAACAAATGTACTGGGTATATCCTCGATCCAGGCTACTTGGAAACAGGCACACAGCTTCTTATGAACAGTGGCATAAGGCACTATGCTGCTGAAGATCTATCATATGTATGTCTTTGTTGTTTCATAAGTGGTACCGCAGAGATAGCTTCACATTCATTTTCAAATATCCAACAATAATAACAATAAGGCATATAGAACTGCTGGCAGAGGAACTATGGACACACATCCCTCAGATGGGATGGAGACTATAAAGAATCCACGAAGTCATACATACATGTGCACAACCATGTGTTATAAGGCACTGTAGTAAAACATTATATGTGTAGTAAAAAAAAAAAAAAAAGAAAGAAAAAAAAAGAAAGAATAGAGTAGGTGGTATATACACCCGGGCATTTTAACATGTTATAGAAAACATACCCTGAATGACTGTCTCTCCCAAAGTCAACAAAACAGACAAGACAAGTATATCATGTTTGTCAGTCCCAATGAAACAACTATTTCATAAAAACCTCCCCAAACAATTTCTTTTACTTCAGCAAAGTCTCTAATTTACGTGTTGCAATATGCTTGAAAGTTTGCTCTTCATAAATTCTGTCTGTAATGTCTGTTTTGAATTCCTCAGTGAGAGGGTTTTGTCTGTTGACAGATTCTAAACCATGGTAAGGCCAGAAGACTCCCAAACTACAAGTACTGCTCCCTTTTCTCTGGTGGGGTACTTTTAACATTTGGTCTGCAATTCAAAAGGGAAAAAAAGACACGTTTCAGTCAAAGTAGTCACAGCGAGCAAAATAAACCCAAAAGATACATTTACAAAAAGACACCCAGAGGTCATAGGATATAAGTGAAATCATAAGTCAGCGCAACAAAACCACAAAGACTTTCAACTCATTGTTAACTTTTGGCCTATATTGGGACAGAGGGGGTTGTGGGAGGTGTAGTAGAGGCTTGCCAGGCTGAAATGGAGACCACCTCATTTCTTAAATAGAAGGTCTGATCACATATCCTTTAAGAGTCCATATTTACAGAAGAGGCTCAGAAGGTAGGGACAAAATGGGACAAGTCAATGCATCTTGGTTCCCATTAAAACTGATAAGGTGCAGATGTAGTACTGAAGGGACGGGACTATTCTGCTACAACAGGTCCAACTTTAGGGTCTAAGAGGTAAAAGGAAAAAAGGGGGAAGACAGTGGTTGGACAGTCGGACAGTCCTCGATAAAAAGGCAGGGGCTGATCAGTCAGGGAAACTAGTTTCACTCAACAACTCTGCCCTGAATTAGAGGAGAGAAGAAGACATTCAGAGAAGAACAAGATTAGAGGACAGGAGGGGAAATAAGAGACACATCAAGACCTCTGAGACTCTCACAAAAGCTGTGAATTGTTAGAAAGAAAGTAGGATGCTTGATGATTGCAAAGATGTCGGGGAAAAGGGTGGAAGGTCAATGAGAAGGAGTGTGTGAGGTGATGCTACATGTCAGCTAACAAATAAGATACATTTTAATTAGATTACATGTCAGATTTCTCTGGCTGTACTTATGGTAGCTTCTACTTTATTAGCTGCTTTTTAAGTAATAGTTTGACACTTTGGGAAAGATGCTCATTCACTTTGTTGATGAGAGTCCATGAGAAGATTAGTACTACAAATTGGTGTCTGTTGGCTAAATATGAAGACAGAGCAACATCTACCTGCCAGCACCTCTAAAGCTCAATAATTAAAATACTAAGTCTTGTTCTTTTTACCTTTACACTGCAAACACTAGCTGTTTCCTGATGCGTTCAGTCTGTATGCTATGCTAAGCTAACATGTGCTCATTGTAGCTTTAGATTTAACAAACTAGAAGAGTGGCATTGATCCTCTCATCTTCCTTCCGACAAGAAAGCAGATAAGCATAATTCTCAAAGTGTCAAATTATTACTTTAATTGTATATTTTCTTTTCTTTGGACATAGCATAGGTAGTCTTATCAGACCTGTTGTTGTGCAGTCCCTATTCAAAGCACAGTTGCTACTGACAGAACAGTGACGCCTGACATGCTCTTTTATTTAAAGGGCACATGGAATTTCCTAGAGACCTACAACCCCCCAAACTGAGAATAACAGAGCACTCCACACACAAGCGTCTACCAAGAAGAGAGGCTATACGACCGGGAAATGGGGCGACTGGGAGCGATTCTAAGAAAAGTTAATGGGTTTATTATCTGCGACAGTGATGGACCAGCTCTTTAAAAGACACAAATGAAGGCAGGAAGTGATGTGGGAGGGGGGACTCAGGGGCCAATTTAGACCGATTGTTGAGTTCTACAGGCTCTACTGTTGCTGCTGATATCTATTATAATTCACCCTCATGAAGTACTCAGTGGTTTACAAAACACTTGTTGTCAGTTCTACTGCAGTGAAGTTTCATATGATATGATTTATATTGACAACTTTGTTGTAAGCATCATGCTAGCTTATGGTACATTGAAAAGTAATGTCTAATACTGCACTAGTGCCTTACAGCTTATGATGATTATACTTATGTGAGCAGGATATGAAATAGCTTAGATCTTAGGCATTGGTTTGGTTATACAAGCGGTTATGAGATGAAGGAGTGTTTGAATCTGGAGTGATGGTGTTAGTACATGGATTGTGGTGATATGTGTTGATGAGAATCTCCACTTTATGTTAGTGTTGAGTAAAATGGTGATATGATCATTAACAGCATTCACACTCTGAACACCTTTAACTAACAGTTCACCTCCACTTCTGCAGTTCAGACTGTGTCATGTGCAGCACTTGTGATGTGATTGTTGTGTAAAACAGGACTGTATAAGAAATAGACGGTTTTATAGTGAGGGAGTCCTTCAGCTGTTACAAAATGGCTGCTGGACAAGACCGTAATGACACAGGACACTGTACACACCTGCTTCTTTATTGTCAGTCATTTTTGTTGGTTTAATCACACGTAAGCTGTCCTCTGGTTTAGCGGCCTGGGGCGAGTTTACAGTCAACAATTAAAAACTATCATTAAGTGGACATTTTTTAGGCAGACTCTACTGTTCTTAGAATTATTATGCTTAAAGTTGACTTCTTTTAGTCCAACAAAAATAAATAAAGGAAGGATTAGGCAGTTCCTCACCAGGCTATGGGTCTGCTCTCCATGTAGGTAAAGTTGATTTATCTACATTCTTTGTTTTAGAATGGGCTCCTCACCCTCTTCATCAAGCAAAATTAGGTAGTTCATTTTATGTTACTCATTTTTAGTTTCAAAATTGTCACTCAGGCATTGTTTTTTGCTTCATTTGAGGTACTGCTAACTGCACCACATTGCACCACATGAAAACTAACAGGAAGAGCTCCTCTGCCTTGCGCCTCCCGTGCTCTCTGTTTATCTGTAACGGTGCTTTGAGTCTGAGCAGGAGAAATCAGTGTCCTCTGTGATCACAGCCTAACTGACCTGTTTTCCTGGGTGAGATTGTACAAGCCAACCTCTGTTTCTCCCACAACAACAGAGGAGCCACTCAGTAACTTTTCCAAGTTTTTGCACAGTGGTTTGGGGCTCTTGCTTTACACAACATAACTGCACCAGTGGAGTGTGAATACACAAAGCAATATGGAGGCAAACCACAGGTGCAGCTCCAACCAGGAAGCATAGGACATGCTAATGAAAGTTCAGCAAGCTGTACCAGTGTTTCTTATTCCATGTCTGTTCTCTCTGGGTATCTGCCGTGATACAGCTTAGATTTTGCCTTTGGATTCACCTAAAATGTTGTATTGCTGTACCAAGAAGAAAATGTTCTGATTTGTTTCTTTTTATATCTCAGAAACTAGATGACTCAGAGAGAGTATTTGTATTTTTGGGGTCAGATTTAAGCAGCTGCTCTAATTTCTAGTGGATTAAATAATGACATTAATGCACATGTGAGGTTTCTTTCCACATAATAATCTTATCCTTATGTAAGTTAGCTGGATGATTAACATAAAATATGTATGTTGTCGGCTCACAAACAATTAAAGGTTGTAGCTTTTGTAGCCACAAAAATACATCCTACTGGTGGGTAATGTCTTTGTGTGTAATACTGTATGTGATTGCATGTGTGCACACAAGATCGTCTTTTGTTTTGTTTCATTGTTAGCGGGTATAATTTGAGAAAAAAGGTTGTGTGGGGGGCAAGCGTGTCCGATGCTCTCTGTTTGGGTGACAGCTGGAAGGGGAGGGTTTTACACGTACTCCCTGGCTGTGGAAGGTTGTGATTGACGGTAATATTGCTGCCCTCGCATGTCGTCTTTAGAGCAGGAGCAGCATAGCAAGGAGCCGCCCAGGACCGTCAGGCTGGCCGCCGCCCAGCCCACAAACAGGGCCGAGCCAAACTCATACCTGTGCAAGAAAGAGGGAGGAAAAGGTTGTAACGAGGTACACAGTATGGCTGTCAGTGTCACAGATTTTACTGTTTTCCCTTCCTTCAAGAAGTTATCATGATAAGTTCTTTTGGAGTCAAAAGCAAGACTTGAAATTCCAAGTACTCTTAACCAAGAAATATCCAATATCAAAGATAATATAGTAGAAATGATAACCTGAAGTCTAATCATTTACCCAAAACATTAACTTAATTTAAAAAAAACACTTAAAGCTCCTATGTCTGGGATTTATTTAATGGCATGTAGCACTGATGTTGCATATTGCAAACAATTCAATACCCCTCACCTCACCCTCACCTACAATGGTTGCTAAATACATGCATAACACAAACAACGTGAAAGGCCGTCTGTTTATCCAGTGTTTGGTTTGTCCCTTCTGGGCTACTGTGGCCACATGATGGTGCAACAGAGCGGACTCCGTGGAAGAGGACCCACTCCCTCTGTAGATATAAAGAGCTCATTCGAGGTAACAAAAACACAATTATTCTTATTTTCAGGTGATTCTACACTAATGAAAACATAATTAGAAATATCATTTTCCAACTCTGCCAACAAATCCTGTATGCTGTACCTTTAACTGATTTCAAATTAAATGCTTCACAGCTATCATAACTAGCGTACAGCACTGATTAAGATTGGAGGCAATTACAGTTAGTTCCTAGCATCAATATTAGGATAAAGAATGGCAGTTTCTTTGAATGTAAAATGACTGGTCTAAAATATCCTGTAGGATGGAGCTGGAGAGAAATGAAACACCAAACTTTCAAATGATTTCAGTGCTGTTATGTAAACACTCAACAGATCAATGTTACTTTGGAGTCAGACGTCTTCCCTTTCTATCAGTTTCTCTTCTCTACTTCCATAAATCCTCTTCTCATCACCGATTAAAACAAATATCACACTGCCACACAAGGCTTGTCTGCATGAGGCAGAACGTTTAATCTGTTATTTGTCTAATGTGTCATACATCTGGTTATTCAGATACAGTGCAAACAAATAAGGGATACCAAAGAGAGCTTTGTTCCTGCAATCAATCATTCCCAGGATTATTTTGTCACAAATCTTAAACAGCAAATGCACTGTTGTGTTTACTTGCTCTTTTTTTGACAGACCAGAAATGTTAGCACAGTGTGACAGTATGAAACAGAGGGTAACCCAGTAGATTGTGTTGTTAGTCCTATGACAAAACCTCCAATTGATATTTTGATGGGTTTTAGTTTTATGTGAAGAAACTATCAAAATGTGCCCATATTGCCACAAAACAGTCACATACACATGAAATGTGTCACATTTATCAATCATTAATAAGGCTAATTAATAAGGCTGTCATGCTTGACAATCCCAAATTAAAGAAACTTCCCTTTTCACTGTTGAGCTCAAACCTTGATAACATTTCTGAGGGGGAACAACAGGTGGCACTTTGCATGATAGCCTCCGCCGCTAGTGAATGAATGAATGACTTGCATTGTAAAGCCCACTGAGTGGTTGATAAGATTAGAAATGTGATGTATACATGAAGTCCATTTCATTTATATAATTTCCCATCTGAGTCAGGGTTGGATTCACTGACATTATTGAGGCTTGCAGATGCCCAGCATTCACATACCTGGCGTTGGGCGGTGTATTTGGGTTGAAGAACTGATAGGACACCTGAGTGGCATACCAGGACACAGACACCAGTGTACACACACCTGCAGAGGGAGAAAAGATTAACAAGAGTGTCGCAGTTCTCTGTACCAATTAATCCTGCAAACATTCACTGGAGCTAAAACAACACTTTAATGAATTGGGGAATCCTTGTTTTGTTAATTCCCTCCCCTGGGCTTGTGGTTGATGTCTGAGGTCAGTGGCTAATGCTTCTAAAATGACCACTTCCTGTTTACAGCAGGGACTCAAATTACCAGAAGACCCCCAGTGAGACAGTCAGGCTAGAAAAATGCCAGACCAATCTTGCTAAATGAACTGGCTGCAGGAGATACTGCGTTTTAGTTTTGCTTGTGAACTACACAACATATTAACAGCAGAAATCCCACCTGCGAGCAGGAAGAGAGCTCCTCCGGTCACAGCGATGCGAGTTTTGGTGGATGGGTTGTTATCTCCCACCTTAGTGCACTTCATGCCCACCACGCTGACAATGATGCCGATAAAGCCCAGCAGCACTGACACTACCATGAGGGCCCGACATGTCTGGATGTGGACTAGATAAAGAAATAAAAGGAGGAGGCAGGGATCGCAGAGGGGAGCACAGAATGGTGAATGATAGAGATATAATAGAAGATATGGAAGAAAGGGAGGGTGAAAATATAGGAAAGGAAAGGCAGGAAAGTGGTGAGAAGATGAGAAAACAAATAGCATCTTTTAGCCCATCACTTGGAATAAAGCAAACATTTCTGGACATTAAAGTGATCATTATAAGGGAATGAAGCTACACACGCCATGCAGGATTGATGGGAGACCGCATGAATTTATGACAGAATGCTCATCAGTGTGAGTCCACCACTGTCCTATTTTCCAGCAGGGTAATTCCAGATTTTTATTTCCAGAGGTGACTTTCTTGGCCAAGCTCTGGGACCTTAAATGATCCTCCAAATCTTCTAAAGATCATTCCACTGTGGTTTTGCCTTCTCAAAAATCTAATGTGCCGCCCACACAGGCCTCAGCACACACACATAACTTTGTGGGAAGAACATATTTACACTCACACATATGTGCAAATGCACAATATCTGCACACACGCAATTACTGTAGGTGGAATAGACACAGATGAAACACACAAGTCTCTCTCACACAGAGCAGCTGTAGGAGGGCCTGCTTTACATGTTTCACACAGTGGGATTAGTGAGGCTTTATCACAAAGCAAGATTGTTTTCACGGGGCTGTCGCCACAGCAATCAGACGTTACTGCCTCAAACACAGCCGCTCACAAACATGTTCACGCCAATGCAATGCTAAGCACTTAATGATACTGTCAAAACACTAATGGAGTGTGTCTTATTTACAACAAGCAAGGGGATTGTTGAAATCTCAGCAGCAGTAGAAAACACGTTAAGTCCAATATTCTGATTCTGATGTCTGACAAGGCAACAAATATGGCAATTAAAAGAAACATAACAGAGCATTTTATCCGGGTTCAACAGCCAGAGTCACAGGCATTAACTTCAGACAACAATGACTTGAAGTGCACATGTAAGCCAGTTTTTATAGTCACAGGAGAAAGGCAAGAATCAAATAACCTCAAAGCCACAAACACAACATCACCACATCATCTTGAACATAAATAAACTTATTGAATAGAAAAAAGAAATCTTAACTCAACGTCTGTCAACTCTTTTTTTCCCAGTGTTTCATGGTTTTACTGCTGTTCCCAAGATAAAGAATGAATTTTCACATTTTCACTCTCAACTACAATTGTTTGAAAAAAAGTAGCTTTTTTTCTGAGCTTTCAATAGCAGCCTTCAAATTTCCAGAAATGATCTAGTAAGTTATTCTCGTCAAACTGTTTTCAAGATCAACAATACAATTAGATTAGAACAGAGTAGAATAAAACAGAATTGATTAGCATCAGCTGTCACTCACACATCATCACGGGGAAAAGCTGAGAGACCTTGAGTTAGGATTTTTTTGTCACATTACTGTTTCCAATGTCAAGACTACAATTTCACAAGAATAGAGCAGAGAGTGGCAATCTGTGATAGAAAAAAAGGAAATCACTTCAAAAACAGCTGTTGAGCAACAGCCTGGCAGGAACCTATACAGTCATTTGTCATTGTGATAGAAATACACACACCATCATTCATGGGGCAGCAGTGAAGTAGCATTTCAGACGCTGATCTGAAGGGACTTATGATGGGGGGAAGAGGATGGAATGATCTTTGAAGTCTGATTTATGGCTCCAGAGCTCCTTTTGATGGATTATTTGAACAGTCCTCAACAGAGAGAGGTTTGATATTCTTTTCTTTCATCCACTCTGGACGTTCCTCTTTTCTTCTGAGGGCATACGGGAGTTCAGGCCCATGCTAAATGACACCACTCGGACCAGTTTCAGTGACAAACCAGAAGGGCATTCGGGGGCCTATCGGGTGAGGGAGGGAGGGAGCGAGGGAGGGAGGAAGGTGGGAGAAGCTGGCTCACCCACTGGGCCCTCTCTTTCCAGTGCCAAGGTTGGCAGTGCCAGCCACAAGCTTTCAATGAGTGTGTGCTTGCTAGTGTGTGTGTAGGCACAGTAAGGTCCCATTGTGAGGTCACTTGTGACTCCGTCGTACGTAATATCTGTTGGCCCACTCCCTAACCGACTAAAACTTAATTTATATTTGACAACTCCAGCCCTTTTCCACTCCACTTTCACCTCAAACTCAAAGCACAAACTCACTAATATGATGTTCTTAATTTTATTGCCACACTTCCTTTGGCCAAAACTGAATTTTCCTCCATCACTTCCCTTAGTTCAATTTTAAGAAAACAGGGTGGTGTCACAATTATGGTAAGTGGTCAAGACCAAACTCTTAAAGTTCTTTAATAAGGCTGGAGAGGATGTTGTCGCTGCTCACTGTGTGAACACTACACATCACACTACCTTATTTGCACTTTTGCATTGGAAGCCATTAGCATTACACCACATGTTTGTCATTGTGAAACTATTATTCATAGTCATGACTGAGCCTGAGCACCAACCCATTACAGATACTTCTCTAGTCTTAAAGGATAAGGCTCTTACTGTTAACAAATCTTGCGAAAAGAACAAAACTAAAAGTGAATGTATCTGACTAAGTGTAGTGCGTGTACTGAAAGCTTAATACATTCTATTCCTCTGAGCCACAGAGTTTCATTGTTGTCCAAAGACTATTAAAAACATATCAACAACCCAGGCAGTTAGACTTGATGACATGTTCCTTCATTACCATGAACACACAAACTGTAGTCTATTTTGGGGCTGAGTGCCACAGATGGGTAGGGTGGTCAGACAGTGTTGTGAGGCATAAACACATTGCTGATTTTGGTCTTTTTATGGAATTTGTCGACCATAAGAAACATACATGATAACATAAGCTTTATCCCGTAGTAAGTGAAAAATAATGGCAGTTAATGTGTATGTTGGACAATTGCTTGTCCACTGATTGAGCACATTTGTCTCTTAGGTAATATGATATAAATATTAAGTGTTAAATCAGCTATGAGAAGGGTAAACTGTAGTGGTATTGCCACTTTTACTAAGTGTGGCTTATCCGTGTACTGAATCTCAAGCTGCATTCACCAAGCAGAACTACACTTAACATGAACGTACAGTACAGAACAAGAAACAAAGTTGTCTCCAAGAGACACCATAGTTTTTGACTTTAACATGAGGGTACATACAATGTAATGATGTAATGTCACAGAACAGATGGACTGAGGCAGGTCAGTGTGTCCCTGGTATGATTCTCAGATGTTCCTGTTCTGAAGAGCTGTCCTTTCAGCACCACCATCCACTCTCCTCTGACAATATTAGCCAACCTTCTCAAGCATGTATGATCCTGATCATCATCTTCTTTTTGAACAACATGCTCAGTAAACCCGCCGCAGATCCAGCAGTTTCCACTACGGTTGCTTGGCTGCATCAGTAGAGCGCAGCACAGTCTGGTGAACAATTATACCCACCATCACATGCTGCTCCTGCTGCGAATGTAGCTGAGGAGGAGAATTCCTTCAGAACTTAAATCAGTGTTACACTTGGATCAAACCAACGCCAGAGGGGTGTTTAATCAAGATTCAGACCTGGAGTGCCTTGTCTGACCCCAGACACATGATTGGATGCTGATCTGCTCCATTTCATAACTGTCTGGGGAAACACCTGAAAAAACCTGTGATTCACAGTGTTTCAGTTCTGTCTTCATCCAGAGGTACGCAGAGTTAACGCTTCTGAGGGGTTTTCTTCACTGTTTGTCTTCAGCCTCAATCTGTACTCACTGGGTGTGTTAATGGACGAATGGAACAATGTGCGCGTGTGGGGAAAACAGCGCATTCTGGGAATATCTCTGGTGTTTGGCCCAACACTGCCCTTTTCTTCTGTTAACAGCCCCTATTCATCCACAAGGACAATACGCTGTTCTTATTGCCGCAATGAACCAAAGGAGATGGGAGATCAGCTTGGGTGCCCGTCACACAGAACGCCACAGAAAATGTTTTGATATAATGACTTACCAAGACACAGAAATGTTTGCAAAGTGCTTCATTTGTTGCTTTAAGGCAAGACTCGTAAGCACATGGGGCTCACACCACCGAGAAAAACAGACAAACTCAAAGTGTTCAATTTGACTTCTGCCTGAGCCCACCCCCTGCAGCCTTTCATTAGAATCTCTAATAGGGTGATTTAAGCAGACAGTAGATGGATGGATTCCTATAATCTATGTGCCATTAATTATGAGTCACTAGGTCCTGCTTACAGATTGGAGATGACAGGAGGCTCACATTGTGAGCTAATTTATGTCTGAATCCCACATTCCTGACCCCCTCCCACTCCTCACATATTACGTTTGGTGATGTTTGGAGTTTTAATTGAACTTCATTAAAGACTCAAATAGTGGTATTTTAAGTGAGATTTACAGCTTCTGAATCTAATGTGTTCCAGATAGTGAGGGCTTGGGGACTTATTTTCCTTCTGTTTTTGCTGCTGATTAATACATGTGGCCAATGAATGGGCCAGCTACTATAACTGTTGTGATTTGTAAAACAACACCATAGACATTTCACAGGGTAGCTTGGCAAGACAAACTCAAGACAAAGCTTTTCACTGGATCCTTCTTTCCTCAGCCTGGCTGATGCAAACTACCAAAAAGACAATCATTCACAAAAATGAAACAAGAGCAGCCAAGAAAGAAAGCGATGTGAGAAGACTGTGTGAAGTATAGTGTGTGATTTAAAAAATGAGAGAAACCTTTCTTGTTGATGTTGTACAAGCAGATTATTGCCTTACTTGAATTTTAAATGTGCTTCTCCATCTTTTGTCAGGTTATTTGGTGAATATCACTTCATCAGACACACGATTTTTGCAATTTCTTGTTAATTATATAATGTAATATGATTATAATCATAAACCTACAATATGCCTATAAGTTTTTCCAATAGCTAAGTTTAGTTCACAGTCACAGGGAGATCAGAGTAACAGCCAGTGACAGAACAAGCCACTACAAGTTAGTCAGGTTTTGTCAAGCCAAATTCAAACATTGTACTCACTGTCCAGCGAGAGCATGGAGTCAAAGATCTTGCACTGCACCTGTCCTGTACTCTGCGAGGCACAGCTCATCCACAGCCCCTCGTACAGACCCACAGCCGTGATGATGGCATCGCCAGCATATGATGACTGCTTCCACTGGGGTAAGGCAGTGGTAGAGATGATGCCGATCCAACCTCCCAACGCCAGGAAATAACCCAATAACTGGAGACCTGAGTTGGCCATCCTTATCTAGCTTTGTCCCTCTGCGTCTGTCTGGTCTTCCTCTTTTACTCCTTGTTTCTCTTGTGACAGCTTTAGTTTGGATGACTCTGGTGCGTCACCCTTTCTTTGAGCAGACTTTGTGGACACACCTGTAGCAATCCTGTTACTTGTTTCACTTCTGTCTATCTGGTCCCTCTGAGCACCTCCTTCTCCCTCTCTGCTTTTACTCTCATCTGTAGGACTCCCTTCCCCGTCTCTAACTCTTTTTTTCTTTCTTTTGTTCTCCACGTCCTCGCCTGGGTTTGTCTGTCAGCTGGGATGATGAGTTGATGTCTCTCCTCAAGGCTGCCCTGTCTGATTCCTTGGTCTCTCTGGGGCTCAGTCAAAGTTGAGGAAAGATTTCTTGGTGGTCAGTGGTTCATTTCATCAAGCATTGTCGCTAGGCTGCCTCACTCTCTGCATGGCTTCCTCCAAGTCTCACTCTCTCTGCTCCTTGCTTACTTTCTCCCTACTACAATCTTTCCATCTGCTCCAGGCTCAAGTGGCTCAATGAGGGGTAGCTGAAAAAAAAGTAAAAAGAAAAAAACGTGGACACAAAAAGTCCTTAACTGGCTGACCACAGAGGGATGGGGTAAAGGGCTGGCCTGTGATTGGACTCCTCGGTGTTATAGGAACGCCTACTGGGAGGGAAGAGAGATGGGCTGGTTGGGAAAATATTCACTGTTTCAAACAGAGAGGGGAAGAAAAAGCAAAAGATGTACAGTAGCTGGTGAGATGTAGAGGGAAAACACTGGCATGGTTAAGCCATGATGGCAAGTTCATTCATGAAAAATAGTCAAGCAATTTTTGCAAAATTGTTCTAATTCCAATTCAGTGCTTTGAATTTGCATCTTAATCATTCATTCAAACCCCTCAACAAATCGTCGGCATGCTGTTTTACCTGCTGTTGGATGCATCGATCTCTTAAAAGTTTGTCGCCCCGACTGGAGCTGTTGAGGAGGTGGTGGTAAAGTGCAACAAACACACATAAATCAGCATCTAAACAATGCCTGGCTGAAAAGGACATGTCACACCCAGACAGGCTCTCTGGAAATTATGGGCCGCCGAGGCAAGCCTCCCCCATCACCATGGCAACCCCGACAAATGAAGAGAGAGAAAGAGAGCGACCAAGTGAGAGTTCAAGCAACTGTACATCCTTATGAGCCATAAATGCAGACACACTCCAGTCTTTTGTGCCTGTGGAGAGTGCAGAAACCTGTTTTCCCACAGTTATGCACCCTATCAGCTCTGCCTCAGCTCAACTCATTAAATTACCTTCAATTAACTTACTAACTCAATAATTCTGTTCTGCCAATTAGTGTCCACACACTCAGCCTCAGAGACGCAGCCATTTTCTCACATCTGTAAGAGACATGTCTCACCCCTACCCTGCTCACACACACATCCTGTCCACACCACAGCCATGTTCTTGCCTATACGCTCAAGCTTGTTTTCGGCAGACGATGGATGTAAAAAATAGGAGACACATAAGGAAAGATGTAAGGAAAAGCAGAATGTTGTTGGTCATCTAATTGTTCTGTTGGTCCTTTTCTTTCTTTTCCTACCTTTCCTAAATCCAACTTTGAACTTGAACTTCATCTTCTATAACATCAGAAAAACACCAAAACATGTGAACATGCATGTGACCTCACTTATCCAGCACCGAGCATGTCTTTGAAAACCCTTCACTACACACACATGCGCACACAAATTTGCACACATATATGGACAGAAGGAGCCACACATGGAGGTCTTCCCATGCTTTATTATCCTCTACGCTTTTCTCATCCACACTCTTCTCATAGGTTTTCATATTCAGGGTGTATGTATGTGTGACCATAACCATTGTGTGTTCAGGTTTGTGGCGTCTAATGAGGGGCTTGACAGACGGGGTAAATTGTGGTCAGAGCACAGAGGTCAGCTGAGCCCGAGAGGCGAAAAGAGATGAAAGAGAGCAAAAACAAGTGCAGGTCCAGTGTGGGTGAAGGGGTAGGGGCTTCTATGAGGCTTTGGAGGTCTTTCTGATTTTGAATCATAACAACACGCTGCCATTGGTGGGGTTAAGGAGGTACCAGTTCAAGTGAAAAACTCATTTCAGCAGTTCAAACGCTGCCTGTCAGCTTCGGATGTACAGTCCTCATACCTAAATGAGAAAATAGCTTGTCTGTCATTGCCTCCCAAAATGATCCATATAAAAGTTTTGATCTGGCATGTTATTGTCTGTTTGTTTGTCAGCACCTTCCTTCCATATTACCATCTGAAAAATGAATCACATTTGATTTGTTTCATGCTGATCTGCCAGCTTTATGGAATATTTTTGGTTGAATTAACGTAACTAAACTGTTTGGCTAAGATTAGGTGGTCATGTTGTAAACAAATCAGCTTCGACTACTTATTGGAGATGGGATGCAGGCCGTAGTCTCCTGTGCAGCAAAGTGCTATATCAACTTTTATCTCCTCCTGCTGTTCATTCTCAGGGACAAATAAACTTTTTTTTTTTTTTTTTTTTTTTTACCCAGCTACAAAGAGGTTGCTTTTCAGGTAAATGCAAACATATGTCGTACATAAGACCATGCTGTCATGTTTTTTTGGTGAGACCAATGTCCTTGAAACGTGTCTTCAAAGGTTTAAGAGAGGACAGTTTCGTTTAACATATTTTTGATTTTTGACTTCATTATACAAATCCTACAAGCAAGATAACATGGTGATTAGAGAGCTTCAGAGGTGTTGGTAGGTGGATTCTGTAAAGACAAGGCCAGGCTAGCTGTTTCCAGTCATTGTGGTACAGCAAGCTGCATGATTGCTGGCAGTAGCTTCATATGTCCACAAAAGGGATGTCAATCTTCTCATCTACCTCTGGACAGAACAGCATAGTGGTTATGGTTAGGCAACTACAAGAGTTTAGTGAAGGCTAGGATAAGGGGAACATATCATATTTACTGTACCTCCAGTGGTATAAATTTAATTGCAACACCTCTTTCCAGAAATAAAGCCTGTCAACACTTTTCATTGCAACTATTTCTTTGGTAGTATTGGCATGGCTTCATACCACTTTACTTTAAGTCAGGCAAATGCTGTTGTCTCTTTTTCTGTTTGTTTTAGTAATTTGGGTGAACAAACCAAGTGTTAGGACCAGTAAATGTCATGTATCTTTCACTTTCACTGCCCAGTTTTGTGGAAAAAAAAAGGTATAATAATGGATAAAGCTTACAGAAAGACTTCCTATTCATCTGATTTTACCCCAAGATCCCTGTCCTGTCAGTCCGGGCTTCACCACCATTACTAATGTGTATACTCTTCTTCTCTTCTCTCAGCTCTTATCTCTTTGATATGACTCTCCCCAAACAGGAAACCAGCAAATGCGGTTAGCACAGTCTCATACCCATGGACACACAATTAAGACATCAGCGGCCTATCAGATTAGCCGGTGTTGTCAGGGTTACCGTGAGACACATGTGGACATGTAAACAGTATTGAAGGAAAATTATGTAACACAACAGACAGGTTGTGGATTAGTCTATTTGAAGTAGCACATTATTCTGTGAAGCAGCTTTGCTTTGATGTCACATGAAGGAAATTTGTACGCAGTCATACATCCAGAAGATACCACTGCATATAACTGATCTCACTGGTGATGCGAACTTGCACATGAGTAAGCAGCATTTGCAGAGACCTTGCAGTGCTCCCAGGTAAGCTATAATTATAGTACATCAAGCCTTTCCTGTTAATGTTTTTCACCCAGAGAGCCCACATGAGAAGGTGGCGTCTGAATGAATGCTAGCTCAGCACTGAAATGAATAATGTATGTTTGTGCCCTGGAGGAGAGCGCCTCTGGTCCGGCTCAAGTGGCCCTGGAGAGACTGTCGGCCCTGCTCATTACGGAGCTGAACAGGGCGTCTTTTCCCCTAAGTAGACAGCAGCATCAAGTGCTGTGACACGCAAAAAAAAAAAACAACATTGAGAAAGTGGAGGAGAAAACTGTTTGAGAGCTGAATGTTTGGTGAGGTTACTGTTGTTAACGGACGTCCTAATTGCTTTGATTATGTAATTTTGGATTCTTAAACCTTAAACCTACCATGAAAGGTTGATGCGAGCACTTTCCATGAATGTTCCAAAGTCTAATGACACACTCCATCTAATGACATACAGAGACAGTGCGTTCTACGAATTCTTTTCATCCCACTGTTTCCTAAACTCACTATGGTCGACCTTGTTTTCATGCCTGGCTTCAGTTCAGTTGTTGGGTCAGCGCCTTCTGGTGATGGTGGTCATAAAGCGTGTGAGTGCTCAGGGTGGAATGGAAGGAGACCCTTCTTTTCCATCCTCTCCGCCCATTTACCCTCCAACCTGCTTGTTTCCCATCACCTTCTTGTCTTTCCATCTTTTTTTCTTGCTCCTCCTTCCTCCCTCCAGCTCCTCACCAGGGGATACATGGTTCAGTAGGTGCCATCAGTTACTCCCTCTCTCCCTCTCCCCAGATTTTCCAGACCCCTGCCGCACTAAGCTGAGCTTAAGAGTCAGCTGAGCTGATCAAAGACCGTAGCCATGTAGTGGCTAACAAGAGGCGAGAGTTCCCAACGACACAGGACCTCCCAAGGGGTTCCACCACCATAGACCTACTGTAACTAGAATGGACGTGGAAGGACCCGAGCTGATTATACACTGTGCCTGCATGACTGCATGAGTAGCCGTGTGGTTGATGTCCACAGATGGCTCTCTGCTTTCCTGAGAAAATGTATTTATTCTTGTGGAGACTGATCTAAGGTCCATGGGACATTTCGACAGCTTGTTCTAGTGATTCTAAGTCTCCAGAGAGAGCCATCCTCCATTATCCAGCATCCCCTTATGACTGGGGAAGGCCAAGGTGTTGTTCCCACCACTCTCCTCCCTCTCACCCCACCATCCCCTCCTCGTTCTCCATCTAGAACTGTCCTCGTCACGTCGACCCCTTCGAGTTACCTCCACATGCTCTGGCCCCCTATTATCACTCTAATTAGCCCTAGCAGGCTTTCCCTCCTCTTCCTCCTCCCTTTGTTCCCCATTTCTTCTTTTGTCCTTCATGACCTTTCCTCCATACTGCTTTCATAGTGTATAACATGGTCCTGCTGTAGCTGCTTGTTGACCCCAGCATAATGAAACCACAATCCTGGCCAATCACGTCTTCTTGTACATGTTTGTACATGTTGGACTTGGTGTGCCACTTTGTGTCGGAAATTCATTCGAAAGAAGGAAAAAGTTAAACATTTGATTTCTAAAGACTTGCCCTAATCTGTGCTGATGTAGAAATGGAGGACACTGGCAGGCTGTGCCAACAGATAATCATCACACCAACCATTTTAGAAATAAAGCATTTTGGATTTTATTCCAGGTGGTTAAATGGTGGATAAAGGTCAGATAGGGCTCTTTGTCCACCATGTCAAACACAACTGCTAGTAACATCACCATGATAACAAATCTGACGAGTCATGTTAGTTTGTCACCCAAATGAGGCAATGAAGGCACTGAACCAAACAGAACATCAATTGTAAAGTGTAATTTAGGATACATGGGTTGTGTTCAAATTAATAATTACTGATGGACTGAACATGTAAATGACTCAATTAAAGAAACAGACATCGTTTGGGGAAAACGATTTTTTCATATGGTGTGAGCTGTAACAGTTAGGGTTACTGACTCATGTGTATTTGAGTCTTTATGATACATGTCCGTTACTCTGCCCTCTCTCCAATTTTCCTTCCAGTCTCCCCTTCTTTATCCACAATACAAATGTAAATTTTCCAGCCAATGCTTTGTCTTTGTCTTCTTCATTTCCTTCCTGCCCTTCGCTTCCTGGCACCTTATTACTCGCCTGCCCTTGTACCACACAGCTGCTGGAACCACATCTCTTGCACCTGCATGTTCAGGCTTTATCCGGTTTCCTGAATTCCTGAAAGCACTGTGAAGATCTGATGAAGGAAATCTGGGCTGTGGAGGCGAGCGGAGAAGAAAAAAAGAGGGGAACAGAGAAGAGAGCAGGTACTCTTTTAGTGGTGCTGCCGTGCTGGTGGTAGGGGGGAGGGCTCCTCTTATGGGTGTGGATTTATCTGGAGCCAGAAAGAGCTTTGTTGTTGCCTAAGGTTAACCCAGTTCTATGGAAAATGAAAGCTTTTAGCTTGAAGAAAAACAGGAGAAAAAAAACCTTCCTGGTCTGGAGTGGGGCCTCTGAGTTCCTCTGAAGCAGTAAAGCTTCCTCTCACCCTGGAGTAGGCCCACCTGGGGATATCACGTTTGATGAATTAGGAAGCAAATGCTAAGATTCTTTCTTTTTTCTTTTGAAAAAAAA
>JBBMOE010000042.1:925525-1066349 GCA_037975065.1 Chaetodon trifasciatus
ATTATTATTATTATTATTATTATTATTATTATTATTGTTTGTAACAGAAGTATTAATAGATGTTAAAGAAGCAGACTAGGGCTTGAAAGGTCATTGGTCCAAATCTGGAGAGATTTGAGTCTGCAAAGCAGCAATATGCCCCTGAGCAACATTCAGAGGTCCAAACTGCCTCTGACGTGCATGCAGTAGCATAGCGTGGATGGTTGCTGTTGCATTTGGCAGCTGCCAGGTGTGTAAGTGCATCAGTCTGAAGCATGGTGTCAGAAAGGTTTGATATGGTTGAATTGTCCTAGCCTATGTCACAAATTAATTCTACTACTTAGTAGCTTTTCCAACCACATCCCACGGCCTTCCTCCACAGATGCTTGCTCAGTTTTCATGGAGCTGCCTCATCTTTCATCACAGGACCTAAATATTGAATTTTGGTCATGTGATAAAAGGTTTATGTTTATGGGGAGACAGGTAAATGTCTTCTAAATTTTACTGTAGTGTATCTATTTGATAACATCACATGTTTTGTATATAAAATTTTGATCTGAGTATCTACTGTAACTATAATTGGCAGATAAATGGAGTGGAGTAAAAAGTACAATATTTATCTCTGAAAAGTAGTGGAGTAGAGGCATAAAGTAGGATATAATGGCATTGCTCCAGTATAACAAAAGGAAGTTACACATCTAAATGTTACTTTTTACCAATGATGAGGGTCCTGTCACCATCCTGAATCTTTAAATTGTCTATTCTCTCTTGATCTCTGCTTTCCTTCTTTTCACATAAGAGGAGAGAAGTAGGGTGAATTCCTCACTGCTCATATTCAAATATGTGCCACCTGGCTGAAACCAGCACGTTTTCCCACATGGACAGGAACTGTGCTCAATGTACACACTTAAGGGTTAACACTCCAATGGGATGGCCATGGCCTGGATCCGACTCAAATAGGTAGCCACAAAGTGTCTTTTCTAGTTTGTTAGCTTGCAAATATTGCAGAAGAGAAGAGGATACATTTAAAAGGAACCAACAGACGTATGGATGGAAGTGATTTGGAGTGAAAATATAATCAGTGCATGAAATTTGATTGGGGATTTAAGTAATTTTGACTGCATAATCACAATGCATCTTGGTCCAAGTACAGTACATTTAGCAAAGATAAATGCTGTGAAACCTTTATCAAGCACCACAAGCCAATAGCTCACTAGCTCGTGGATAAATGTGACAAGGTGTTAAGAGCGGCTGTGAGCATATAGCCCACTGTTTAGATACTAGTGTCTACAAAACCTTTCTCACACTCTTTGCCACCTTTTTATTGGCTGCTATTCCAA
The DNA here is from genome assembly GCA_037975065.1 of Chaetodon trifasciatus. Taxonomy (NCBI): domain Eukaryota; kingdom Metazoa; phylum Chordata; class Actinopteri; order Chaetodontiformes; family Chaetodontidae; genus Chaetodon; species Chaetodon trifasciatus. Next base: position 926,845 of record JBBMOE010000042.1, read on the forward strand.
AAATTTGTCATGTACCTGCTGTCTCGTGAAGGAGAATCTCCCCCTCTCTGTCTCTTTCACTTCCCCTTTCTGCTGTCGTTCTCCAGCTTATGCACCTTTTGTCGTATAGAAAAATATTTCTTTCTCTTCTGCTGCACTCTGTTGTCTGTGCTCATGCTACCATCTTTCCTTTCCTGACCATTCCTGACCAAAATCCTCTCTTTTTCTCTGCCTCCCACCAACTTTATTCTCCCATCTGTCTCTCTGTAAGTGGGTGGCAGTGAGCCAAGCATCGCCTGGTCTGCTTTCACCGTAACAACCATCTGAGATGTCTTCATTTGATGGGACAAAAGGGCCTCCAAGAATCACTGCTGCTCCCCCAGGGGCTTATGGGTGCTAGCCAGCTGCCTACGGGCTGAGAGTTGGAGATCTGGAGAGGATGGTACAGGTGGGAAGGAATGGTGTGGAGGTGCCTGGTAGTACTGCTATGTATCAACATGGAGTTTAACCTCCCTGAAACACCCCCTAGCACTGTGAATGTGTTCCCCAAAAAGCAGCTAACACAGGTTAACATTTCATACATGGCAGTGCTAAATGAACCCTCCACACGCAGACACAGATTACTGGACCTCTGCTTTCACTCACAGTGAAATGGTACGTTCATGTGAGAATGCCGGGTGCGTGGAATTCATGAAGAATCGTTATTTCTACATCCTGTTTTATGAGAGCCAGTAAAAACGTCATCCGGCCGTGAACGCTGTAGTATTTTCAAGCCTGTTAGCTCCTCCAAACGGTGCTAAACAAACATTGAGGCTAATTCTTTATCAGAAACATGACTTTAACCAGATCCATACCTGAACTGCTGAGCAACAAAGGTAATCCATGATCAAAATGTAAACTGAACTGTGCGGCACGATCATCACACTCCAAAATACACGATTGCATCTATTAAGAGGCCTATGAACATCTACACCTGCACCCATATTTAACTAAATATATCAGTAATGTATGCAATAGTTCAAAAATGTTAGAGCTTGAACTGTGATCTTTTGAAACACACGCAAAATAACATTTCTATTTACAAATTTACGTTTTCAGTAGAGCATCCTTACATCCGTGATGGTTATGGCTAAGGCTTAAAACATAAATTGTCAGTATGATAATTAAACTGTGTAAAGCAGTCTAGACCTATAATATATAACACTCTAATTTTTAAATGCAATTTATAAACAATATATAATAATAGGATTTAAGAATCTTCAATAGAAGACAGAGAGTCCAATCTGAAATTATTTTTTATTCCTGTAAATCTGTATCTATAGATCTATCTTCCTGCACAGCTATACATGCCCAGCATCTCACTACACCTCTGCGTCCCTCTCAGCTGTGGTCCCATGCCCAGACCGGCACGGCTGTGAGCCCAGTCCTATAGGAGAATAAGGAGACAGTTCATGGTGGAGCTGAAGTCATCGGCCAGGCATCCGTCAGAACAGCCACCGAAACAATGGACCCCTCTGTCCCGCTGACACAAGGTTGGTTTTAGACAAGAGGCTGGACAGCGCTGAGATGGACCGGCAGCAGCAATGGAACTGACAGCTACAGTTTGACCTTGTCTCATACTGTAACACCTACAGTCCTCCACAGTGAGGAGAGGAGGTTTGATGAGTATTACAGTGTCTCCTCAAGTCACCCAGTTAAATATTCCCACTGAAACTGTATTATTCTGGGCCTGAAACAGTTTCTGCAAAATAACCCCCTCAGCATTGTGCTGTGCCTGACTTCTCAGTAACGGAACAATACCACACACACACACACACACACACACACACACACACGCACATCTCCCAGAGCGCTGAGCAAGGGTTTACAGAGATAAGTAAAAGGCTGATCTTGAAAGTTGCAGCCAAAATGTTGGGAAATGAAAAGTTTCCTTTGGATGTGCCGCCGGTAGCCGGAGGAGCAGCGAGACGGAGGTCATGTCAGTCCTTGATAGCCTGCTGTTTTATTCTCCTCTCTCCAGAGTCACAGTCACAGTTAATCTCAGCTCCGTGTCCCACTGTGCCTGACCCCAACCTGCCACCTCCGTCTCCATGCCGGCCACGTCGCCATGGCAACAAGCACCAACCATGTGATACACACATATATACACACTCATGCACACAGACCTATAGCAATGCACTCAGGCGGTTTTGAAGAAGAAAAATAAAAGAAACCTTGATACATATGAAAATATATTGAAATGCAGTGTGGCTGTAGGCAGAACAGTCAGAGACGGCTGTACCAATCACGGACTAGACCTCCGTTGTCTACTGTACTCCCCCCCACCTCCCACTCTCTCTCTCTCTGAGAAACAATGGTCAAATCCTTAGGCCACAAATACACAGAAAAACAAAGTGGCCTGTGTGTGTCTCTCCCTCTTTCAATCAAACAAGAGTAAGAAGATACAAAGAAAGCACTGACAGTACACCACACACACATACACACACACACACACACACACACACAAACACACATAGGCTGCAGTAGAGCAGAGGAGTCCTGTTCATGTATTCTATGCTGTAGGAGGTTGGGAGTTGGTTTATGCATGACAGCTGAGTCCATCTGCCCTTCACATTAATCACACTACGAGCTCAGTCAAACTGGGATTGGGCATTTTCTGAAGCTAAATCAACATGCAACTTCTTACTCAGTCTTGGATGGGATCCCGGTGTGTTTACATGTGTGTATCTACATGCACAGTATATGTCTGTGTGAGCGTTGCGTTGGTGGATGGTGGGTGTGCAGATATGCATTGCACATGTGTTTCAGAGTGAGGGCTCTGCGTCAGCACTGACTGCAGTGTTTGAACAGAGGTGCAGGAATTTTTCACCAAACATTTGACGCACACATACACACACATGCGGACACACACGCACAGTCTGTACATGGGCTTCATATGTGGGGTAGCTGTGGAATTGTCGAACACCTCCTCAATACTCTCTGAATGACTCAACTATTACTGTTTTGTGCTTATTATTTGGGCTATTATAACTGCTCCCTGTGTGTGTATGTGTGCGTGTGTCCAGATGGCCTCTCTGCGCTGGCATGACTTCATCCACATGCTTAACCTACACAGACACACATCACATATCCCAGAGTCACTGCTGCCTACACACCAGCTCCAGAGGTCACATTACAGCAGATACAACAGATACAACATTTATTCTGTATATACTCATGTTGATGCAGACATGAAATTAAAATCTCTCATCAAGCTGAGATAGAGATGATCACACTTGTATCTACATTTTGTCCATATACACTCATTCTGAATTTGATGCCTGCAGCACATTCCAAAAAGTTGAGATAAGGGCATGTTTACCACTGTGTTACATCACCTTTGCTTGTAACTACATTCAGTAAGCGTTTGGGAACTGAAGGCATGAATTGTTTTGAAAGTGAAATTCTTTCCCATTTTTGCTTGATATATGACTGCAGTTGCTCAACAGTCCAGGATCTCTGCTGTCGTAGTTTGTGCTACATATTGTGCCACACATTTTCAGTGGGAGACAGGTCTGGGCTGCGGGCAGGCAGGTCTAGCAGCTGCACTCTTTCACTATGAAACCATGCTGTTCTAACACTTGTAGAATGTGGCTTGGCATTGTCTTGCTGGAATAAGCAGGGGTGTCCCTGAAAAACATGTCGTCTGGATGCGAGCGTACAAAAAGTACCTTTCAGCTTTAATGGTGCCCTCACAGGTGTGGAAGTTAGCCCTACCATATTCGCTAACACAGCACCATATCATTACACATGCTGGCATTTGAACTTTGCGCTGGTAACGCTCTGGATGATCCCTTTTCTCTTTAGAAACAATTTTTAAAATGTGGACTCATCAGACCACAGAACACTTTCCTAGTTTGCATCAGTTGATCTGAGGTGAGCTCAGGGTCCAGGGGAGTTGGCAGCATTTCTGGATGTTGTTCATTTCTGGTTATCATTTTGCATAGAGAGTCTTAACATTTGTAGATGCAGTGATGAACTGAGCCACCGACAACGTCTTCCTGCGTCATGTAGCCACGTCCTTTATACCGTCATGCTGGTTTTAATGCAGCGCTGCCTGACGGGTTGAAGGTCAGGGCATTCACTGTTGGTTCTCAACCTTTCTCCTTACATGCAGAGAATTCTCTGGACTCTCTGAATCTTGTGATGATATTATGAATTGTAGGTGGTGCGTTCTTCACCTGTTGGAGTCCTTGCCCACGCAGATGTTCACAAAGTGGTGAACCTCTCTCCATCCTCACTTGTGAACGACTGAGTCTTTCCAGGATGCCCCTTTAATACCCAGTCATGATACTATCACCTGTTACGATGAACCTGTTTACCTGTGGAATGTTCCAAACAGGTGTTTTTGGAGCATTCCACAACTTTCCCAGTCTTTAGTTGCTCCTGTACCAACTTGTTTGAAACGTGTTGCTGACATCAATTTCAGCATATGTTTACAAAAATCAAAGAAGTTCACAAGGTAAAACATTAAATATACTGTTTCTGTACTGTTTTTAATTGAGTTGTAGTCAAAAAGGGTTCGCAAGTTGTCACATTCTGTTTTATTTATGTGTAACACAGCGTCCCAACCTTTTTAGAACTGGGGTAATAATAACAGTGACACAGTGTTGCTTGTTGTGATGAACCTACAGAGAATTGTCACTTGAATCTGCAGCTCGCTGGATGACTGCGTGTAAGTCATCTGAAATGCTACTACAAAGCTTTTGACCAGTTCCTAAAAGACATCTTGTGGCACTGTGATGTCCTCACACTGGGTCTCCATTAAATTCAATCCCATTCAAGATCCTTGCAGTCACTCTGACTTTGCGTGGTCAGACACCTGCTCAGGGAGCTTCTGCAGTTCTGTGTACCAGCAGGTCTGCGAGGTCCTCTGATCAGGGTTTGTTGGTCATACCTTGCCTCAGGCTTCACTCTAAAGAAAAGTCATTCCCTCACTCACTTTGGACTGAGGATCTGTGGACACTGTGGACACCTTTAAAAAGCAGGTCTGAACTGACCTGCGGAGACATGCTCGGCTTAGTTGTATTTAGTTTAAATTTGACTCTGTTCATGTCTGTACTCTGTGTCTGTTGCTTTTGTCTTTTAATATGAAGCCCTTCAGGCCAATAAACTTACTGTGCATATTAACAGATGTTTGCGCTCTACAGGGAAATCAAGCAGCATCTTAAAAAGTTTTCAGTACTGTCATAAACTAAGAATTATATGAAATCTAAATTCAGCTAAGTCATTGAGTCAAGTATGAGTGCGCATGCGCCAACCGTGCATGCAGCCTGTTGCAGTCGTTAAACAATTTCCCCTGAGGGATCAATAAGGGAATTCTGATTCTGATGAGTCTAAATTCAAAGTATTATCAGCAAAATGTTCTTGAAATATCAAAAATAAATATGTGCATTATGAAGAATGGCCTCTTTTAGAGTGATAATATTTTATATATCACTTTATTTGATCATTTTCATTATTGATGCATTAAGGTGTAAGTAGCTTTTGAATGTATCTGGTCATGGTAGAGCTCATTTCAACGTCTTCATGAATATTGGATAATTTGAGTGAGAACAAAGCATCATATTCTACAAAATGATTTCATCATTTGTGTGTAGTCTTAGTAACTAAAGCTGTCAAATAAATGTAGTAAAATATTGAATATTTCCCTCTGGAATGTAGTGAAGTATAAAGTGGCATGAACTACTATGTGGACTTTGCACTTTGTTACTTTCCATCAGTGGACATGCATCATTAATGGTGTGCCTTCTGTCAGCTGCAGCTCTGCCGAGAACACATAATGATTGAGAGAACTGGTAATATATCTTTTGTGAAGAGCAAAAGCTTACGCATACAAATTTAGACACGTTAGCTTTCCCAAGCCGGCTCTGGGATTTATAATGTGACAGTGTTATGTGCTGAGCTTCAAGGAAGTCAGTAGAACAATGAGCACTTGGGCTTTGAATTATTCAGGCTGAAATCAAATCACAGCAGGAGAGCAGCCGCATTTCACAGGATCTTGAAGTTCACTACCTGAGGATTTCTCTCAAAAGTGAATTTGTTATGGTTTGTTACATGAGCAGTGAGTGTGACATGAGCACTGATCAGTGCTTCCATCCTGACACCCAGTGCTGGCTCAGAGTACTGCATTATTTCTGAAATGGAATCTCAGCACAATTTAGAAACATTACTTTTATTTCTTTGATTGACACAGTTGATTTGAGCTTTTCTCCGCAGAAAAAGTCTGCTTATACCACCCCCCCAACCCCCCTTTAACCCACCTGTGTTTGGTTCCACAACATGACATCACAAATAAAATAACTGCAGAAAATTCAGGTTGAAAACTCGGATGAAAATATGTACCAACTCTAAAGACACTTTGGATGCCAAACAAATATGCTTACAGTGATTCAGGCACTCTAGCAGATTGTCAGTTCACAAGTACTCAAGTAATGATTTCAGTGAGGCCTGCAGTGGAACAGCAGTCCCTTGGTATTCTTCAGGCATGGCTGACTTTTTTTAACATAATCCCATCATCCACCATAACCAAGTCATTAAAAGACAAATAATGTTTTACCAATTCAACCTTTGACTTCTTTTTTCATTCAGCCACCCAGAGAAGACCTTGTAGAAAATAGTAGAAAAAGAGACAGCACACAGTCCCAGGAGCTGTCTGATCACAGCTCGTCCTTGCCGTTCTGAGAGTCTGACACTGACGTGGAGTCAGCTTTAGCTTTTTTGGAGTCCTTGGAGGCAGCTTTTACTGTCTTTTTTGCAGCTGGTTTTGCATCCTTTTTTTCGACCTGTTTTCCACCTTTTTTAGCCACAGGTTTGACTTTGTTTGCCATCTTGGCCTTTGCTTGGTCTCCAGCTTTGGCCTTTGCTTTCGGGGCAGCTTTGGCTTTAGTGCCTGTTGTTGTTTTGCTGGCTGGTTTCACCTTTGCTTTGTCCTTTGGCGAGTCGGCCGGTCGGTCGGCCTGTGTGTCTGCCGGCTTCTGTTCTGCTGCTTTATCATCTTGTTTACTGTCTGCTTTTACCTGCTCAGTCTGCGCAGGAGGCTCTGATGTCGTCGGTTGGGTCTCAGAGGTGTCAGTCACCTCCTTTTTGATGAACTCTTCATTCACAGGGGTAGAGAACATCTTCAGCATATCCTGAGCTTGGATTCTCTCCTATGGGACAGAAAAAGCAGAACGATAAATGTGCCAATTAAGAACAAAAATGTCAAGACCAGAGGGAGATAAAAACTCATCATACTGGATTGTCAGAAAAGTATATATGCAGAACTAACAATGGCAGGTTTCCCTCAAATTTCTGTTGGCAGCCAAAACACAATTCATTATCTACACCTGCCTTTACTTTACATTCACTCTTTAATGTCTTTGCAGTGACAAAAGCCCCACTGTGTCTTATATTAGATCTTCAGTGTAGACAGCTGCAGTTATTACATTTTTTTCTTATTGCTGAACAGAGGATAATCAGATTTTTTGGCAGATCAAGGGGAGGTCTTTATTTTCATTTTATCAGCCCAGAATTATATTTTATTTAAGCCTTCTCTGACATGAATTGTTGTTTAAAGAAAAAGGAATCAAACAATTTCTTTAGTGCAACAGAAAGTTATTTGCAATAAATTTGGCATTGCTAGCGTCACTTCTAACGTGTGAAAATTGTTTCATTATGATATGAAGGATTCAATTAGGGTAAGCCTCATTAAATTCTACTGGTTTATCAGTGATACTTTCACTTCCTTTCACTCTCCAGTGAGATTCCAAGTATGAATGAATCTGAAAGGTCTGTCCACACCTTTTCCTCGTGAGCAGGATCCAGGGTGAACCACAGCGCCACAGCACACCTCTGACCTTTGGTGACAGCTCTAACGCCGTGGGGGTTTTCCTTCCCCGCTCCGAACCCGACCACACGGCCGCACTGTGGGCGCACCTCAGCCTGGAGAAGTACGATAACATACAACATGTAACATTTAATAACAGCAAGGCTTGGCCTTTGTTTTTCTCTAGATGTACCACACATGTTGAAAAGAGACTATAGAAAGAAAAGCAGAGTTACCGTGACTGTTTTAGCATCCAGCTCAGTGAAGATGAAGTCTCCTCCTTCAAAGTCATTGTTCAGATAAAGGATGGCACTGCGGGGGGAGACATTAGGATGTTATGTGGGTGCTCGTCATCAGGGTCGTCAGGTTGACGGATAGACTCTTTAGTGTGTGTGTGTGTGTGTGTGTGTGTGTGTGTGTGTGTGTGAGTGCGCGCGCGCGCTCACCTGTAGTCTCTGTGTGTGTATGCAGGAGGCTCCTTTATACACTCGTTCATCTCAGAGACCAGCAGGCAGTTGTCCACATGAACAGGATGACTCAAGTCCTCCCGGTCCTCCTGCTTCTCTGAATAACAGTGCAGAGACAAGTTCCAACACTTCAGGCTGTGAATGCACAACTCAGATCACCTGGCAGGAGCACTGCATCCAGATCCATGGTAACCAACATGGATGACTGCTTAAAGCTGCACTACTCCGTATTAACTATGGATTACAAATTACTTTAGCTAATTACTGGGTGTTGTGACAAACCCACAGAGAATTATCATCCTGCTCTTCACTTCCTTTCAGCTCGGCACACCTATTTAAGCAGCTGTGTTCAGGCTCTAAGCTCTGATAAACCCACTGTACACTACCCGCCAAGCACGAACAGCAAACAGTTAGCTACACTAACTGGTGAGCATAGCTACATTTAGCAGCTGAAGAGCTAGATATTGATCTCATGAGTGGAGACCAAAACCGACCTAAAAATACGGTATCTGATACCGCCATGTGTTACACTAATAAAAAACATTGCTAATGCTTATGCTCAGTATGTGCAAGGTGAGTAAAAAGACTGGGGAAAACTGGTGACAATAAGTCAATGTTGTTCTGCTGCCCTCTAGTGGCCAAAAAGCCCATTACAGCAACTTTAACTGGAAAGGCTCAAGCTTCTATAATCAGCACTAAGTCCATCATTTATCCAGTTTTTTTATAACCAACTAATCTTCACAAAGAGGAGGTGGCTGTATCAGGCAGCATGAGCAGCTGGTGGGCTCCAAAGCTGGTCTGTCTTTGTTTCAGTCAAAATATACAAACACTTATAAACACACATCTTTTATGAGGTCATGTAAAAGAGATCAATCTTACAATAAAAAAGAAAGCGTAATTGGCACATGAACCGACAACAACGTGCACATCATGTGACGTGGTTTGCAGTGGCAACAGATTTTCAGCAAATACAAATGACGTGCTCTCTGGGCCAATCTGTGACACCTGCTTTACTGTCTCAGTCCTTTCCATACGCATGTGCTGGCCTGGCTTGTCACAGTCTGACTTGGTGTATCAGCCCAGTGCTGCAGGGATTAGCATCTCCATTACAACAGGGCGACCTGCTTGAGGTTTGCCATTGACTAATGAGGCGCTCATTTTGACTCAATGATGTTAAAAAGCAGAGCCCTCTTTAGCGCTGTTCCACGCTGTACTGTGCACCAGTTGTTGGTGGTCAGCTACTTATTGTCACTGATTTTCAGGCTGTTCAGTGCTTGCCATTCTTTTATCTCTTTACATTTTTTACATGCAGTTGATAGTGATGATGCATCTGCTATGTCTGCCAACAGCAGCTGAGGCTATTAGAACATGTTACTGTGTCATCCCTGAATGATGACGAAGCCTATCTGGCATTGCTAAAGCCTGCTTGGAGGCAGTCAGGCGTGCTTTGACCCGACTCCGGCGATGGTCCATCGCGGGTGTGACTCTCACAACTCATTGTATTTAAACTGGTGATGGAAACAGAGATCAATGTGGGCACAGTTCAGCACAGCCAAACGTGCCAACAGAAAACCATACATGTTACAATGTTGTGACCTCTACGAGCCTCCACAGCAAAGGTCACTGAGGCTCATGGAGGTTGTAGTATTTGGATCTATGTGCCTGACAATACCGTGATTTCTCTAAAACAAAGCTGAACAATGACTAACCGGTAAGGTAAATCATCCAGGAGGCTCATATCATGCTGTGCTGAGTAAAATTGAGTTTATTACTTAGAGAAAATGTTTGCACTCTGTTGTGAACTGGTTATGCACAGTGTATCCTTCTTCTTTTTTTTAATTTACTTTAATCTGCTAGGGGACATGGGATTCATTGGCCGAGGGACTTGGGGAAATTTTGGTGTTCATGTTGTTTGTTGCTGTTTGCATAAAAAATATTTTAAAGAACTCAAAATAAGGAAGAAAATCTTTCAATTTGACTTGAGCGAAACTACTTCCTGAATTTGGGGCTTCAGCTTTTTTCATACTTTCTAAGACTGAACTTATTCTGTTGATGTACCTAAAAGATCATTTTGTGAGGGAACCCATAAAAAAGATGAGTCTCTTTCACTGACACAACAGCGACAAACTGACCTTACCTGACTTACCATCGATGGCAGAGCGACAGACCAGGTGGGAGTAGGAGAAGTAGAGCGGAGTGTCCAGATGGAAGTATGACTCCAGTATCTTCCTCACCTTCTCGCTGAGGTTCAAGAACAGACTAGCGCTCTTCAGTGGAACCTTCCCCTCCTGTCCCAGCTACAGCAGGAGGAAATATCAATATTAATAGCAGCTAGGATGAAACCAATGTAGGCCAAAGTCTTTAAATAGCGCTATTTTCAAGAAAAGTTCTAATTAATTAACGTTAGTAAGTAGAAAATCTGTCTGAGTGGCTGTTTTGTAGTGAGAGCATCACAGTTTGGCCAAATGCTTTACTGGTATACTTTGCAGGAATGGTCCTGACCTCAGCTGTGTGCTGTTATTGGCTGAGGGCTAAACACCCACTGCACAAAGGCTGCAGCCTGGAAACATCCTGACCACAGCACAATAAGAAGAAAATAAGAAAATACTGGCAGAGGGTGTCTGCAGATACATACACTGCCACACACCTCCAGCTGATTGAGGGGGATTATGTTTGTTTGAGTCTACACATCCTGCATGGCATGCCTTTAAGCTGTGATTTATGCTTTAGGGAGGGGGACAACAGACCTTCACAGCCTTCAGGACAGTGACTCCCTGGAACGTCTCACTGGTGGAGTGGGGGGAAGGCCCCCTGTAGCCATCACCTTTCAGAGCAGCTGCCTGGGAAATATGTACAACATCAACTCTGTGACATGATGGGCTGACACACACAATGAAAACAAACAGACATGAGACACAGACAGGCATCAGGTGACATGAAAAGAAAATACATGAAAATAAATGACAAAATAAAGGCGCACTTATACCTTCTCATTTCCAAATTGCACATTAAGGCCAACCTCTAAACACAGCTATGGCACTGCTGACGCTGGAAAACTAACTCCAGGTTCAGTGATTTCCACGTCTTATTTCAAATGTCAAACTTTATTGGTTAAGAAAATTGAAGTTGTTTGTCATTTGAAACTTGCACTTGCATAGTTGTCCATTGAAAATTGTTTTGGGCCACACTGGAACAAGCAGTAAACTCAACACTGACATATAATCACCCTGTACAGTTGGTATGCCTAATGTATATTATCAGGCCCATCCTGTGGCACCACCTAAACAAGTTCCTGACAACTTCTGTTTTCATGGCAACAAAGTTATCTCAGTCAGTCGTGAGTGACTTCTTTCTTTAGATAACTCACATTGGAGAGCTGCTGCAGCTCCCTGCACTCATCAGCACTGATCACCCCATCCAGCAGCACCCGCTGTGAGCCATTCAGCTGCTGGGACGTCATGGTCACCTTGATGTCATCATGCAACAGAGTGACATCTAGAGGAGAAAGATCACAGGATCAAGGAGAGTCAAACTTTGACTTTATCAGGTAAATACTGTAGTTTTATGTTGTAGTTTTGTTTACATGTGAAATAAATCATGAGGCTCTTTAGAACGAATGCATCACCATCTTACTAACATCTGGTTCAATTGTGATCCAGGTGAAATATTTACCGTCCTGTGGTGATATGATTTTAGCCATATCTGAAGAATCCTTCTTCTTCTCCTCAACCAGAGTCTCAATCTCCTTCATTAGGTTTCCTATTTCCTCCGTGATCCTGGCTGCAGTCTCTCTGTTGGCTCTGAGACACACAGATGAGTGGATTGACAAAAGCTGTAACATCACTTTAAAAGTAGATTTATTCTTGCAATGCCCAAATGTGTGTGAGGCGATGTCTTCAATCTTACTTCTGCTTGTCTCTCAGTTTCTTAGGCATGACATCTTCAGGCGTCCATGTGTCCTGAGGACCGAATGACAGCAAAGACACAGGTCAGATATCACCCTGCATGAACCCACTGCATCAAATACACAGCCAATGATTTCTTCACTCACTGGGTCCACAAAGGTGATTCCAAAGGCTTCATATCCAAAGTAGAGCAGCTCTTTTTCCAGTATGGACTGCTGAATGTACAGTTTCACCACCTGCAGGTCAAAAATCAGTTGAACCTTGATGGCATTTGCTGAAAACCACAGTCTATAAAATAGCTGCATCCACAAGATACCAAACCCTGAGATAACAGGTTCAGTTAAATGTTGAAGTACAGCAAACAGTGACTTCAAAGGGGCATTGAGTCATCTGGTTTTGAGCAGCCTCGACTGGTGAACACAACACTCACAACACAAAGTGGTTCCCTTGTTTACAAGTGTTCCCTCTTGCCTTTCTGTCCAGAACAGAACAAAGATGAATAGGTTTTTGTCCATGTGGACTTTTTCCCTGGCCTTTGTCTCTCAGGCTTCACACAGACTGTCCTACCCTCTGATTGTTTAATCTTTGATGCTGTACCCTGTCTAAGGTACAGTAACTTGTACTACATGCATGCATCATTTCCCTCTGTGTAAGTATGCAAAGTATGTGTTACAAGTAACATTAACAATGACTTGATGAGCCGACGTGCACAATACAGCAGGACCCTGAAACTGAAGCAGCTCAATGGAATTCAGCCATCATCCATTTTATCAGTTACACCTGTGCTTCTCCTACTGTGACATGTCAAAATGTCGTCTCTGAAAAATACCTGAACTACTCTATAGAGAGAGAATTAGACACTATTATTATGGAAAACAGAATAGCCAATAACTATAACTGTATTTAAATGGAGGAGATTGCATTCATATAGTTTCACGTTCATGTAGTTTTTTTGGGTGAAGTGTCTCTGGCTGATGTGTATCACCCACACCCACACACACACACACACACACATACACACACCCTCAGAGTGTGTTTATTCCAAAACTGAGCACAGGGTGGAAAGAGAGTTCAGTTGTGAAAGCCAGAAATCTCAGCAGCCATAGATATAATCACTTAGTCATTAGTATTGATCAACAACCCTATTAAGCCACTATAAATACTGGATAATACAGACATTTAGAGCCCGAGGCAGGAAAATGTTACTTATTGCTTCTTTAAAAAGCAGCAAACGTTTATGTGCTTTAGATTAGCATCAATGCTTTTTTAATGTCTCTTTTGTGCCTGTGAGTACATCTGAGTGCTAATGGAGGCTATTTTTCTCCAACCACATGTTGTGCAGGCTGATTTACTGCTGATAGTTATAGATTAAGATAACACTGAGGTAAAAATAACTGCACTCAAAAGGTGCTTTGGATGAAAGCCTCCTCTAAATATAATGTGGGTTAGACCGACAGTACCTGTCTGGCTGATATGGTCTGTGCCTTGTCTTCACCCAGCACGGCAGAATAATAAGCCAGGTTCTGGTTCATCACCTCATCATCAGGGTGGAACAGCAGGAAGGTCTTAGCACACTCTATGGCCTGCTCATACTTCTCACCTGGAGAGAGGGAGCAGAAGCAGGACAGTGAACAGCTGGTATGCAATACTTGGCTATTAAAAGGCCACTCTGATTTTACTCAGTTTGCTCATTCATCGGGAGAACTACACGACTTTGTCAAGTCAGAGAATATAAAAAACATCTCTGGGAACTGTAGAAGGAAGTGTTTCTTACAGCTTACCTCAGGTTTGATTGGCGATATATCCAGAGTAGCAAAACTTCGACACTAACAAACCCCTTATTGAACCTTTTATCCCGCGTTGTACTTATTTCTTAGTAAAGACGCAGGGAGCTGCTTCTGATTTCTAACTGGTGCTGCCTGTCAGTTTCACCAGTTTAAATGACAAACATCAACAGTGACAGATTAGATCAGCTGGAGCTGTTTCTGCCTTTTCAGTCAGCAAAAGGTGAGGTCAGATCTTTGAATTTAGTTATTTCAAACTTAAGTTAATTTAAAAGATTTGGATACAATACAACGCCATAAAAGAGCTTGATCCATACATGGGTCTGCACTTCAATAGATCTCTGCCTCTGTTGCTTCAATTTTGATTATTCTTTTTAATATCTGCATCTAAAGCTCTATGGTTTCAGTGATGCAGAAAACATAGAAAAAAAATCACAGAATGTGATAATAAAAACAGAACCAACACCAAAATGAGGATTATGGCGGAACTTGTCAAAATGTGGACGTGGTTTATAAAAATTTGGATTTTCCTGACCATTGTAAGTGTTTCTTCATGGCTCCTGACGGCTGAACAGCCAGAAAGATTTTGTCCTCTGTAAATGAAGTGACTTCTTGTCAGTGAGTGTGACCATACTTTGTCATTATCAGTCAGTGTAATAAGGAAAACAGCTCCATTTGTTCTCAGTGTGGTGGAAACTCTACAGGGAGGAACTTTCATTACATCTTGTTTTTCTTAAAAGGCCAAAATCTGCCTCCTAATATTCAGCTAATATACCTGACCATCTGCATGATCAGTGATGCTGTAAATCTCAGTAGATCTAGGGTGTAATTCCACTTCCATTACAGTCAAGGACACTGGTTAAAGTACATGGACACTCAGCACAGGCTGAAAAGAACAAGCTGTGAGACTCACTGTTGTAGTAGGAGAACTGCAGGTAGTTGAAATGTGAGGGGAGGAAGTCCTCCAAGGGCTTGTCTCCGCTGGGAGTTGAGGCCAACTCGACTGCGCAGTGCTGCTTACAGTTCAGTACCTGCATGTAGTGGTCTGACAAACACAAACACATTTACACAAAGGGGGGTGGTCAACAAATCCTCAACTTTCACGCCAATGTTTTCTGCACAAAAACCCAGAGGACGCACTGCCTCACCTGTCATGGTCTGGAATAGGTCAGCACTGTACTCCATGTAGTTGTATCCGTCGTAGTTGTAGGATCCCTCGCACAGCGCTCTGCACTCCTTATCGGCAGTGAAGTACTCGTCTACGGCCACCTCGAAGTGGTCAGCCGCCAGGCCGAAAGAGTCGTCGCTGTAGTACCTCTTCCCCAGCAGGAACTCGGCCTGAGGAGAGAGCAAGCGGGCAGCCAATGAGGTGAAGAGGGGATGTTGGATGTTACTGGTGCCATCACACAGAAAAGTGTCTTTTTCTCAGTAACAGTCACAATCAAGTTTGTCAGGGCATACTTTTAAAATGTTTACAGTTCAAATCCCGCTGTCTGACATGTTAGTGACTCCAACAGCAGTAATAACAAGGTGCACACAAGGTTCTTGAAACGACTTTTCTTGTTGCCTTTAGAGACATTTGCATTTGGTTTCCAGCTCAGTTCACACTTCTCATTCCAGCCATCATCCAGCAGACCAGAGGATTTGTAAAGCTATTTAAAAACTTTCAAGTTGGCCAGTGGCAGCAACCACAGGCAAAAATGACAGAAATGTGAGCAAAATAAATAATCATCCAAGATGGTCAGACCCTCTGAAGACTGACCTTGAGACTAAGAGGATGAAAAGTCATCAGAGAAGGAGTCTGCTCTCACCATATGTGTCCTGGCCTCCAAATCTTTGAAGTCCTCTTCCTGCACTCCTGCCATCATCCTGTAGTACTCCAGGTTCTGTCTCATCTCCATGTGATCCGGGTTGGCCAGGAAGAATGTGTTGGCAGCTGCCACTGCCTTGTCCAGCTTATTGATCTGAAAAAACACACAGGGTTGAGCTCACCCTGTCTGGCTGAGGGTGTGTGAATCAATGAATCACCTCGAAAAAACATGCAGACATTAACTGACAGGGCTTTGGTTTTTTCAAGGGCCAAAGTGCAGTCTGTGCGACAAATGAATAAACAATAAAGGAGATTTGTCCACTGGAGAGCAGATATATCATCACTGATATATTACCACCTTAAAATTGTCATGGCTAATGTCATGTTTACGCCCAATATTGTCTCTCCTTTTAGCTCTGTTTTGGTCTACACCACCTCCTGAAGGGTCTGGCTCTTAATGCTCCACTCTGTCCTGCTTGCTGGTTGCAGTTTGCTGCTGGACAGCTTGTATACAACAGGCTGTATCAGAGCATTCTGCTGAAAACAGCTGCTTTCTACTGGAAAACACAAGAACCAAAACAATACGAGTAAAACCAACACGAGGAGCTGAAAGATGCTTCTTTTAACTAATGTCAAAGCTACACAGAGTAATCTGTAGGTTTTATAGACCTCTAATGGCCACCTGCACCAGCTGTGATCACCTGTTTCCTCCTGGAATTCACAGTAACCCTCTCATTGCAGCGGCCTACAATTAAAACAAACTGAGGTGGCATTTTCAGATCAGCGACCAGCAAACTGTCCTCATGAACAGGAGGACTGTTAAAGTCAGAAATGTGAGCAGCTCCATGGTTGAGTCATAGCTGATCAACAACTCTGCCACTTAATGTAATATGTTGTTTTAATGATGTTGCTGCTTTAAAGTTCTGTCTGACAGTAATGGTTTCTAACACACGGCAATCCAATAAAACAGTGGATATGAAAACTGTTCAGTGTTGTAAGAATGCACAGCACACAGTTAGAACTCCAGTGAGCCAACAAAGCACTGCTGACCAGTTTGTCTTTATGAGGAGCATTTGAAAGCAGCAGTTGAGGCCTTTAAACAGCAGGAGCCCAAAAGTCGACGTGCTAACGTCAGGCTGCACAGAGGCGGACTCCACCTTAAGACGTGGCATGGCAGCCCTGCTGTTGGGGGGTTGGGGCATTTACAGTTTGTACCTCCACATCAGCCTTGGGGTTAAGATTGAATGAGATTGCACATGAAATGGATTTCGGCTTTTCACTCTGCTCGGGTTATGCAGGATCAGTATGAAGTAACAGTGGAAAAAGCCTCTGATCGCAGTCACCAGCGTCACACTTGTAGCTTCGAGCCAATTTTACTTACTGTATACCTTAAAATACGCCACTTGTAAGTAATTGTACGGGGTCCTCTTGGTGAACTCCAGCTGCACTTCTTCAGACACTTGATGCATGGTTGGTGTTCCCAGCTTCTCCGTTTCGCAGGAGCTCACGCAGTCCGCGCGTTTCAGGATTTTCTGGAAGAAGGCCAGGTCCTCCACAGATCCGGACCCCGGGATGGGAACGCCGAGAGCGGTCTGGTTGGCGCAGCTCAGCCGGCACTGAGCCTTCACAGTGCGGACCGTCGCTTTGTTCCGGAGCGCCTTCTCCATGTTCAGGATAACCGACAGCCAGTCGCCTTTGTAGTAGGCTTCCACCGCCGTGTCGAAGAGGAAATCATAGGGCTCCAGGACGAAGTGGCCGCCCTGATCACTGTCCGAGAGGCACAGCGGAACAAGGCAGAAAAGCATGAGCGCATAGCGGAGCTCCATCATGCTGAACGATCGCCTCTGCAGCGGAGCAGCCGGTGAGAGGAGCTGCTGGAACTTTCTCCGACAGTTTGCTGTCTGGAGGTGGGGTTTGAACAGTGAGCCCCCCCGGTAACACCCCCTCTGCCCCCTCATCCCCAACACACGGAGACATCATTACAGTGATGTCGTATTGAACTGCACAGCCTTTTGATGCGGTGGAGGAAAAGTTAGGGTTGACTTTAGTGTAAAATACTGTATGTTTATGTCAGCCTAACAGTATTTCTGGCCAATCCCATAAAGTCACCTTAAACACAGATCACATCCTCCTCATTGTTATCAACAATTATCATCACCTCCTCCAAGACCAAGCACGGGGATTGATACCCAGAGAAAATCTAAGAGCGCATCAGAATAATGAATTCCCATGTTATATATTTTTATTAGTATGACAACATATCAAATAAGTCTAATTTATTGTAAAAAGAAACAAGAAAGCATATCTTGTTATAATAAAGTTTTCAAGAATTTTGGAGCACAAGTATATTCTTGACACTTCACTTTTCTCATGCAAAAAGGAAAAAGATTTGTCAAATCCTTTTCATACATGTTGGACCATTCAATGACACCTGTCAGAATGTCAGTCTAAAACCAAGCAAACTTCACTGGATCACAGAAGAGTCACTGTCAGTTTCTCCTTGTTGGACATTGATGTATTGAATCTTTATAAAAGCGAGTAAGAAAACTTATTGTCATAATAGCATTAACGTTACAATAACATAACATTAATCAAGCAAGAAAAGTTAGACAAATGTAAGTGCAGGAGGACACAGTAAAAATGTCCTCCCAGCTTTGATACTGTCTCGCTTTTAGACAGACAGGGCGAAATGTTTGATAGGTGGTTAAAAGTCGACATTTTTCTTGTTATATAGGAGAAATATGCATGACACAGTGACAGTGTGTGGAATATGATAAGTTACTCAGGATCTTAGCGTAATTGTTAACGTTATCTACAAGGGTAAGAGCGCCATCCTCTGGCCTTTTACTGTAGGTGTCAACACACTTCTTTGAATAAGATTCAAAACATGAAATGCCAGACACAACAGAAAGGTGTTCCATTTTGCTGGACACCATTAAAGTAACAAACAAACACGTACATAAACAAACGTGACGTTTGATGGAAATAAAACGTATCTGAGTGCGCGCGCAATGGATCATGGGGGAAACATAAAGAAACTGCACAAACTTCAAGCACACGACTACTGTAAGTCTTTGGTGTGTCCATAGACGGTTTAGATCCTACATTTGTAGCTTTATGCAGGGTGTAAAGCTGTTTATGAGACAAAATAGCACGGCAGCAGTTTCATGTAGCGATATCACGTCTTCTGCTTTTTTGGTTTCTCTACAGCTATGTCTTCTCGTGTTTAGAAGCTCTGCGAGAGATTGGGCTGTCTTAAAAGTGCCTGAGAAGAAATCCAAGTTATAATGAGATCAATAAAAAAAATAAACAATAGAAATATTGATTTTGAACGTCAGTTGTGATGAAAATGATATGCTTGTTATTATATTTGCAATACTAAACAAGCTCTAATAAATCTTGTATTTTATTTTAAATTATTTCATCTAGGCACCAAGTAGGACTACCATAATAGGCAAAATGAGCAATAAGGTCAGGACCCAGTGGAGCTCCGGTATGTTTGGTCAAACATTAGCTGGTTACGAAACTGTAAGGTGGACCGAGAGGTTGCGTGTGCAGTGCCTGACTGTCGCTTCTAGTCTGCTCAGTCCAAAACAGGACATATTATATTTGACCAAATCACTCGAGAGAGGAGTTTGTGGTAAAAAGAAAGAAAGAACATGGACAGGACGGTCAGCCTTCCCAATCAGCCCGACAAAACCACCACAGGTAACAAAAACTATATCTTATGTCAAATCTTTGCACCGTCCTGAGCACTCTCGAAACTATTTATCCTTCAAAACACACTCCGTGTCAGTATGGATATATTAACTTAGCTTCATTCAGCTCAGCGCACGAAAAACTAAGTGTGACACATTAGTGGCAACTTGACTTTTCAAGCAGCGGTGGCTGAACGACTAACCGTTAACCTTACAGCCGTACACTGTTATCCAACACTAAATCTGTAGTTCGTATTAAATGAACAGTAGAATACAATTTACCCGAGTAATTCCTGCACTACATACGGATATAATTGACTGTCTAGTTGTATTCTACCTGGTCTCTGACATACTGTACATGTGTTAAATAACAGTTTATAATAAGGTAAAGATCGTGACTTGGGTGCAGCTGTGATGATGCAGTAACAGTGATGGTGATAGTTTTAGCACTGGCAGTGATACAGTGGTTGTCGTAGCATTAGCAGTGACACTGATCCACGATGTGTTTGTGATATAACTCTACGTATGTGTTCTGTGCAGTGACTCTGGTTGAGAGCAGCAGCGCCCCTAGCGGGCTGGAACTGGTCAGTGCCTACCAGACCACCAGAGCAGGGGACCCCATGGACCTGGTGGCCCTGGCATCACAAGTACAGAAGGTGTGGACTACTTTCTTATTTTCCTTTTAAGCTGTCGGGTCATACACAGCCCTGAAAATATTTTTACTTTGTTTTTAGGGAGACGATTTCATTAAAGCCAACGCTTGCAACAGACTGACAGTCATTGCTGACCAGATCAGGTACCTCCAGGAGCAGGCGAGAAAGGTGAGAGACCCACAGACCCAGCAGTACACACTGAATGGGCTGTTATTACAAATGTGCTCGTGATCCAGAAATACGCTATTTTTAGCTGATCTTTCCAGGATGCAAAACTGTGCAAGTTGAAACCATTCAGTGGATTTTTTTTGTTACATCACAAAAAAGAAGACATGCTTTCTGTCCAGTACACACACTTTTCTTCTCTGTCTAGGTTTTAGAGGAGGCTAAAAGAGATGCTGACCTTCACCATGCTGCCTGTAACATTGTGAAAAAACCAGGCAACATGTATTACCTCTACCAGCGGCCATCTGGACAGAAGTACTTCTCCATCATCTCTCCTAAGGTCAGCATTAGACTGACAGACACTGATATCAGACTGTTCGCTTGCCTTTAGTGTTACGTCACTCCAAGTGTTACAAAATTCCAGCACAGTACCTGTTACTTAACATCCCCTCAGGGAGAGTCCTGCACAGATATTAACACGTGAATGCCTAACCCAACACCTGCAAGCATTCCTGTGTAATATTGAGAGTTGGAGGTGTTTGGTGTTCAAAGTTCATGTAATCCAGAAGGGAGCTGATAGTGAGCCAGCAACCAAAACACAGGCAGTGTGGGTTGGATTTGACCAGTTTTGCAGGCACTGTCGGGGTTTCTAGTGGTCAGGGAATGTCAGTGAAGTTTGAGCTTCGTAAACTGTCAGGGAATAAGTAAGTTGTCATTTGTATTAGTACTGTAACATACAAGAGAATAACTGATTCACAGATTTCCTGCAGTAAGGTGATTTTTAGATGTATTCCAGATAAACAGACCTTTAAATCTTTTCCAAGAAAACAATAAGGCTATAACTACAGATTTGGTTCAGAACTATTTACTTAAAGAATAACGTATAGATGTCTGGGTGAGTTCTTTTTATTTCATCGTCATCGATTATTTTGCCATCTCACCATAGCATACTTTTTGTCCTGTCCTCTGAAGGAATGGGGTCCAAGCTGCCCTCACTCTTTTGTCGGTGCATTCAAGCTTCAACACGACATGTCCTGGACCCCCATAGACGAGGTGGAGAAGAGGGACTCAGAGATCGCCATCATGGACAAACTTCTCAGCCAGCAGACCGCCTTACCGCCTTTCACAGGACCCAACTTCAAGGGCCTCTCTGATTAGAGGGCTGCTGAAATGGACTCAATAAAGGACTGGACTTTTAAAAGGACACTGGGTGGATGCTAACTATAGTCTTAATGGACATCAATTTGAACTGACTAAAATCCATACATGGATTGGAACGTGTTATCAGAGCATCCGTCACACAGTGTCTTGGTGACTTTTATGCACTGACTGAAGTGCATAACGCATCAGTCACTTTCTGTTTGTACACACATCAATTGCTGATGTTAGCTCATACAGCTGCAACCTGAAGGACACTTTTCTAAACCTGAAAAATGTCAAATCAGGCTCTGGCAGGCCTGTGCAAGGACTTCTTACCAAATAAAATGTAAAAATGTTTACTCATTAGCCTTTATCAAACCAGTTTTCTGTTGTGTTGGAGGCTCTTTAATTTCAATACTGTAACCAATAAGATGTGAATTGTTTTAGTTGTATTTGGTAAATAAATACCAAAATATTTAATTTCACACATTTGTTTAATTTCAGGTCAAGAGAATTAAAGTGCATTAACTTTATTTTAAATCAACTGGCCAAAGCTATTTCATTTTAAGTACAACTGGAGTTATTAAAGTGCTGGCGTAATTCAGAGATTTGGTTAAAAATCAGCTTTTCTTTGAAATTAAAAACAAGGCAGAACAATGTATCAGAGTCAGCTGTGAGTGTCCTCCTGAGAGGACGTGACTGTCAGCAGATAAGAACTTATGTGAGGCAGAAGCTGCCAGTTATCTGTAGCGATGTTGAAGTGCACCGCGTCTTCCTCCGGCCTGATCTTCAGCAGCATGTGAGACTGTGGTGGGAGGAAGAAAAGCACTTTGAACTCTTCCTCATCAGACAGCTCTGATGTAAGGTAAGGGAGGAAGTGTTTCTCCACCAAGGCGATCAGAGCCGCCTCCTTCAGCTGGCAGCAGAACAGGCTGGTGGCGCAGTCTTCTCTGCTGTCAGAGCTGATTTCATCCCATAAACCCTCGAACAAGCTCAGTTTGCCACCTCGTCCCCAGGCTGGGGGAGCAGGCGGAGACATGAAGACCTGCTGGAAAGTCACGTGGATGTCCGGAAGGACGGTGAGCCAGGAGAGCCCATCCTGGGTGGTGAAGATGGCGCTGGCATGGAGGGTGGTCGGGTAAGGCCGCCTGGGCTTCAGTCTCAGCTTCACCTTGGGCGGCGGCCTCTCTCTGAAAAGACATGGGACACTGATGTCGCTGAGCTCTTCGTAGTGGTCGTCTGTGAGGTTGAAGTGGAGGCGGATGCTGAAGAGCTGATCAAAGTGGGAGTCATCAGCTTCAAAATGAACCAGCTGGTAGTTTAAGGCAATTTCTGAGGCAAAGCTGGGGTCATGGAACTGAGCTCTGTAGGCCTCCAGTGCTGCGGTCGCCTCTGCTGGGCTGCTCTCTGTCTCATTCTGCTCTAAATCTGTTTCCTCTTGTGGATCAGAATGGGCTTCAATCAGTCTGAATATTGCTTTCTCTGTCTGGTGAATGGTTAGCACGCTCGTGAGCCCCTCACCCTCAGCCATGATGCTGGACAGCGATCGCTTCTTGACCTGACGCCCTCCCTCGCTCAAACCCTGCGCCAACACTCCGGCCAGCTTCTCCCGGGACAGCGTGGTGAGGAGGGTGTAGTAAAGGCGGGCATGGTCCTGGATGTCTGTGTCTCCATAGTGGCAGGTGAGATGCTGCAGGATATCAGCCAGAGGAATGAGCAACGAGTCCAGGCTGGGGTGCACGAGGAGGCGGCGGCAAACTCCCAGCAGACTGTTCCCCAGACGCCAGTCGCCGCTCACACACAGAGAGGAGGAAGACGGAGTGATGACGCTGGACAGGAAGCTGAGGGTGCCATGCTGGGGGATTTCTCCTTCCTCCGCCACTCGAGCCAGCACCTTGAGGTGCCAGCTGAGGTCTTGTAAGGTAAGCTGGCCCAGCGGGGCCTTGGTGATGACTCCCTGGAGGGCCTTCAGGAGCGCCACAGCCCAACTGGACTCAGTGAGCTTGTCCTGGGTCTGGTCGGCCAGGTTGATGAGGTGTGGAGCCATGTAAGTGTGGAGGAGGTAGAGCTTACACAGCTTCTCCATCAGGCTGTCGGAGTAGCGCTCCACGTGACAGAAGTAGAAAAGGAAGAGGAGGGCGGCCCTGAAGAAGGTCACCACAATCTCACGGCTGCCTCCGTTTTCCACAATGTGAAGCAGCGAGGTGAGGTGTTCGTAGAGGTAGGCCAGCCCCCCGCCCTCCTCTGCCTCCCCCTCCTCTCCCTCCTCCAGGTAGACCAGAGACAGCAGGTTGAGGCGGGCCAGAATGGTGGCGCTGTCGTTGAACACAGTGGGCACTAGAACCGAGGCTAGCCGCGGAGTCAGCAGCACAGGGAGGGTCTCGTCACCGTCGCCGCAGCTGATTGGCCGATTCTCTGGAAAGTGCAGGATACAGTCCATGTAGAAAAGCTTCTCGGGTGTGCTCAGCAGTGGGTGCTGGGAGAGCACGACCAGCCGCTTCAGGATGAAAGCTTCATCTTCGGCGCTGAACAGGCTGTCTGTAAACGCACACTTCATCAGCAGAGTGGTGTGAAGGAGACAAACCTGGAGGGGGGGCAGAGATTCACCATGAGTCATAAAACGCTGCAGAGTGTAGACTTCCTACTGGATAGTTAAATCAAAGGAAAAATGAGATCATCCAATGAAAACTGCTTCAGTCTCTGAGCTGAATCTTACACATAGAGGCTTTGAAGCAACAGTTTGGGATTTTGGGAGACATGCTTATTCTCATTCTTTCCATGAGTGAGCTGAGAAGACTGACACCGCTCTGATGTCTGTGTGGTAAGTGTGAAGCTGCACACAGACATGAGTGCTATTAATCTAACTCTCATTGAGAAAGCAAATAAGTACATGTATATTTATTCCTAAATATTGAAGTTATAATATTTGACATGTATTTACCGTCTCTAATTACCTCTCGACATAGCAGTCTTTATTTTTTCAAATTTTCACCCAGTGTTTTTTTCTTTTTGGTTAACTGGAGTGAAACAACGGTCCTCAAGAGAAAAACTGGTGACAAACTGCAACAAGTGAGTAAAACACGGCACACTCTTTCCAAACAAACAAACCTCGCTCGTGCCCAGCAGTCGCAGCAGCTGGGCTCTGAATACAGTTGGACTGACCCCAGGCACCATGGCAACAACCTCTGTCAGTCTATGGAGCAGTGCAGCCTGACACAGAGGAGTGAGAAGGTAGGACTCCTCCAGGAGGGAGGACAGGACTGAACGCAGCTCCTTACAATCAGGCCCAGTGTGCAGGGCTGGCACTGTACCCATGGGTCCCAGGATGAGAGAAGACATCATGGCTGAGTCTTTGCTATTCATCGGGCCTGAGTCCTGCTCTGCTTCCCACGCAACTGATGTGTTTCCTCCCAGAAGAGCCTTAAGATGCTCACCAGAAGCTCCAGTTTCCTGGCTGAGCCGATACACAGCGTTTCTTAATACCAGAATATGAAGTCCTGCGTAGGCCTGGTGGAGCCGGGAGGCTTCTCGCTGCCGGAGCACAGCTAAGAGCTCAAGACGCTGGGCGAGAAGGCCTGGAGAGCAGGCCTCCAGCTCCCGCAGGCAGTCACAAGCCGTGGCCCGTAAAGAGCGAAGAGCACCTTCACCCTGGAGGTCACCGGTGTCCTCAGCTATCTGAAGGAGCAGCTCCATGAAGTCTTGAGCTGCACGGGAACGGCTGCTCATGCAGTCAGTGCAGACCAGCACAGAGGTGATGGCCAGGAGGAGGTGACAACGAAACTGGACAGACTTGGGAGGACACTGGACGAACACTGACATGAGCTCCAGGGCCGTCTCCTCACCCACTAAGTCTGAGGGACACAGCAGAGTCGGGTGCTCACATAGCGGGGACAGCAGGAGGACCTGAGGGGGTGAAAGGAAAGAAAAATGGACCCATCAGTGTTCACAATGTCAGCGAGCAGAAACACTAGTTAGGATTAAACACACAAGTGGAAAATGGAAGACACCAAAGATAATTCCAAGAACTCGTGCCAAACTCCATTTAAAAAACTGGCAATTAAGTGATGGCAGCTGTACGCACGTCGTAGAGCGTCAACGAATGGATTTTGTGAACGTGACATGTATTTTATATGAAGCAAGGTTTTCTAACAATCCCCGATTTCTCATTTATTCCACGTTTTCTTTCTCGTTCTCCAGGAATAAAAGCTTCAACGACTAAAGTTACCGTTATTTGAATAGTCCTCAATTTGAATGATTAATGATACCAAACATAGTATTTCGTATCGGGTGCATTTGTAGGTCGACAAGTATTGAAACAGACTTTCACCATCTGTGTCGTCAGCTTATATTTTGGGAGTTACCTTGACATTATAACTGGCTCTGTCATCTCGGAGCTCACGGACCAGTTCTGCCAGGAAAGCCTCAGATGTTGTGCCGGAGAGGAAGCGAGAAGGACTGCGGGAGAAAGCAGAGATCCTCTCGGCCCAGTTCACCGCCATTATCGCTCAAATCCCAAACCTTGGCGACGAGCAAACTATCAGCTGAGTAACTCTGTCCAAAGTCATTCCACGCACTAAACTTTGACTTTACATGAAGTCGGTCTCTCCTCACAGACATCCAGCATCGTTTACCATTGAGTTCCGTGTTGTGTCACGTGCACATGTAACACTCGCAGTGTCAAGGTAGCGCCCCCTGCTGCTTCGGAGTGTGGACCAGGAAAATTGCTTTTTATCCGACACATTCTTGCGTCAAACCTTCCTTCTCTATTCGACTTAGTTGGACTCACGTGCTGAACGATGTGATAAAATAAGACAGTCTGACGCACAGAAACAATTAAATATTACAGTTAGTACTTTAGAGGGCGTGGGTGAGCAATGTAGCATGTCTCTCGCAGCAGAAGAAGATTAAAATGACCAATCAGATGCGCCATCGAGAAAACAACAAGGAAGTCGTTTTAAGGCGCCAATTTTGTATCGTCGTAGAAGTTGAAATAGTGTATCTTTTGTTTGTCTGTTTTTCAGTCATCTTTGAAATTGTAACGATGTCTGATAACACCTTCCCCGTCTTTACTGCGGACGCGATAGTCAACTTTTACCGAACAGAAGTTCTCACCGGTCAAGAGGCAAAACACTTAACCAAGGGCGATCTGACTCCTGCTCCAAAGGTACGCTAACTGCTAACGTCTGTTCAGAGTTACTGATGTCTGCTGACAGAAATGAAATATTTGTGCACATCATGTTGTGTCGTTATGACAGCGACATAATGAGTATGGTTGGACGTTCTGTCAGAAATCAGCAATAGTAACGGTACATAATGGACTTTATTGCTAAATTAACGTTATAACCAATGGTGCGAGGGACCGAGCACAGCAATATATGCTAGACATAATCCTAAAACCAGCTGTGCCAAATTCCATTTAAAAATACGCGGCTTTAACGTAGCGTTGCTCACCTTGCTCACAAGTATATCAGAGCATCACAACATTGTTCATTATTGAATTTACATTGTATTTCAAAAATGGCCACTACCTGTAGGATGCTGTGGTCTTTTCTTTAAAGATTAATGAAGCACTCCATCGTTCTCTCTTACAGCCGGAGACAGTTCAAACGCTCTACACGCGAGTGTTGCATCTCCTTTATCGTTTCAGACCCGAGTGTCATTCCATGGTAAGTACTGTGTTATGACTGTTAACGTTAACCTGTCAGCAATCAAGCCTGCATACAAGTTCATGTAGGAGCTCTTGATTTCACTATAGGTTTTCCTTTTTAATTAGCATTGAAATGCCACTTTCCACACCTAATGTGGGCAGTGGTGTGGTGGTATATGTCACAGATGGTCTCTATAACCTGACTTGTTATTTCTCATTCGTGTACGAGCTGGATTTCCCTTTTTGTTTTCCTACAGGTTCCACTTTTGGAGAACATTCAGTATCCAGTATATCATGAGGGGGCAACTTCTATCATGAGCGTCTACATCCGCATGTGAGTTTTCTTGCTTCCTCTCCTGGATGTAACACAATATGTACCACCAAGATGTCTGTCTATTCCATCTACAGTACATACATTTGAAACAACACTGTAATGTTTTTCAGGCGGCAGTTTCTCCCTTTCTGCTTGGTGTACGATTTTTCACTGAATGACCTTCTAGCTCCAAGTAAGCACATGTGTTTTTTCTGTCCAGCCTTTTTTCTTAAACCATATCACACGTGCAAATCTGATGTCTGATACGGATAACCCTGGTTACTGCTCTCACTCTTCCTTCCCAGAAAAACAGAGGACTCTGACTGTTCTCAGTGCCATCATGAACTTTCTGCAGTTCAGGAAGCTGAGGATGGTGAAGACGTTGGAGAAGCAGGCCAAATTCGTATGTTAGATTGATCCACACGGGTGTGAAGGGGGGAGTTGCTCAGTGGCCAGTCACACAATAGAAAACTGCTGCTTGATGTTTTGTTAAAATCTAAATATAATGGACACTACTGGCCAGCTTCTTGGTGACTGTTACAACTGTTCGACTCACTGCTGACACGTTTGGAAGTTGCAGATATTGTAAGAGTTCCTCTCTGTGTTGTCAGAGGGCAGACGTGGACCGACTGCAGGCTTACACCAAAGGCACTTCAGAGGCAGAGAGGAAGATTGAGATGCTGACGTAGGTCTTTGATGAAATATGTGTGTTTTTGTTGTGTTCACTTTGTTATAGTGCTGCTTCCAGCTCCTTTAATTTAATGTTATTCAGCTTTTGTTATTCGATATCATTTTAAATGTAATATTTCTGGGTTTTGGACTGTTGGACAGAACAATTAAATGAAGAGACCTTTGTGGGATTGTTTAAGGGACATTTTTTACTATTTTCTGACATTTAATTGACTGACCAATTTATCGCTTTGTTGAATAGATAATGGACAGATGGATTGATAATAATAAGATGTTTTTAGCTGCAAAATAATTGAATTCCGATCTGTTTTGCGATACTTTCATGTCCCTTTGCACACTTGTCAATGTGTCTCGCCCTTGTACAGGACCATCCCGCCAGAGCAGCAGGCTGAGGCCGACGAGCTGGCAGCTGCGCTCTCTGAGCTGCACACCAACACCGCACATGTCTCCCAGGAAGTGGTAGGTGTTGATGAAAGTCAAAATTGTAAAACATGTTACTGTGTGTGTGTGTGTGTGTGTGTATGCTCTCAAATGAAATAATGCATCTCCTTCCAGAGTGCTAAAAAAGACCGCGTGGCAGAGTTGAAAACCTACATTGCAGAGAAGACTCAGAAACTGGTACGTGACTGTGGTGCAGATCTTTGTAAGTCTTTGTTGACAGTGTGATGTGGCACTTTGGTCCAAAAGTCGAAGCTTTTCATTGAAAAGATGTGTGTGCTGTTTGGATGTGTGTGTCAGGCCCAGTTCAAGGTGGACATCAGCAACCAGAAGGAAGACATCAGTAAACTCAAGTCTCAGATTGTGGAGTCTCCAGAGGAGCTGAAGAGTCAGATGGAGAAGATGAGGGAGAAGGTCAAGAACATCAAGAACTCCATAGTGAGTGGAAAAACAAACAGGCCTGCCTCCAAATCATGCTGTTTTGAAATGAGGTGAAACTCGTATATGTCAGCAGGTCTTGTTATTCAGCTGTGTGATCAGTTTTTGACGGCATGGGTTTCAGGAAGAAGCAGATGAGCGTGTGGTGGAGCTGCAGAACATGTTGCAGAGTGTGAGCCACACTGAAGCTGAGCTCCAGCTGATGTACAACCAGCTGCAGGACCTGGAGAGCAGCATGAACAACACCAATCAGCGGCATGAGGAGGTATGAACACAAGACCAGTGGTCCAACATCCAGCGTTTTTTGGCTTATTATTGCTCATTATGTTTGAGGATCCAGTCTCAACAGAAGTAAATGAGTCTCCATTCTGTAACATGTCTGTAGACTCAACATTGTGTCAGCTGAGTCATTGGGAGCTGTCACTGAGAGTATTTGGGCTTCAGTATAGACATGACTGATTTTATTTACTAGAATTAAAGCTGATGAAGATGGTGATGATGATGTGTAGAACCAGGAGCTGACGGCTCAATATGAGAAGAAGCAGAAGGAGCTGAAGAACCTGCACATGGAGGAAGGCCAGCTGAAGAGGGCTCTGGGTATGAAGCTGGACAAGCAGTCCAAACAGAGCATCCGCAGGCAGAAGAAGAAGGAGATGAAGGAGCAGCATGTTCAAGAAGTGTTGGGGTAATTCGTGCCATAATATGCACTGCATACACAACCTGATTCACTCCTAGTCATTTCTACACTATTATGGAATTTTTAAATCTGTTTAGTAGAAAGAATTAGACAGTCCCATCAACTAAAAGTTTGAAAACTGAACTTGAACTGTTCTCCAGGCAGTGCAACCAAATCCAACAGAAGCGTGAGGACATGGCTGACAAAATCCAAGAGATCTCCAGAGAGACGAAGCAGCTGAAGGCCAAGATCCAGAGCCTGAGAGACGTCTGCAGCAAAGAGAAAGAGAAAGCTCAGGTACAAGCAGCACAGGGAGGGTCTGCCTCACTGGCCTGGTGTGCTGTTGACTGACGCTAACATGTTTCACTTCACTGTGTCCAGGCTCTGTATAACACCCTGTCAACGTCGATGGACGAGCTGCACATGAGAGTCGAGATGCACATCATGGACGTGAAATGTGATGTCGCCAAGATGACGCCAAACTTTTAAGTGAATCAACTTACATGTTCATCATTGTTTACTGTGTGGTTGTACTTCTCTGTTCTGCCTTTGTTTTTTACTGGACTAACCTTTTGTTGCCTTTTCACTTCACTATTTAAAATGAAAATAAATGAATAGAAGTTGTGTATTAATGGAACTAAACGCTGCCGTCCTTTGTTACTAGTTCAAAATCTGATCGGTCCACTGTGGAGGTCACATGCTTCAGAATGAGCAGATATGTTGTTCACGTTAACACTGCTGTACTAGTGTGGCCCAGAGAGCATGTTTTGTACATTTGTTCTGTGATCAGGCTTTCTAAAACCTCCGTAACCTTTAGTTGTGCAGGACAATAAAACAGCAGTATAAAACTAGACTTCTGTTTGGTTTATTACAATGAAAAAATCTCAGAGTCTGTTAAAAAGATAGCTGAAGGGGCTGTAGCACAGCTTAAAGCAGAAGGCTGGTGTTACTCTGTTTTTGTAATTTTCCACAGATCCAATGAAAAGACCAAAAATGTGTTCTTGTTCGTCTCTCCATACTTTCAAACTTCTCTGCTCTGTCTGTGGCATTCAGCCTCAAGCCCATTGGTTCCTTCTGTAGACAGAAATCTTTGTGGGTAATAAATATAGTCTCATTTTTTAAAAAGGAGATGAGTACACATTTGAAATACGTCGCAGTGCATTATTTGCCAAGTGATTCTTACACCAAGTAGCAGTAAACTGCTGGAAGTAAAAGGTTTGCCTGGAATATGAAATTGAAATGAATACTTACAAATATCTGAATATTCTTAAGTAAGAGTTTTAAATGTTCATGCTGGGCCATTATAACTCAATCAGTGACTGGTTTAGTTCCACTTAACAAAGACATTCAAATGCACAACTATTTTAGGTCTTTCTCACTTAATGACATGACTAGAAAACTAACCAGAAGCCTCAGAACGGCTGGTGATCATAGTGAATAACTAAACTAAACATTCTGAGGTCAAGAACGATGGTTTCAATGCAAATATATTTAATACCATCTTAATGTCTTCATGGTAAACACAAAGTTTCTTGTTCCAACAAAATGCTTAAAATCATCCCAGAAAGTGTTTAATTGAAGACAAACAAGTATTATTTGTGAATAACAAATGTAGTAGCAGCTATCAGCTGGTGAACAGATCCATCAATGCAGGAAATCCAGTCACACTCAAATGAAAAGGATGCTGCTGTGGGTGGTGATGGCCGATTTGGCTTCAGTTTGGTGTTTTTGAAATTCCTAACTGACGTCTTCATGTTTGGGCCCCTTTCTGGGTCCATCCTCTGAGTTGGGACGTGACTTGCTGGACTTCTTGGATGTGGCCAGCTGAGCTTTGTACTGTTTGACCTGAGTCCTCAGCGATCGCTGCTCCGTACGCAGCTCGTTGATTTCAGTAATCAGACGCACGTTCTCCTGCAGAGTAGACACGCCATTTCTTTAGTAACCTCTGCTCACATTTAGTCACAAGAAATACTGAATGCCATGAGCATTAGACTCATGAATTTAATAAACATAACACACTGACAGATGCATTATCCATGCAGCGTGCTCTGTTTTATAATGCACCTTCATGATCTTGACGTAGGCTTTGTCATGCTCCTCAGCACATTTGGTCAGCCTCGTCTGCAGACTGCTGACAGTCCTCTGCAGGTGATCACGCTGGTGACAGAACGCCCTCTGAATGTCTTCATCCACACTGCTTTTCTCCACCTGGGAAACAGAGTGTGCACATGGTTCACATATTCCCTGCACTCAATTAATGTGTGTGTTTGTGAGTTGGGGGGGGGGAGTAAGAATGACCCCAGCTGCAATTTAAGTCTGTTGCAGTGTGTGATTGTTGGTGCCATGAACTCTCAGCATCTCCTGCACTATAGGAACCACTCACCCCTTCACCCTGCACGTAGCGCGAATAGATCATCTGCATGCTCTCCTTCAGTTTTCTTGGCTCCTGGATGAAGCCAGCACAGTTATGGAGGTCTGACTTGAGCCGCTGAAGATGCGTCTCCAAGTCTTTCACCTGGCCACAGAAAAGATGTGAAAGCTAGACATATGCAGTTTAAAAGGCTGAATGCTTGCTATGATTGTTCCTGCTGAGAGGAGAGCCCTCTAAAGATTAGACCCAGCTAATATGGGGCTTCAGCAGTCTGACTTCAACAAACAATTTTGCAATGTTACAGTCTTTCCAGTATTCCCACTTTGTCCCACTGTCCCTCTGCCACTCAGCAAGGACGCACTGTCCATGGAAGCACAAAAAGAAGATAAACATTTGATTTCACTAACTCAGACTGCTGATGTCTCATATTAGCTTCAGCTGCTTCATTGCGTGCCGCATGGCAGCACTTATTACTGTGAGAGCGTAAAAATGCAAATTCAACACATCTGCCACACATCTGCTCTATGACAGGCTCCAGTCAACACAGGACCATATCAAATAACTGTTACTACAGCTAATAAAACAGTCACATGTACAGCATGTGCACCATAATCATAAGTGTTAAGTGTTCAGAATGTGCTCACTCTCTGTGTCTCCTTATGCATCTCCTTGTCTCTGGCCCTGAGCTTGAGCCTCAGGTCAGACACGCTGAGCTTCAGCTGAGTGTTGCTCTTGTCGATTTGCACCAGCTCATCCTGCAGCTGTCAAACAGCAGAAACATCACACACAGCAGAGACCGTTGATCAGTTCAGTTGACCCGTGTCAGCTTGTCAGCTTTTATGTTGATAGCACCAGAGTTCTCCTTTATTTCAACGTGTTTCATCATTATGTTTCAATAAAAGGGGGACAGGATTAACTGCTTTTTTCAAACAAAGTTTCTTGTAAAATGGACACATAACTCAAGTTGCTGCAGTGTCTGTTGTTTTAGTCACTGTTTTAATGAGACCTGATTATATTCTGACAGACCTGATGGATCCGCTCCGTCTTCTCATTGATGTCATCTTGTTGAGGCTCGGTCTGTTTCTTCAACTCGTTTAACTGGAAGTCAAGAACAAACTTCAACTTCTCCAGTTCCTGGTTCTTCTTCTTCAAGCTGGAAATGGTCTTATCCTGTGTGTGTGTGTATGTGTGTGAAGGGAATTTAGAGGAAGAAAGTCAATTTTTTCTGCTTTGACATACTTTTTTTTTAATGACTAACAACATGTTACATTGTTATGACTGCAGAGGGACATAATCTCTGGGAACTAGTCAAAAAGGTGAAGATGGACCTAACAATCCATGCCCTGTATGCTGAAGGACAACCTCACCATACTGAACATACAGATTTTGCTGTTTATCTCTCCACTGACCTAAACGCAGTAATGCAAGTCTAAATGCAATCCTAAGAGATCTCACTTGGAGAACATCAGGATCTGATGATATTATTTTTACATGTTAAAATACAATGCATGGAGTATTTCTATTTGTTCTTGCTGTATATACGTATACTCAGTTGTCCACTTCGTATTTGTACTAAACACATTCTTCTCATATATTTTCTAATCTACATGTATCAGAAATTTACTAAAATGTAACGACTGAGATTGAACCCAGCTCCAAGATAAATCATGACCAAGATAGCAGAAATTAGAGCAAAAACATCAGGTTGCAACCTCTAAAATGTAAAAAAAAATGTTAACATTGCTGGATTTTCATCCAATGTGTTTGAGTGTGACCTGCTGAAGGCCTGATCTCAGCCACCTTGTCCTGGTTGGTCTTTTCGTGTCCAGAGATCTGCCTTTTCAGGTCCTCAATGTCACTCTCCAGGGAGCGGATCAAGCCGAGCAGCCTCTGCCGCTCCTGCTTCAGCTTGCTTATGTCCGTGCACCTGTCATCGATGTGTCTCTGCAGACTGTACAACTGTGACCACACAATCATCCACCAAAAGAGAAGCAAAGAGCAGAGGATGACATGAGCTGCAGGCGGGGACGAAGACATGAAAAAAACGCTTTGCTTACCTTTTGTGTCATGATACTAGTGTCTCCTTTCAGATTCGTGTTGGTTTCTTTCTCAGTGTGCAGTTTCCTCTCATACTTGATTTGGACGTCATTGATCTTCCTCTCCTCATCCTCCTCTACTTGCTTTATCATCTCTTTAAACTCACGGATCTGCTGCTGAGCATCCTCCTGACACTGCACAAATCAAAGTGAGCTCAGGAACTTCACTGGTTTCATGTGGTGTCCCTGCTACTTCATACCCCACCATCTGCTCCTCCTGACTAACCTGAGCCAGGAGCTGAGTCTTCTCCTGCAACTTGGCCTCGTACAGCTGCGTCAGCTCCTTCAGGGCTTGGGTTCTGCTCTCCTCTGCAGCCTCCAGCTGCTTCTTGTGGTCCTCCTGCATTCTTTGATATTCATGCTGCAGATCCTGGTACCTCTCGTGCTCCACAATCAGCTTCTGGCTGTAGGACAACTCTGTGTGTGATTGATTGATAGACAAGCACATTGATTGATAACTGAACAAAGATCCATGTCCACGGTTTAGGCTGACACTGATGCTGTCCTGTTCTTACCTAAATCCTTCAGCTCTTTTGAGTGTTTCACAGTGACCTCTGCAAAACTCTCCTGATGCTCACGTTGCCGTTTTTCCATCTCTTTCTTTATGGCCTATAGGTCCAGTACATATTATGAATAGACAATAAAGATCTTAGGTTATACAACCCATTCCAAGGGCAAAAACAACTCTTGTGCTGGAAGTCATTCTCATGTTAAACTGTGAGGTAGAAAAAGATATTGAGTATGTTTGAAGTTGGCAGACCTGTTGCATTTTGTTCATAGATTCTATTTCCTGGGTAAACTTGTCAGTAATCTCCTTCATCTTCTCGTTGTGGTTCATGTCCTTCAGGCGGAGCTGGTACTCGTTCTCCATCTGCAGCTCTTCCAGACGCATCTTCAGCTCCAGCATATTCTGGGTCTGCAAAACAGACAGACAGGGACACAGCACAGGGTTGGATAATTATATTGAATGTCCCGACATGTTACTAACTGACTGCTATGTGATCATTGTCTGTTTGTAGTCACCCATCAAGCTCAGTGAGATCAACTGAGGCCAGCTTGTCATGTGGAGAATTTTGACAGATATGCAGGTAAAATATCCTGATGCAGACACACACACACACACACACACCTTCTCCTCCAGGTCAAACTTGGTGACAAGGATCTCTTCAGTATGGATGATCTGCCTGTTACTCTTCAGTCCTCGGCCCTCCTTATCTATGATCTTCCACATCAACAGGCAGCCATCTTCAGACACCGTCAGCAGGAACTGATCATCAAACGTGATCACCATCTGAGGACACATGCTAGTTACATAAAGTTTGACATGACAGATCATTTCTTGCTCTACAAAATTCCAGTATCTAATTGGCATTTAAAGGTGAAGGATTTCCACCTATCTGTCCGTTTAGTGTGTGCAGTGTGCATCAACATTAAGACCAACCTTGGTGACGGGGCCACAGTGAGCCTGGTACATGAGCCATTCTTTCTGGATGGGTAACGGATATTTAATGGCTCGAATGGTTCCACTGGAAGTCCCGGTGAAGACAACCCTACCGGAGTGAGACACTGCCACGGCAGTGTGAGCTACATCATCAGCAGGAACCTCCCTCAGGACCTGTGGAAGCAATGACCAAGATATAAAAACACTGTCAAACATTACATATTGTATTTTCATTAGCAGTGTAAAGCTAAGCGAACAGGAATTGTTAATTTCTCAGATTGTTTTGTTTTTCTTTTGAAACTTCTAAAAGCTGCTCTAATCAACATTATTGTATTCACGACTGATCAAGACTGGTGTCACTCACAGTGATAAACCCACAGAGAATTATCACCTGACCCTGCAGTTCCCCACAGCTTTACAGAACGTTTTAGCCTCTTTCAGCACACAACTCTCATCAGCATCTGTGTCTTCAGACACAGCAGACAAAGTTAGCCACTAGCAGGTGAACACAGTGAAACATTTAGTTGCTAAATAGCTAGATATTTTTCTCAGGGGTTGGTGGGGACTAAAACAAAGCAAAAAGGGACAATTGGACTCACATTTATAGGCTGGACACAAGGACAAGTCACTCTAAATGAATGCTGATGTTGGCCGATGTCTGCTAGATGAGTAAATAAGCTACAGTAGTATGTTACTGTTACAGACCTGACAATCTTGGATCTCCTTCAGAGTCAGGTCTGTTCCCACGGCCAGGATGGTCTTGCAGTCCGAAGAGAAGGCAACACCTGTGTAGCTGCAGGACTTGAGGACGCTCTCAGACTCACGCTTGCCGGTCTGTGTGTTCCACTCGTACACTGCACCATCCATCCCACATGACACCAGCCGGCTGTCGTCCAGGCTCCATTCAATGCCACGCACCTGCAAAAAAAGGTATTTAATATAGTATGGAGCTTTTTGGAGAGGCATGGTTACTGCTGGCCAGCTGTTTGACATATATGACTACTCTCTCTGACTTTGGACACTGTCTTGCCACAGGGACACAAGCAGTGTGATGGAGACTCACTCACTGTTTCCACATGCTGTATGATATTGTCTTCTGCCTGACTCACCTTTCCATTGTGGCCCTTCAGGTTGAGGATGTTCTCAAAAGAGGTGATGGAGTAGATGTGGATGACATTCCCACTGACAGCTGCAAACATGTGGCCACCGTGGCTAAAAGCACACTGAGGTGTGAGGAGAGCACATGAAAAAAATAGTAAGAGCTGAAAAGTACATCTTGTGACTGATATCAGCAATTTAGACGTACTGAGCAAACACACAATCAACCCACACACAGTTTATACACTCATGAACCCACCTCTCTGCAGCCGCGCACAGTAAACTCCTTGAAGGTGCGGATGTCATCAATAAGCAGGTTCATCAGTCTGAGTTTGTCTGAAAAGCCCACCAGGATGAAGAGGCCAGTAGGGTGCAGAGCTACGCTGTGTGCCTCCTCCTGGAACTCCTTGTACAGCTCCAACACTCTAGAGGCAATTCACAGAGAGGCAATAAGAGGACATGGTTTACTTGGGCTCTGTTTCAGTAAATACATCACTGGACAGAGATTAAAAAGGCAAAGTGCTTGGGTATGATTTTGTCTCTTACTTTGTTTCATAGTTCCAGATGCGGACAGAGTGGTCCAGAGAGCTGGTGGCTACGAGGGGCTTTCGAATGCAGATGGACAAACCAGTGATGGACTTAGAGTGGAAGGACTGCGACAGGAACTCAAACTGCATGTGTTCCTCCTGATGGATAGAGTTGAAACTGTACATCTCAGGGTGAGCATCTAAAGGAAAAGTCGCTTTGTTGAAACATGAGGGAAAGAAGGACAGTGCAAGAAGCCATGAGGAAGAATGGAAGGATGGAAGAAATTCTTTGAGGCACTGTCGTGGTTCTGTGAGGCTGTACTTAGTTACAGTGGTGCTTTGTGCTAAATGCTAACATCAACAACATGCTTGCAATGACAATGTTACCGTGTTTACATTCTTAGTCAGTTACTCAATAGTTGTTGAGATATTTTAAGCGTCTACCACAGTAGTGGACCAAAATATTCCAGGATAATTCCATGGGAATCAAGAGGAATTTATCAGAAACAATGGGAATAAAATGGAAATATTGGGTAAATTAGGTTTGTTTTTGTCCATATATATGAAGACAATGTTTTGTTAGACTTTTGTTAACTTTTATCATCTCTTTGTCTTGTTCGTATCTTTACTGCTTTTGTCCTCACTGTGGGACATCAGAAGACCTGCTGGAGAACAGTTTTTAAACTGAGTCAGATCCACAGCAGCAAATGCTTTTTCATTGCTCTGCTGCTTTTTCCTGCTGAAAATAAGAATGAAAATAAAATGAAATGAAACAATCTAATCAGGTTGGGACTGAGCGCCTGCAGTCCTGGCTCAGGCAGTGCTGTAGTGTTGGCAGTGGTGTGGGCTGCACATGTGATGGAAGAATGCAGCGTGCATGCAGAGGGTTGCAAGTTTACTAAATTCCTATTTGATGGGATATCGAATAATTGTCTGTACATGTGATGGAAGTGTGCTTCTGAATGCAGCGCATGGTTACAATTCAATTAAATGGGCATACTAACAGCTATATCTTTTTATGTGGATTTTCCACTGTAAGTGTACGTCCACTATTAAAAGGTACAGTTTTCATATTGAAATTGTGCAGAGCGTAACTTCCAATGGAAATTTTGTGGATCTTTTCTTGAAATTTACTGACATGAGCAACCCTAAGACTGACCAATCAACCAATCGATCAACACTGAATCATTTTATCTCCTGTGTTGACAGTCAAAAAGCAAACAACAAAAAAACAATGTTCACATGAATGAACCTACCAGGAATGTGGGTTCACACATATCTGATTGGTCAACACAGGGCTTTGTCAGATGACACTGGATGACATTTTGCTGAAATTTGACCCTGAGTTTTTTGCTCCAGGCCTCTGCAGTGACACACCACTCTGCCAATGCAGTGCTCTCACTGAAATGAACGAGGAGTGACACTGACAGTAGTGTTGCTGGTAGAGGTGACTGTTCTACCTTGTTCATCTCCACAGAGGACAGGCTGAAGCTGTACAGCTGTCCTCTGTCTGTGCTGATGGCCAGAGTCTCCTCTGCTGGACTGATGCACATGGTGTCAATCTCCTGGCATTCAGCTGCGGTCAGCTCATTGCTGTTTGGGTCTGGAGGAATCTGACACAAAAGATTATACATATGATCACTTTTAAATACAGACAGAGTCTGTGGTACAATCGTTACCTGCATTCACACTTACCCTTATCTCCCTGCTTCTTCTATAACTGTCCTCGTCGTTCTTTTCAAAAAGACAGACTGTGCCGGAACCCAAAGAGCATGCAAAGCCCCTGGAGTAGGACAGAATGGCTGTGATGCGAGGCACATTAGGACCTTCATCTACGTCAGCGTCTTTGATCTTCTTCATGTCCACTTGCCTGTGAAATGAAGTCCGTGTAAATTTACACAAATACTAAATGTTTTTTAAAATCTGTATCCAATACTTGAACTAACCATAAACTCTGTCCTGGCCTATGCTACACATTTACTGTATGTGACCTATGATTTTATAAAATAATCTGTGGGTGTTGACACTATTCATGTAGTCTCTCCTCTGACCTGCCAGACTGCTCCTGCACAGCCTTAGAAGCCATATTGATCTCTCTTCGCAGGTCTCCGGACTCAAACACCAGCAGTCTGCCTGTGTCTGTGCCAGCGATGACACGCTCCACCGACATCCAGGTGTGACACAGGAAGTTGATGGACTCCACTTTGGGGAAACTGCTCTGTTTCAGGGCTCCCTCTGAGTAGCGGAACAGTTTGAATACACCAGTTCCACTCACACAGAGCTGCATGTTGTTGTAAGGGTTGAAGCTGACCTGACGGGACATCGTTAGAATAACACAACATGCTCAGAGCATGACTGCATGTACAAGAGTTGTGGCTGCATTGATACAGCATGGATTACTCACCTGGGCAACAGGATTATTGGAGTTACTGGTCTTCACTGTTGCCAAGACTTTCTGCTTTTCCCAAAGCCAGAAGATCAGCACCCAGTCTGGACCACCAGTTTGGCCTATTAGGTACTTGGAATCAGGGGAGAAAGCCATGCAAACAAACTCTTGAACAAGCATGTCTCCTGTAGTCAGAACCTTTCTCCTCCTGCCCTGCTCATGCTGCAGGTCGAACACTGTGATGGTGGCCTTCTCAGCACACTCTGACACTGCCAGGTACCTCCGGTTGGCACTGATGGCCAGAGCACGCATGCCTTGGCTTTTCTCTGAGCCTGCAGACACAACACCAATGGAAATAACTGACATGAGGGGAAATAAAAGGAATTTCACAGAGATAATAGAACATGATATGAACAGGAAGTGTCTTAACGCGTCAACACATCACTCTGCCCACCTGGGATGAACCTCTGACATCGTTGGACGGTGTTGTAGCACACACAGCTGTTTCCGCTGGGGA
Organism: Chaetodon trifasciatus; assembly: GCA_037975065.1. NCBI lineage: Eukaryota > Metazoa > Chordata > Actinopteri > Chaetodontiformes > Chaetodontidae > Chaetodon > Chaetodon trifasciatus. The sequence continues at coordinate 966,930 of JBBMOE010000042.1, forward strand.
AGACGACAGTTTGCTCATCGAAGAAACACAGGTTGTTCCTCACACCCGTCCGGAGACCGAAGATGAAATGGGACTGTGCAACAACAGTAGCCATTTTCCAGTGGAATTAAGTTGTTATGCTGCGAACTGGCTTGAAAGTGATTGACACTAAAAACGCCCTCCACACATAACGACTACTCCACCAGTATTAGCTCTGGTTTTAAAGGAAAAAAGCCGCACGCACGCCGGAGTAAAACACACTGGCACAGGTATGTTAGAGTCTCGTCGCTATGCAACGTAGGAAATCCCGCGAGATATTGCGAACTTGTTTTCCCTCCCCTCCGTCTCTCCGTCCGCCGTATCATCCACACTTTGCATATCTTCATTCCGAGTCTTTTTGTCTTTTACACGCACATTTTCGCCTAAATTACTAGGAAAGCTGTTTGTCTGCTACCATTATTTCTTAATGAGATTCGTCGTCTCGCGGGATTTCGGGGGTTGCCTAGCGACGCAAGCCTTAATCATTGATGGTCACGTCAACTAACCAATATGACGAGTGACATCGTTCGTCAGGGCTGAGCTCCGTTTATAGAGGCGGAATGTAAAGTACTCATGAACTGTACTTAGAGTTTGGAGGTATTTACCTACTTTTAGTAGCGACTGCCATATATTATCATATTGTACCTGTACACTGATAAAAATATCCTGTTTAATCTACTTTAAAAAAGTAAGGCAACTTTTTTGCACAAGACTATTATGTAGTTCACACAAGGCTCTTCTTTGTACACTGAAAAAAATGACTTTTTTGTGCAATAAACTCCATTAGAGTAACTGTCATAATTTCTACTTTGTATTTTTAAGTTTCATTGAGAACTAGATTTTCTTAGGAAAAATTAAACATTTTATTAACGTAATGAATGAATTGTGGGGGAAGAATACGTTTTATTATGGTTTCCCTCATACTATTTACATGTTTAATGGTTGTATGTACATAAACCTAGAAATACTAATTAAACTTTACTTGAATCCGCGAATGCGTGTTTCAACGCACATGCAAGACGCATGCGCACAATTTCCCGCCGCAATACACGATGGGATGATTGGTAACATCCTGCTTACGAATCAGAGCCATAGTCATTTCGCAGGTAAGTTATTACCTTTCTGTTTTAAATTTGTGATAAAAATGTGGTTCCGCGTGTATTTTGATAGTTTGACACGAGATGTTAGTGTTCACAAGTTAATTTAACGTTAACATAACGCCACAATGGTCCGTGCTGGCCTGTAAGCGGGAGAGCTGCAGTTTTTCAGTATAAGAAGAACTGCAGTTGGGCTATTAAAAAGTACTAAGTAAGAATAAACACGGCCCAAAATAAGTTTTTAAAACACACATTTACAGACTGAAGCAACAGAGGTCATTGAGAGCACCAGCGTGCGGATACAAAGAGAATTCAGCGGGCGATTGTGACTAGCAGCTAGTTAGCGTGACTAGTGTAGCACTCCTGTCAACCAACACCACTGTCTATGCTACTGGACCAGTTCTAGGCTCATAGAAGTGGGGAAGCACTATAAAAAATAGACCAAAGACCACAGACTTTGGTCCACCACAGAAATGTAAGAGCGGGCAATTTACTGAATGTGAACAAGATAAACACATACAAATTCACAGTAAGATAATAATAATAATAATAATACAAACAAATTATCCTGCAGGTAACAAAGGTACGTATATTAGAGGTAAGTATGACACACTTTCCCTTTTTTTCCCCTCTAATTTAAAAATAGTTGTTTTAGGTTAGACAGTGTATTATGTTACTTTTGACTAGTTTAGACTAGGTTAGACTGGTCCATTAACTGTCTCCTTTTTAGATAAATAAGTCTAACTTATTTTTGTTTCACTATTTTTCTTGAGTTAACTTTTTCTTTTTTCTCTTAGGTAAAAGTACAAATTCACCTTTCCCCACATCAATTACAATGAAACACAATCACCATGGATCACAGTGTTTACAATTATGAAACTGTACTTGAGAAACCTCATTAGTCTCAGTCCAAGTACTGTTCCAATTCAGAAGTCCGCATCTTGCCAAATAGAGTCAAATACCCTGATGTGTTCTCGCACCTCCCATTTTATCAATGATGCATCGGGTGGTGACTTGTGTGGACTAGGGGCCATGCATGGGGCAGCCAGAATGCATTTCGTAGCATCGATGGCGGAGGAGAGGACTCATAACTGTAAGTTACAAGTTTCTAAATACTACTGTTTTAGTAGTACGGAATGTGGTTTTAAGATTATTGTATGTGAGAAAGTGGATGTTAAAACTTAAAATCTGTGGTCGATTCATCATGATAGCGCGTAGTTTAAAATTTGCTCCTAAGTTTTCGGAGATGTGTCGTCCTGCTAATGGAAAAGCCAGCATACCTCGCCAGCTAGCAAGATGACCGACAGGTAACAATCATGAACACAGCCTTATCCCGGCATGACCTTTTGAAATCTGCCGCTGGTTCTGATATCTCCGTAGTAGTAAAACATGGGATATAATTCATTTTCCACACATGTAACAGGCAATCTTTTGTCTTGGAAACTGATGTATTATTTGTCAAGGGGAAATCGGTTTGGCAAAATGAAGATGAATGATTTTTATTACCAGAGCGCTATCTTTGTGCTTTCGACCAAATGTTTGTTTGCTTGTCCATTTTCCATGCTGCACAAACGTACTATACTTGTTACAATGGCTGTCATTGTGCATTCAGACTAACATAAGCAATATTTTACCACCAGCCGACGAAATTCGGCCAAGTCAGGATGGGAGTGAGTATTGATTTTGAGTGCTTGTATCATCGCTTGTATGGCTGGGCAAGGATTAGAGCCAGAGTTTTGCAGTCTTCATTCATAATGGTTAGTATTTTACTGAAGTAGTGTGTCACCTCACTTATTCCTGTATTTGTTTTTCCCAGGGACTTTGTTGCCACTTCGGGCTTGGCCATAACGGCCAAGCAAGCCAAAAAAAAAAAAAAAGGAATAATTTGAAAGATTAATATAAGGTAATATCCCTGTTTCTGTGCTTGGTATTATTCTGAGAGCCTTTCTTAGAATTATTTTAAATAAATTACTTACTTTAGTTTGCCAGGCCAATCAGTTTTACAATCTAATAATTAAAAACTTAATTTCAGGAGCTGAGAGACCCACCAACAGGCAAAGGGGTAGAGGCCGGTAGTGTGACCGCTGCCACCTGGCAGTGGTATAGTGAAATGGATGCTGTACTCCAGGGGCAGCACTCAATGAGTCCGCCCCTGATTGTTGCAGCAAACCTCACTGCCACTACAGGTGGTGTGGTGAGCACCGTCCAGGGAGAGTGAACTGCTGGATTTGAAACAACAGGCAGAGAAGGAAGAAGAGAGGGAGAGAGAGGGCAGCAGCAGCGAGAACAGAGAGATATTTGTCTCTGAGAGACTTGTGGACAAATTTTAAATACTTAGTATTGTTATAAAATGTTGTTGTTTGTTAAAGTTCTTATTAAATTCTGTTATGTTTAAAATTCAGTCCAGGGAACTCATTTTTGAAAGCAGTGGTGTATTGTGAATATTTACAACATAACAAAAAATGTATTTTTTTGCAGTGATATACAATTATTAACAGTACAGTGCAGTTGAACTTAATTTAACCAGAACCAGGAAAGAATATTGCAACTAATGAATATACAACATATTTACAATTATTTACAGTCATGCAGCTGAATTTAAATTAGCCAGAAAAAGAACATTCAACACATTCAACATATATACACACACATCAATCTAATCTATCTTATATATCTATAATAGTATAAGTAATAATATCTATAACTTATAATGATATAAGTAATATCTCATGTATATATAATATACTACGGAAGCCCTAAAAGGCCATGGATCAACATAATTTTTTTGCTCCGTTTTACCGTGATAACGAGATAATATTCCACCGTTTTATCTTTATAACGAGATAATATTCCACCGTTTTATCGTTATAACGACATAATATTCCACCGTTTTAGCATTCACCAGAGTGGGATGCTAGTACGCTGGACGACCACACTGAATGCTGATAAGATGGTTGTGTCATGTCTGCTTGTAACTATTGGAAATGAGGCTATTGCAGACACATCATCCTCATAACAGCATTTAGTATGGTTGTTCAGCATACCAGTATCCCACTCAGGTGAACAGGGTGCTGAACATCAGCAGCTCTAGCCATTTTAATGCCCAATGGGGGATTATGATTTGGAGTCCCAGCAGGCAATGATCCATCAGCAGTGAAAATGTGGTAAAATCCCCATTTTCTTGAAATGAACAGTTCACCCCAAAGTCAAAAAGAGAAAATGTTGCATGACAAGGTAACTCATATCTGAACAAGCCTGTCAGAAACATATTAATTCAAAGCTCCCACTTAAGTAAGACATACCTGGTTAGATCACCTGTCTTGATCTCATATTCATGTTAATACAAATTTGGGCCCAAACACCAATAGCGGCAAAGACCCTTTTACAAGTGAAGGGATTCTATTTCCATTTTCCATATACGTTGCATTTTGGTGAGCCAAAAAATTCTCCAAAACTATCCAAAACGATGAGAATTAAGATAATGGATTATTTTTGGGCCACATATTAGACATAGTAGGAGAAGGTTATTTACCACTATTAAGCGCTCCAAACACTTCCTTTTGACTTTTATATTATCCAAAACATTCAGATGATCATGAATAATGAGGCTTTGACCACAGCATATCCTGACGTGCACAGGGGTTCAAGGATTCATTCAAATCAATTTTTTTTGTTTTTAACCCTGGCAGGTGGACCAAGATGTTGCCAGGATGATGGATGAAGAAATCCTGTCAAAGTATATTCCTCATTTTGGAGATCGTCTCTTTGCCAAAAATTGGACCAGCTCATCCTCAGCAGTAGCTGTGATCAATGCAGAGAAGAAAAAGAGCCTTACAGAATGCTTACGATCTAAAATGAAACTTCCAAGCTGCGGTCAAACATCAACAAGCTCTGCAAGTCATACTCGCCAAGGATGTCATTTGGGGAACAAGAATGCTGAGCGAAAAACAAGAACAATAGAAATGGGTTGGATGAATTATGAAAATGGTTATTTCAGGCAGGTGAGGAGACCAACAGGTGGAGGCACAAGAGGGATAATTGCCAGTAAAGATGATACTGTAAACAAAATTTTAGAGAATGGGAAGACAATATTTTTCCCCAATGGGAAATCTCCAAAAGGAAGAGCTGAGGACTTTGACTTTACCATGTGTGTTATGGGCTCAGAGGATCCCTTACATGGCACAGTCATAATTGGGAAGTTGTATGAAACAACTCATCATCAAATACTCAGGCTGTACGTTTGTTCAAAGAAAAGAGAAAGTGATGATTCAAATGACTTCACGATACCAGTCGAAACACTAGAGAGATCTCAGTCAACAGATTTGACAGAGAGATCTCAGACAGCAAAAGCTCTCAACTCACGACATCTTCCTTTCACATCTTCCTCTGATACCATGTTACCTCATTCCTCTTCCACCTCACTAGCCTGGGACAGCCCTTTGTCTAGTTCCAGCCCTGTCATGCATGAAAGTGGGCCATTAATCTTGAGTTTTATTTCAAGCCCAACTTCTCAGACCTCTAAACCCTCTGAGGCTCAGATAATAAATCAATCCCTTGATGAGGAAGTCTTTTTTCTTGGTGATGATGGAAACATTTCCTTTGATGTTCTTTGTGACACAGTGGTTTATGAGCCCTCTGCTTCTGAGGAGCTTGAATCAGATGATGTACCAACTGACAGTGAGCATACTATGACTGAAGTGATAAGTTCCAACCTTTCACCCACAAACTGTGTGTCACCATCACTGCGCACTGGGATGGAATCGGCAACACTTGAAATCATAAATCAGGAAGCAAGTTCTGACTACACCTCAACGACGTCATCTGCAAATAATTTTGAGAATTTCTATGACAATCCACAGAACATTGTTGAGAAACAGATCATTACTATTCATGCAGTGGATTGTGTGTTTGACATGATTCAGGCATTTTCAGATGAGAATATACTAGATGCCAACATTGAATTTAGGCGTGTAATGCAAAGTGGTGAGATGGAGACTAGAGTTGGAGGTGGGCTTGTTAGGGACTGTCGTACTGATTTTTGGAACACTTTCTATACATCAAGAACCTCAGGAACCACATACAAGATCCCCCACTTATATCATGCTTTTCAAGAAGAGCAGTGGAAAGCTGTTGCCCGGATTGTAGCCTTTGGCTGGCAGAGATTCAAATACTTGCCTATTCAACTAGCGCCGCCATTTCTTTATGAAGTCCTTTCCATGTCGTCGCCAAACTGCAACCTAATGGAGATGTTTTTCAACTATATTAGCCCTACAGAGAAGGATGTACTTTCAGAGGCTTTGAATGATTTTGAGGGAGCCGATATGGAAGAGCTGCTCACCATTCTTAGCAGCCACAACTGCTCCTCTCTCCCAGCAAAACACAACCTACAAAGATTGCTGGAAGAAATCGCACACAAAGAGTTGGTCCAACAGCCAGCATTCATAATAAAGTGCTGGAAACCAGTCCTGGAAAGTATTGGAAATTCTTTGAGTGGTGGAGTGTTGGACAAGATCTTCTCTGATAAAGGCAAGAAGTGTAACAAAATACATTAACTTTCCAGAATCATTGTCACCAGCAGAAAGGGCCACCGCTCATCATCTCCTGAGATTTATCAGAGAACTTGAGCAGAGAGAGTTAGTCTGTTCCTTCGATTCTGCACTGGATGTGACCTTTTTATGTCAAAAACCATTGAAGTTGCCTTCACAGACACCATCATGTCTGAGGCCTGCAGACAGCCTGTGGCCCACACCTGTACTTGTGTCTTAGAAATTGCCACCAACTACAGCACTTTTTCAGATTTCAAGTCTGAGTTTCTTTCTGTCTTGCAAAGTGGTGTGTGGGTGATGGATATCATCTAAAAAGACTGTTATGAAGATAATGTGTTATGGTGTATGCAAAAATGTTAGTGGTGGCCCAAGCATTTCAGAGACTACAACATATTGTTCTTAGAGGGATAATAGGAATGTGGATGTTTACATTTCAGCACCAGACCTAATGCTGTGTTTTTACAGTTCTGGTTTTATGCAGCTTAATTTTAATAAGTTGTTGCCAATTTCATAGTTCTTATGTTGTGATGCACACAATGTTGATGAAATATTGTTGTATTCTGTTTTGTATCAAAACAATTTGTACTTAACTGTTTCAAACTTAAGTACCTCTTGAATCTTTATTTTACAGTAAATGAAATGTTTACATTTCAGCACCACACTTCATGTTTTTTTTTTCAAGTTCTGCTTTTACACAGGTTCATTGGAATAACAAGTTGTTGCCAATTTCAGTTTTCATGTTGTGATGCACACAATGTTGATCAAATATTTTTGCATTCTGTTTTGCATCAAAATAATTTCTATTAAACTGTTTAAAACATAGGTACCTCTTGAATCTTATTTTACGGTAAAACCACATTGAATATTTTGTAAAGTATGTTGATATGAATACTGATTTCTCGTCATAACCGTATGGAATTAAGGGGACCAGTGGGATTGTGGTTATTTGCATAGAGTGGCTGCCTTTACTTAGCAGCTTTTATGCTGTTTTGAGAATCTTTGATAAATGCTCATTTAAAAGTATAGTTAACTAGGTCTAGGTGTAAATAACACGTTCTGTTCATAGTTAACCTTTTTAAAGAAATATTTGTATTTCTATTTGAAAATAGAGTTCAACATTAGCAGGTGTCATGTCATGTTCCATTTCAAATTGTACATTTCTCAAATAACAATGTTATTGAATCTTAATAGGAATTTGACAGTGGAATAGGTTCAGCTCCACTTTAATCAAAAGTGCCTTGGATAAGGTATAAAGTAACGCTGTGGCCATCACACAATCTCCAAACATTCAAAAGATAAAGACAAATCCCTTGGCTGACATCTCTATGTAGACATTTTAAACCATCCATCCATCTTTTTCCGCTTCATCTGAGGCTGGCTTGCAGGGGCAGCAGTCTAAGCAGGAGTAACCAGGCCTCCCTCTCCCTAGACACTTCCTCCAGCTCTTCCGGGGGGATCCAAGGTGTTTCCCAGGCCAGCGGAGACACATAGTCCCTCCAGTGTGTCCTGGGTCTTCACCAGGGCCTCCTCCTGGTGGGACATGCCCTTATAAAAAACTACAAGTTCACTAGGTCACAAAGAATGTTAATCGCTCGATAAAAAAAATGACGCCGTTAAAATTGATTTGCGTTAACGCGTTAATAACGCGATATTTTTAACAGCACTAATATATATATATATATAAAATGTACACAGTGTATATATATAAAAGTACACAAAAAAGTACACAAAATCCAAATTCCTAATTCACCTGCAGGGTTGTATTCAGCATCATTAGTCTGCTTTGAATGCAAAAAACACATGTAGACCACTGTTTTACAAAGTTAAAGAGAAAAGTTCCAATTCTGAGTGTGACTTACAGAATATGAACAAAATCCAACTTTAGAACTCATATACAGGATCTTCTTTCATGATCACATACATACAGCACATCTACTGTCAGGTTCATTGGTCAGGTGACTGTATCTACCCAGTAAAACTGCACACGCCTGATGTAGCTGAACTAACTAGTAGCCTGAGTTAAGCTAGCCTTCTTGAAGTTAGCGGCTAACAGTAGCATGAACAGAAACCTGAAGGTCCAGTTACTCATTTTGATCAGTCCATCTGTGGACGAGCTTGACAAAGTAGGAACACTAAGCGACATTTTCACCTTCTAAGGTACTTTTCATGCTCAGGAAGCAGTGGGAGATGAACCTGGAACACTGACCCCTGCTGGTCCTTCAAAGTAACAGCATGAGGGAGACATTCTGCTGACATTAAAATAAAACAACCATTATTCTTAAAACTATTCAATTATCATTCATTTAATAATGAGACTATCACTTAAATTCACATGCAGTTATTAATTATTAGTTATTAATGAAGCTCATAAAATTATTCCCAGCTGATGTTTCTGATAACCTAAAACATGAAATCACTGAGCTGCAAAGCAAAGACCTGCTTAAAGCTACAAACAACAACTGCACTGACGTTTGCATCTCTGTTTGAACCACCAGTGAATGGGAGCAGCTGTGCTCAACACTGACTGAGCCAACGCTGCGAGTAGCATCATCATCATCATCATCATCATCATCATCATCATCATCATCACCACCAAAGAGAAGCATTTCAGCCATCGCAGAGGTTAGTGCGTTCCACCAGAGACCACCAGAAGAGTGTCGATAAAGACTGCAGCTGGACAGACAAACAGAGTCCTCAGCGTCCTCTTGGACTTTGACTCCAGCTTCCTGTCCTCCTGTTGTCCTCCCACTGCTGCTGAATAAACCCGTCAGACCGCTGAATCACTGCCTGGAGGCTTGGACCGGCGGGAGATGTAGTTTCCTCCTGATCCAGGTCTTGACTGGTTCACTTCCACATCCTCTGCATGTGGTTTTCTGATATGTTGGACACAAACAGGACTTCCTGTTTGGGATCAGGGACCATGTTACTTGGTGTGTCACAGACGCAGCAGCACTGTGGAGTCACTGATCATCGATCAGTTTAGTAAATGCTCAGAAAACAGTATTTTGTTATTTTATTCACTGAAAAGGAAAATTGATCCTCAAACTTTTAACTTTGGAACAGTTTGACAGGAAAAACGTCAACACAGTGTCCACTTCCTGTCTCTTTCCAGAGCTTTTTGTGCAAAGTGTGCAGACTGAAGACGACCATGAGATGCAGCTGAAAGCGTAACTGACTGATCCTGTTCGAGGCCAACATTGATCTGAGAGTTTCCCAGATAAATCAAGTGATTTCTGTGATCAGTGTGTAACTTTGTTTCTGAACTCAAACACAAGCGTCCTGATCAGCTGCTCTGCAGGTTTCCATCTCGTCACATGATCGTCCTCCGCAGAGGCACCACAGGGTCCACTGAGCAGCTCAGAGCCTTTAGAGGAAGTCAGTACAATATGATAGAAAGCTCCGGAATGAGCGGACATTTAGTTCTGTGAAAACTCTGGAAAATGCTGGTAAGTGAACTTTGTGTTGACGTTTCCTTCCTTTTTTTTTTGTCTAAAATGCTTTTCGAACAAAGAAAGACAGGTGGAACCAAAGCTCACTGAGCAGCTCTGAAATCGCACCTTCAGACGCTTTTAGCTCCGGCTCAAACGTTTCCAAGTCTCCTCGAGGAAACGATGGCTGAACATCTGGACCGAAGCCTGATGTTCACTCACACATTCCTCCTTCTGTTCGTCCACCGCAGCAGCTGTGAGTGAAGTGCCTTGCTCGAGGGCAGCTGGTGGGCTGCTGGTGACCTTTCGCCTCTGAATGAGGACCAATGAAGAGAAAGGATCGTTTGAGACGTTGCTATTAGCTGAATCGCTGCATGCTGATGTAAATGGTACTGTCCTAATATGAATGCACGGTTCCCAGAATGCACTGCTTCCCCTAAGCCGGGCAGAGCAGGTGAGGCTGATCCTGAATGTTCACCTGAGGAAATGGAGTTTGGTCCAGCAGGTGAAGTTTGATTTTATTTGAACACCTGTGTGTACTTTTACCTTTGATCCTTTTTCTTAATAAAAATTCAATATTTCTACTGAAATAATAAATGAATGCAGGACTTTTACCTGTAAATATTTAGTGTGTGCCATCTCGGTGCAACATGCCTGAAATTTCCAGTGCTGAGTTGTCTTCTGATGTCTGCTACCAGGATATGGATCACGCTGTTTGAGCTGGCAGCAGAGGGAGTTAAACTCTCCTTTTCACAGACATACATAAAGAAACACATCACAGAAATCCAGACTGCTTACGTCAAAGGTTTTAATGGCATCATTCAACAACACTGGTAGTGGTTCTGTATCTAAGACCCTCATTTCAAGACAGCACTGACAGCGCAACCAACTGATTATAAACATGCTGAGCTTCAGAATGAGCACTTAATTGAAGATAAATCAGCTGTATTATATTGAGGAACACGCATGAGGCACTTGCCGTAGGCTCACTCATATGCTGTTGTTAATAATGTCATAGAATTGCTGCACTCATGTGACAAAGAGGCTGGACTACTCTACTCGTCTTTTTCTTACTATTTGTGTGAATGGAAATTTCTGTGGGTGTACTGTGCAGATGCATCTACAGAGTGTTCCAGAGGCATGGGCAATGCACACACTGGCAACAAATGTTCCCACTGGGGACAACACCATCTGTTTATCTAACTGTCAAACAATTGTTCTGTAATCAGCCATGGTCAGTGTGTGCCGTCTCCTTGAGACTGACACACACATTAGCTGCCCTAAAAATACATTAGCAAATTAACACAGCCCATTTTGAGGTTCTGGACACTTGGCTAATCCTGCATGGTCATGGCCCACAGACACCAAAATACGTATGCATTTGGGTAACCCTTGTCCTCTCTCATGTTAAAAGTTTCTAACTTAAGCACAACAAGGTTGCCTCGTAAATACCATTGGTGACCTGAGACAAGTCCCATGATATCACAGATTACAGTCTGAATATTCAACCTCAACATATCATGAACAGTGTAGCAGATTAATGGTAAATATACTGTATCCATACACATCTGCAGGTAGTTAACAACAGGTTAAGGCTGCCAACAAGAGCTGGGTGCGTAACTCTTGATCTTAATCTGAACAGCAGTTGACAAGACAACCTGAACTAAAGGTCCACTTAATTGTTTGCTTTGACCATATGGTCACATGGTCTTTATCAGCAGATGGATTTTGCTCAGTGGTCATGGAAATATAGGTGTTCAAACTTCCATTATTCTTATTATCACAGTATGAATGGGAAAGTTGAACATCTAGAAAAACCTCTACTTGCTGATGAAGACTATGTGATATGGTCAAAAGCTTTGGAACAAGTGAGTATGTGGGCCAAAAAAAGAGACACATTTAAACCTGACTGTCTGTATTTACATTTTGCAGGGCTTTCATTGGTCCAATTCATGTGATGCATATACCACTGACAGATGAACACCTGAATGCAAATACCCAGTACAAAATGCAGTGCAAAATATCTGATGTTCCCCAATATTACAGATGTAAACCACCTGAATGGTTTGCAACACCAATTGTGTTCTCCATATTTTGTCAAATTTAGGCTGTCTTTCTCTGTCTATGATACATTTGCTGTAGAAATACAGACTTAGATTAATGAAGCTCGTGAAATGAGACACAATTTCCTTTAAATTCTATCAATTCTATCAGGAATATTGTTGACCTGTTGACCAGTGGGGGTCGATACAGTCATAGATTACTTTACATCCCTTTAAGGTTTAGCTTATTTCAACATTTTCACATTCAAAACTTTGCTGTAGGAAAAAACAATCCATACTAGATCATGAAAAAGTTATGTGCAATAAAAGGTCTTAAAAAAACATGTATAAGCAAATAAATGTAATAAGCCCTTTGCTACACCAATTAATATTCTAGACTAATATCCCGCAATAGATGATAGGATCTAAGGAGTATATAAGCTACAATATAATACACTATACACATCAGTTGGCCTTCAGTGTCCCCTCGAAAGGCTGTTGGAGCATCACTGGCCCACCAGGAGGCAGTCCTGATTAGCAGGAGATGATGAGGGCGTTCAGAGACTGCTGACTCTGTGTTCGCTCCAAAGGTCCACCAGTCGACAGAATCTCACAGGCAGCCAGTTCATGATAGAGAGCGTTGAGCACCTCCAGAATGTGGGCTTTCCCTGCACAAAAACAGAACAGATGTGACCGCTGAGGGACTCATGTTACAGACGACCTGACGATAGTTTCATTCAATTCCCTGCCCTGAGTAACTGTAAATTTTCTTATTGCATTTCACAGGACTTGTATTGACTTTATTGGGCGTGTGAGCTCTACTAACCATGTTGTGGGTCGCTGCAAGACTCCAAAGTGCTGAGCAAGATTTTCCCGAGAGACCTCCGCGAGACATTCTGAAACAAGAGAGAGCTATTCTCAGATGGCTATCAGGCAATTAACAGGCACTTTAACAGGCAATCTGAGTCTGTAACCAGAGAAGCTCCGACATATGTTCAACAAGTGAAATTAATTTGCTCTCAGATCTATGATCAATCTCCCACTGAGGGTTAGATCACTAAAGAATGGACCCAAACCCACTTAGTTCTATGACAGGTAAGACATCTGTTTGCTGATTCAGCAGGTCAAGTGGACTTTTAATTGTCAAGGTATCACTAAATGAATGTCTATGTGGAGATCTGTCCTTGAACAATAGTGAATACTTTCAATTTCCTTTTCTTTCTGATGTCTGACCAGAGAAATCATTCCAGTGCAGTGTGGGTGGAATTCTCTCATCTGCCAACCTAGCAAAATCATTTTCACTACTTTGAGTTCCAGTAAAGACTTTTAGTTCACATGATGGTCTGACTGCTGTTTACAAGATTTTACATTGTACTAAAAATCAAAACAACATGTTAGGGCCTAAAGATTAAAAAAGCATGTTGAATGTGAGCACAAAGCCTTGGGTATTAGCAGCTTTAACCTCTTCACTCTCAGCAGCTGTGACTAACCAGGTCTCTGAGCTGCTGGAGGAGCTGCAGGATGTCCACGAGTTTCTCCTCCACCAGCGACAGACGCACCCTCTCCGTCTCCAGCATCTGCAGCTCCATCTGAAGCAGCTCCGTCTCCTCTGCCTTCTGCTGCAGCTCCTGCAGCAGAGAGTCCTTCATCTGGAAGACACAACACAAGCCTGTAACCTCCTTCTGCCTGGCACAAGCTCAGGTCTCTTATTGTGGTTCAGCCTACATTATTAAAAGAAAAAAAAAACATCATTTGTGGAAAGAACATTACTGTCTTGTTATAAATTAATCTACTTTACTGAACAAAACTGAAGCCAAGTGGGATAACATTCAATCAAAATCAATCAAACTGGGGCAGTGCTGACAGTTAAAATTAACATTACAAAAGCAAAATGTTTTCAATTATTTCATACTTTTTTTTTCTTTTTTTTTTCAAAGTCTTTGTTTTGTCCCTTCCTGGAACTTTCTCACTGCTGTATAATTTTCCCCAACTGTGAGAAGAACTTCCATTTCCTCTATGTGAGACAATAGCTCAACAGTGCATTCAGAATTTAAAACAAGTTCTTCCACATCAGGTCTTAGTGGCAGGTGTGCGGCAGCAATAAACTACAAACCAATCCACATTTGGTGCTTTAGTGAATGTTTAGAGCAGGATGGGATGGCGTATATGTGATTGTCATGTCACCCAGTGCAACACTGATGTGTTTTTGATTGGACAACAATGCAGCTGCATGATGGCACAGAGGAAGAAGATATACCACGTTAAGGTTACACACACAATACTTTTTAGATAGGATTCATTGTTGTTTTAGTCTCTTCATGGGGTTTTTTGAAACTAAGAAACATGTAGAATACTGCAAACCTTATTCTTTAAGACTGAACACAGATCAAGGAGCTTGTTGTTACAAGAGCAGCTGGATATGTCACTCTCTGAGATGTAACATTTTTACCCCATAGGCCTGCTAAACATCTTCATGCAATATAAATACGCCAAATGTAAATGCATGTCAAATGTTGAGGTTGGAGTGAGTTTTCAGCCCACATCTTGTCGGTTTGCCTGCCAAAAGTGTTGGAAATCCCTGCAGTGCACCTTTACATCATAGCACATTGAAGGACAAAGGTCTCCCTCCACACATCCTGCACATAAACAAAGCCTCACAGTCAGGACTTTGTTTAGTTTTAGCTTTTCCTCTCTGAGTGCTGAGACGTTCTGGGAACACATTACGTCACGGTTCCCCTTCAGCCTGTCTTCCTGTGTTGTGAAAATACTACTCGACTGTAACAAGAGCGCTTTAATTTATGATATTCCTCAGTGTCATGTGGGAAAAGGGGCGAGTGTTTCTGTGGTCAGCTCCGGTGAGAAACAGCTGCGAACACACCCACCCACACACACACACACACACACAGAGGGAGGCTCTGGTGCTGCTGCTGGTGGTTTGGTTAGGTGGAAGCTGCAGGATCATGCCACTAGCTGTGGTTTTGTCTTTGAAGCCCTCCACTTTCATAACAACCTCTACCGGCCGTCTCTAATCTAGTCAAACAACATACAGACAGCCACAAAATGACTTCTGATGTAAAGCATGGCATAACACTGTTCAGGCAGAACAGTTTCATATAGATGCAGCAGACCAGGGCAGAGGACACTGCAGCAGCCCACCCTGGTGTGATGGAGGCCAGTGGTGGTTTGTACCTGGTCCATGTCTATCTCTGCCTGGCTCTCCTTCAGCTCCAGCTGCTTATGCAACCTGGTCACCCTCTCCAGGAGCTCCACCACAGCGCTGCAGCTCTCCTCGCTCCTCGAGCTCCCGAAATTAGACATCAGCTTCTTGAACGCCTTGTCGTCACACCTGATGAACAACACGGGAAACAAAAAGTCAGGCTGCCATAGCTGTCAAATAGGATCAGTCAGACAAACACTGGAGGAATGATGTGTCTTACTACTGTGTTACATGGACGGCGTGTTACTGCACATTCAGTCTTTATTCAAATTCTCCATTAGATGGCAAGACTTTACCACACTAGTACAAATTAGTATGGTTGCTAATCTGTTGCTTTGCTCTAATATGCCTCAGGTGTTTTCCAAGTGTGCTTTGAAACGAGCATTGACACCAATCCTTACATATTGTGTTTGATATTTAATGTGTGAATGTGGATGTCTGTCCATATTTGTTAGGCCTGTGATAATCATTGGACAAGCTGCAGTCCCTCATGACCTGGCACTTATAGAGTTATAGGGAAGCAGCTATAGAAGACATGCATGGGTGGCAGATTCCACATGACACACACACACACAGGAACCCCCTCAAAATAAGAGATTCTTAAACACTGACAGTAACACTATGCTTATTGTTGTTTTTTATTTGTTAACAATTGATCAATGAAAATGTGTACTGTGAAAGTTCTGCGGTTTGAAGGCTCATACTTCAAATGATGATTATGGATGTGTAGTACCTTTCCCCACAGCAGGACAGCCTGGTCAAGATCCTCTTCACCTCGTCCACCTGCCTCTGCTGATATCCGGTCCACTTGTCCTCCTCCTCGTCAGAGGCTGCCTGGCCCTCAACTGAGCGGAACAGCTGCTCCTCCACTGGACACCACAACACACCATCATCACTGATACAGTCACCGTTGTCATTAGCATAGAGGGTGGTAACCATTGGTGTAGTCAACAGAAACTGTCAAGTGCCCTTGAGCAAAGGCAGCCTACTTTTTCCCCATCTGTAACAGTACATTTGCTCTCATAAGCCAACAGTAAAAATCATTCATATTCTTATTCTCCTCATCCCTGTGCAGTAAAGACACATTCGCACTTCATTCTGTGCTTTCATGATGAACATAACTCACTCTTATCTGGGGTCGTCACAGCACGCCCTGTCGGAGAACAGCGGTCATGTTGGGAGTCTGAGCAACATCTCTGGGCCGGCCTGCTGCCAACACTCAGCTGCTGCTCTGCCCTGGTGCTTCTTGGGAGTTGTAGTTTTGACACCTCCGACCTGAAAGAGAGCACTGTAGCTGTTTGACTGCATGTTCTCTGCTCATACACGACCCATCTTTGCTGCTGTGAATGTCTCTGCTCATAAACTGACATTGACCAAGGGGCTAAACTGCTCTTCACATCTGATGAAAAGAGTTCAGTCCAAACCAATCGCCAACATCAAACAGAACATATCAAGTAACACAAGGCAATGTGTATTAAGCCACATCTACAACCGCCATGATAATTTTATAGAGGCCTGTGATGTTGTATGCCAAATCTGGGTGGGGTAATTGAAGCCAGACATTGCATCTTTAAGGCATTTTTACAGTAAAGTGGGTCAATGGCAGAATGGCGCTCTTGCTGTGCAGGAGTTAGCTCGCAAGATGTGAGGTAAAAGTACACTGGCTGACACAGGATGTAACAAGATTTTAAGAACAGTTTTTTAAGCTCTGTTACATATCTTTTCATGTGCAGATGAAAAGATATGAAACATTTTTATTCTACATGTGTCATGTCCCCGTATGTCAAAGACACAATCAAACATTTGTTCCTGAAAAAACGAGTGAGACTGCAGTTTGCGCAGATCAATCGCTCTGTAATGGTTTGAATTTTCTAGGTTTCTCCTGCTGTCTGCTCTTTTGTGTTGGGGGAAATCCGATAGGGGGCCTTCGTAAATCACAGAATAAGTGCTTCCAGATGATGATGTCTTGCTGGAAAAAAAGAGAAAATCTTGAAAAAAAAGTTTTCAACAGTCTAACTCTCTGAGAAAAGAAAAAAAAAGTCATGGAACACTCATGCTTATATCCTGTTGGCATGAGGCGGACTATGCCGTAAGACAACATTATACTCTATATCTGCATCTTAACGTTTCTCAGTGTAAAAACAAGCAGAAATGAGTGACTTTACTGAAGGTTAATGATTGCAGCATGATTTCAGGCAATGAATCAGAGAGTCATGTTTAAGTTAGTGGGGCCATGGTGGAGGAAAGAGGCAGTCAGTTCACGAGGGCCAGCAGCTGCAGTCAGACCAACATGAAACTGGTGCATGGACGTGAGCACACACAAAACTTTGCTGGTTACTGTGGAGACGCCCAGACTCTGGAATGATATGGTGGAGGGCTTTTTCAAATGCAGGCTTTGGTGTGACTAATTGCACTTTAATTGACAGTGGTTGGAGGAAGGCTGCGGCCTGTGTCCAGGGAATACTGTAGCAAGGCCACAGCTTCTGGCTCAGGCCTCTGACATGCATAGAGGTTAAAAAAAATGGCTTTGTGTCTTGAGAGACAAAAAAGGGCTCCAACAAGGACTAACCCCCCTCCTGACTGTCACATGAAAACTAGCTCTAATGTGCTTGAGATTTATACTCCTTAAGGAAGGTTTCCCATCTCATAGATTGTGTCTGGTGACGGTGCTGTGCATGGGAATTCAAAGTGAATGAATACAGACACCTGACAGCAGTCCAGACAGACATCCTGGGTAGTGGTCAGACTGTGGGATGCAACAGACGTAGACAAAATACGATCAGGGTTTCATTAGACAGGCATCATTGCTCTTGCCAATGGACCAAATGCAAAAGCAGCATGGGTGGCTTTGACCTGCCAAAACGAATAAATATCTATTAATATGCTTATTTTGCTAAGAGAGAGAGAGAGGGTGTGTAAGAGAGAGAGTTAAATACACTGTAGACTTCAAAGTGTAATATGAGTGAGTGATGAAAGTCAACTTAAAGCTGCACTAATCCATAGTTTCATATCCACACTATCATCAGAAAGGGGTCGCTCATAGCGATGAAATCACAGAGAATTATCACCTGATTTTGCAGTTCGACTTTGCTCTATCGGCTAATTGTTTTTGGCATCGAACTTTATTGTTTGGTTCAGTCTCACTGGTCTCATTAACAATGTTTCCAGCAGCAGGCAGCTGTTTTAAGAGAAAAGGCTGTGTTATTCCCACTGTACACTACCTGCACAGTAACAAACAGCAGACAAGGTTAGCCTCTAGTTATTAGCATTTAGCTGCAAGATATTTCTAAGGTGTTGGTGGAGACCAAAGCAAAGAGAAAAGGAGAATTAATGTGCAGTTATATTTGCCAGAAAGACAGACACGTGATTTCAAATAAATGCTCATGCTTCTGCCAGCTTTTTATCCTTTCAAGATGATTCTTTTGATTATATAGCACATTTCCAGCAGCAGAACAACTATTTTCCACAAAAAAGCCCCAATAAACCACTCAGCATACACTAAACAGACAAAGTTAGCAACTACCAAATCAGAGTGAATATTGGAAATGTGCATTAGGTGGAAAGTTCAGATGAATGCTAATGTTGCTTCATGTCTGCAGCACTAGTAAATAGGCAATTGTTTGCTAACAGCCATACTACCTTACTGTCAGGGCTGCAGCTTGTTCTGGAGTTCTTCTACCCCCAAGTGGCAAAATTAAAAAAATCAAATAAAATAGCACTTCTATGAGCTTTACAATATATTGTGCTGTTTGCCTTTTGTCCCATTTAGAAGATAAAGAACAAAACTTAATTTTCCAAGATCATACATCAGCTGGAGAATCAAGGCATAATTTAGCTGAACATACCTCATAGTTTTCAAGGAGGTGCACCATAATGGAGCAGATAGATAATCAACTGATCATTTCCTGAACTGCCTGTGTGGCCTCTTCCTCTCTTTTGCCAAGTTCCTGTATCAAAGGCACCTCTTGGCTTATCAGTAAATCACTAAAATTAAATTAAGATGTGGAATGATCTTCAACTTTCAGAAAAAGACAGAAGTCTGAAAAAAATACTTATTAAAGGAAATTCAAGAATTCTGTTACTTTCTCAGTACTGCATGTCACAATATATTGCATTGCTCTTTACAACAAAAAAAGCCATTTTTGTCACCCTTAGATTAATATATTGACTTGGCATTTAAGCTCTTGGTAGAGAAATGCACCTACATTAATTAATATTGAGTATGTTGAAGTATTTTGCAGCCACTGTAGGCCTAATTATTACTACCTCCTTCAAGGCACATGCAGGAGTAAAATTCAACATGAAGAGCTGAATTGTGCGATGTCAGGGCATTTCTAATTAATAGGATCCTGTATTCTGCCCTATTAGCAAAACGTCTAAAGCTGTTTTTCTGGCCTGTCAGGGGTAGTCCAGCTGTTTGTTGTTAGAGACAGGACACCCAGAGTCCTCCCTATGTTTATCACAGTGTGGCGCTGAAGTGAACTTTCCATCAACACACCCCCATCACTGTTCCCCCTCCTCCACTCCCTGTAGAGCAGTTTCCTCTTTCAGGTGTCATCGCTCAATGCCAGTCTCCTTTCTCTGCAGAGGTTAAAAATGAGGGCGCGCTGTAAACCTGAGCTTGAACTTGAAGTTCAGTGCTTGTTGCTGCCCTGCGGCATGACAGGGACGGGTGAGGGGTCATGTTTACATAGCTGACGGTTATTAATCAAGTCCTCTTGGGTCACACCCATACAATGACTCGGTGTCTGGGATACAAATAAAGCAGCTTCAGAGATGTGATTATTGTTTAGCACTAGCTGAGGACTTAATCCAAAAACCAATGGCTGTAACATTTACAGAGGGTTGTTAAGCTTTCCTCAGCAAGCAAAGTGCAAAGAAACCCCCAAAGTCAAACAAACAAGACTATTAAAAGTAGAGGGAAGTACAGGGAGAGACGTCCAACATGGGTGGGTGGCATAAGTTTATAAGATATTTGTGTGTAATGTATTTCTGCTGATGTCAGCATAGCTCCAAACCAGAGAGAGGGAGAGTAGGGCAGCGGTTCAATGTGAAAATGAACCCACTCTGCAGTGCGAGATTTTGAAGGCTGTTCAAGAACAACAGTAAGGCAGCAGCAGCTGAATGCCACAGGTCCCACACATCCCTTGAGTGTGTCCTTTCCACATTATTTAAAGGGGAGGAATGCCGTGGCAGCACCTGCTCCACACAATGCTTCAGCTCTTGTGCGGAGGCAGATAAACGGTCTGCTCGGCCCTCCTCTCCCCTCTGCTCACAGGCGCCATGCAGAGAGCATGAAAAGGCTGGGAGATTATGCCTCCCCTGGGGCCCGCCTTCAGAGGGCCAGGGGTTAGAGACATACAGAGAAGAAGTCTGCAGGCGTGGCGATAAAACGAAAAGTGAGTTTTAAACTTGCACACTTAGGACACATTTGCTTGGGTAAGTTCTCTAGAAATCACTAGACTATACAAACAGAGACACCTGGAATCAACAGAAAAAGTGAAGGAACTGTGGATGAAAGATGACCAAAGTTCATTTGAATGAGTGATTCTGTATCTCCACTCTACGTCTTTTCTTTGGAGCACAAAAAGAAGATGGAAAGCTGAACGAAGCCAGTCCTCTCTTGTGAGCCTTGCAAAACATGTCCATCATTTCATGAACAAACAGCTGAGTGTTTGCTTCTTCCTCCAGATGGTAGACCTTCCTCCCCCTCATTTCTTTTTGTCCCTCTCACTGAGCTTCCTATTGTCTAATCCCTCTGGCCCAAAGAGTTCTATAGGCTACAGTGACTGATTGAGACTGCCTTTACCTCCTGGACTAAAAAAACAAACTAAAAGTGGCACTTTTATACAGTCCCAGTATACAAAAACTTTCCTGTGCTAATCACCTCCTGTCCAAGTTGCTGCTCCCATCTGACGCTCAGCCTCTGCTCTGTTCTAGTGTTCAATCCAAAGAAATCAAAGGCATATTATGGATCAACACCCACATGTCTTAAGTTTCATTGCAATGACTGCTGTGTTTTGACTGACTTCTGCTGGGATGTTGATGGAGAGTTGAAAGAGGATTTTCAAGATGAGAAAATTGTACATCAACATTCTTAAAACACTAAAAAGGAAATCAAATGAATACCTATAACCACAACATATCAGCTTTACACTTCATTTCATGAACTGATTAAACGCACAAGATATGAAGTGTTAATTAGTGAGTCTTAGAGGTGCTGATACACAGGTTTTGTCTGGGCTCTTTCCCTTTTCCAGTCATAAGCTAAGCTAAGCTAACCAGTGGCTGGCTGCAGCTTCAATCACCTCATCTTCATCTATTCCTTTAAATGATCAGGGTACCAAAATATATCTCAGGGTGTACTGCTGCCAGGTAAAATGGGAAAGGGCTCATACTAGGTGCTTTAATAACATAAGTGTGTATAAGCATTGTCTATCTCCATCTTTCTAACCACTGTTAGATGGAATCCACAGGACAGAAGCAGTGCCAGCTCTCAGCCACCCTTCAGCCCTGTAACTCTGTATCTCTGGGATCCAGCAGCATCAAGTTAATCTCATTACTTGTCACAGCAGTTTAGAAGTAAGCCGTGGGGATAAAGTTACGGTCGATCATTTCAACAGACCCCTTGATACACTGCTGCATCTCTAAACCCACTACATATGATCCGAAACGCTGATACAGCATGTTAAAAGAGGAATGACTTCATTTTGAAGTCACATAATTAATAAGGAAGACGTGAAGGGAGAAACCAAACACTGCATCTTCAAACACCTCAACTGGCACCTTTCTCTTTAACCGTGTCCTTGGATGAGACGTTACTGAACGCTTGTTCAGGCGCTGAGGCTTTCAGTGGGAATATTCATGGTGCTTGGTTGCTAAGATCCATAGGACGGGGGTGCCTATGCGGTATTGTTCATTTGGGAGCAGAGTGAAAGAAGTGAGCTGAGATTGATGAGAACGGTCAGTCTGTTGAGGTTTTCACTCAATGGAGCTTTCTCTTGACAAGTCAGAGCCTTTGTGGTGTTGAATTATTTGCCATTAGGCTATCAATGGAAGGGCAGTGAAAAGACTTTGGAACACAGTCTGCATAGATTAGTGGAGTGTAGGGTTAAAGGAAGGGTATTGTGGTAGTAAAATGTGTTATTTAGAATTACAGAAAGGCAGGTAGCAGTGAGGACTTCAATCGTGCGGATGGTACAATCTGGTTGTGTGTGATTGTGTCTTAGAGTTCATAATAACAGCATTAGGTAGATGTTACAACCATTTAGAGACATCTGCTACCTAAGAAACCCAGACCTGCAGACACTGATTATATGGTTAGAGCAGAGAGAACAGACACAGAGATAAACATTAAACCAATGGCTTTGTACTTGAAAAGTCCAATTACACCCTTACTTCCACCAAAATGAATAGTTGCCAACAGTAGCATAGCTCAGGCAAGACGGACCTGCCACACACGATGCCTGTTAAATAAACTAAAACACAACAAGGCTGAAAATTGGAAGAGTAAACCACATCAAGTCTTCATAAGGAGCATGGCAGAGTTTTCCAGGCATGAAGCCAGAAGTAAACAAAGTCATTTTATTCTTGGAGGAATTATAATTCATTATGGTTCATTCTAGCCACAAAAGCCTCTCTAATGCAATAGCATGCCAAAACAAGGTCCTTTTTCTCATGACACGAAGAGCAGTCAGACACTTATTTTCCTCAGGGTGTGACAGCTGATTGGGCATAATGAAGAGTTTAGAAAGGTCCTTGTCCAGCCTATAAGCTCTCTGAGTGACCTTTGGGCATTATTTCTTATTATACATCAACATGATGCCGACATGAAATCACAGGATCATCCGAAGGAACATCTTCATTTCTACAGCTAAAAGGAATCAATATCAAAATGTTAATTGCAAAAATTGTCTTACAACTGTAGAAACTCTGAGGACATGATTGCATTGCCACCTGAAAATTCTGACCAGACACCAAAAGTTCTGCTCTGGAACTTATTTTGTTATCCATACTATTTTCATTATCATGTTGTCTGTTCAATTACTGTGTCTTAAAACTGCATTTTATAGATCCAAGAAAGAAAAAGAGGACATGACCTCACTGATCTCAATGATCATTTTGAATAAACAATCACCAGTGCATTGTGGAAAACATCTAAATGATAATTCATGTAAGAAATGACTAAAGCTCATTATTATGAAATATTATGTCATCCCTCTCATTTTGATAATAAGTTTTATGTCAAAAAGCCCACAATCAGCTTCAATTTCATAATGGCATGTTTCCTAATAACAATATGTAATCTACACATTGTGTTACATATCATTACTAAATGGGTGAAATGAACAAATTAGTACTGAAAATTACCAAAACTAAATGTATTGTATTTGGTAATGAGAATGTTGTTGTTAACACCACTACATTCAACTTGTCTTTAGATGGGATATTAGCTGGGTAGGTTACTAAAACCAAATTACTGGGTGTTATATTATATAACCACACTGACTACATTGTCTCCAAGGTGGAAATAGCATTGCTTTTTCGAGGAAATGTTCTGCAAATGTTCGATCTTCTGTTAAGTGTGATGCTGTTAGGTCACTTGTCTGTCTCACCCGTTCATCTGGTCAAGTGCTGCTTATGAAACATCTAAAAAAGCCTTCAAATTGTATAGAGCAGAGCTTGTTCTGTCTGTGCTAATGTGTGTAAGATGCTAAACGACTATCCCAGCTAACTGTAGAGGCTGAAGTAAAAACTAGTCTTCTGTTACTCATGCAAACTGTCACATGGAATAATAAACCACATTTTGTCTGTGAGGAACTTGCATATGGTGGTTTTTGTCATGGGTGTATGACACGTTAAGTGAGCAGTGGTCATGAACAAACTGTATAATGAGAACTGCTCTTTGTAGAGGTTCTTCTGCCTGGAAGACACTCTTCACCAACAGCACACAAATCAGGAAAAGATTTTCCTTCAAAACACACTTATACAAAATTGATGAATCTCACATACACGTTATTTTGATGTTGCTGTTTTGGAACTCTTGTTCATTTTTGGTGTTGTGTGTTGGTTTCATTTCCATTATAGGCTAATGTTAGGCCTCTTTATTATTTCATGTGTAGGCATTTGACTTATTCTATGACCTTTAAATCTGGCTTTTATAGTATTGTCTAATTGATACTGTATAATTTTAAATTGTCTTTTTTATTGTTGCTTTTGCATGGATGTGGATGCTCTTTATCTCATAGTGTAGCATTTCATGACATTAATTTTGTCTCTGCTATCTCACCTTCCAGCCAATCACCTGTCCCCTGTGCCTTAAACTAGCAACCTCAACAACTATTACTAGCATTAGCTAGAGCAATAGCACTGTCAAAGTAATTCTGAGTCAACTTTCCAGCTGCTGCTGTAAATAAACAGACACAATGCCCAGACATGAGCATATTCAATCTGTTTGTTGCAAAAAGGCTGCACATTATACCTACCAAGCTGTCTTACTACAGAGGCAATACACATTCCTGTTGCTGGTTCCACACCAGTCTTCTGATTGACAGCTGGTAGCAGTCACAGGGCAGGAAATGTAGCAACATGCAAACAAAGGCAGTGAAGAAGACTACAGGCAAACATTTGTCTTTGCAAATGCTGTCTTGTTATACTGCTACTTCAGTATGAACATAATGGTGTTTGGTTGATGCTGAAGTGCCACATGCGTTACAATGTTCGCAGTGCTTTTACCTGTAGTAGAGGAGTTCTGATTCCAGCTGGAGGATGTGTCTCTGCAGCGCCGGCACATGACTGGCCTTGGTTTCCAGTTCCTTCACTTTACCCAGGCCGCTGAGCAGTGCCTGCCTGGCCTCCTCCACCTTCCTCCTCATGCCTACCTGCTCCCTCTTCAGGGTTTGGTTGCAGTCCTCCAGAGCAGCCACAGTCTCTTTAGTGGTCCACAGTTCCTGCTCCAGTCTCTGATTACACAGCATGGCTTCCTCTACCTGTCGGTCTCTGGAGCTCCGCAGCAGCTCTATCTCGTGGATTATGTTCTGCAGGCTCTTCAGATTGCTGTAGGTGCTGTTTTTCAGGCTGGTGTCGCTCATACTTTTCTGGGCAGCTTGTTTCTGGTGGGCTACAAAACAGCCGTCCTCTGCTTTATGTTTGGAGTGGCTTTTCCATAGTCCTACCTGAACAGAAGTGCAACAGGTGACTGAAGTAGACCAGATCAAGAGATTCCCTAAACCCACATTGCACCTGCTTAGTCACACTTCAGTTCATGGGACTGAGCAGGTGCAATTTAGTGTCTCCTTCTATTAATTTCTTAATAAGGAAGTTAATAAGCTATCAAGTCAGCAGTTATGAGTCATTATTCTAGGATACTGGATTTCTCATTTTTTAGCACACTATTAATTCTGCAGTTACATGTTAATAAAATCATCAATAAAAGGCTGCAGGTTTGAGCACCACTGTCTAATAAAGCATGCTTTATTACACATTTACAAGTTCTAACTAATGCTTTATTAATGCTTAATAAATCATTACTTAACATCTTATAGAACAGTTACAAGTCTAACATTTGGGTTGTTCGGGCTGTGAAAAATGTCTCCTGCTGATTCATTATTAATAATAAAGTTGTTAAGGAAATCATTAATAAAAAAAATCAGGCTATGAGTTTCTCACTTTTTAATAAGCCATCAAGTTATAAATGTTGGTGAGTTGCTGAGAAAAGGTAATTGGCTTTTCAACGTCAAACAAACAATCTAAAGTTGCCTTTTATAAAGGATTTCTAAGTTGTAACTGATGCTTGTATTAATGATTGAATAGATCAGTTATAAGCCATGAGTTGTCACGTCGTAGCTGGTGTTAACCTTCTCCCAGGATGACAGTTACTTTACAGTTACTAGTTAGATTCTTAGTTCAACACACATCTAATGGCATGTTTGACCACTTACCACCAAAACAGCAAATTATACACCACACCTGATGGATTAACATAAGAAGCTGTCATTAAAGACTTATTAACAAGGACTGAGAATTGTTGCGCCTTGGTATTTTCAGGTCTTGTATGATCCAACTGAACCACATTATTATTGCATCCTAAAAACTACATGGACAGCATCATATTCTTATTCTCGCAGGTTCCTGTAAGGTTACCCTTCTTCTCCTTTGCAACACCAGCAACCACTCTCACCTGCAGAGCCAAACAGCGGGCATCACTGCTCTGAAGAGCGGCTCGCATGTCCTCAATCAGCTCCCTCAAACTTGCATTCTCGTCCTCCAGTTTGCTTATTCGGTCCTCTGCCTCCTCCAGCGCCACTATCTCCTCATAGCACTCCTTGGTGCAGGAGCCGATCCTGCAGCCGGAGGCGTGTCGTCCCTCCGAGGAGGCGCAGGAGCTCACAGCCACAGACAGCAGCTTCTCTCGCCGCCTCAGAGGGCTTCTCAGGCGGATCTGAGTCTCTATATGCTCGCTGTCCTTCCCGACCAGCAGCCGGCCGTTCTCATACTGACACCCCGCCTTGGTGCTGAAGTATCCGCACAATTTAGCGTGGAAGTGTCGGAAGCTAAGCTCGCTGGGTAAATGTTCTGAAACTCCTTCGCATTCTGCTTCCTCCGAGTCTTTGTTCAGTCCCAAAACTTCACATAGGATGTTAAAGTCCTCCACAGGAATTTTGCCTCCGCCTTGATAGTCCATATGATGGAAAATCTCCTGCAGGTATTGATCCAGTCCGGTAGCCAAAACTATGATTTCGTTCTCCACTCCCCGGTCCAGTCCATAATGGTAAGCCAGAGTGCTGACTATCCATTGTGTCCTGCGCGCTGGTCGGCTGTATGGATCAATGGAGTCTATTGCATCCATCATTTCTGCTGAGCCACATCATATTTCCTCAAACTGAACACGGTGACTTTGTCTCCTCTAACATCGCCCTGTGTGTGTGTGTCGTGTTCATCCCCTCTACAGACACTCTGAGCGCACTGGCGCAGCTGAAACGAGGCGTGTGTTAAGACAGAGCAGATTTGAATTTAGCACTGCCCCCCAAATCCAAAACCAGGGGTCCCAACCAGGAGTCAGTAACACACACGGGCTATAACGGTCTCATGCCGGCCGCCTGAGTATAATTGCCACCAGGTGTGTAAACTTGTCATTCAGTTGGGTTCGACCTTGTTAAGATGTAAGATGCCCCAGAGACTAATAGGCTGTGGAGCAGAGGGACGCCGTTTTTTTCAGCGGGACAGTTTTTACAGCATGCTTTTTTACGCAGGGGCTAAACACAAGGGTGCATATGGTTTTTGCACCGTTTACACCTTACTTTTTTTTTTTCACTGTATTTAATGCTCATCTGTCGTTACACACACGGTCCATTCAAAATTCATCCCCATGTTTATTGTACAGATATCACACTCTGTTTTATACAGTTAACTGATCGTTTCTATATACCCATATTCTTAACGTTTTTTTTTTCTCTGAGTCTTAATTTTATTTAAACAGTATTCTTTAAATAGTAACCTCATAAGCTCCAAATGCTGAAGTTTCTTATCTCCCCATGCTGTAGGCATACAACAGTAGGCTGCCTTAACTGTGCATTGTTTAAGTGTTTTTTTTTTTTTTTTTTTTTTTTAATTCCATAGTCTTAAGACTCTCGTTTTAGCTTTAGTAGTCCTTTCCTCTCAGTTAAACTGTAAAGCAAACAAACCCGACCATAGGAGTCGTTTTCTTTCATGGTATAGAATTCCTTCAGTCCTCCCCGCGCGTGAGGGCGGCTGCACACCTCACTTCCTCTCTACAGTGGTTGTCATGGCGACGCGTTGCACTCACAGAAATCACACTGCTGAAGTTTGGGAGACAGCTTGACTGCACTTCAGCACTTTACTGCGACACCTAACACTGTTTTTATGCAGTGAAATGAGTTAGCGGCTCTGGAGCTCTGGAGGTGCAGAGGTGCGTTTGATTTACTGACAGGCTGCATTTCACTGACGACGACACAGGAGGACTTTCAGCGCGCGGCTTAACGCGGGAGACTTCGTGTCCGGACCAGCAGGAGCTGAGGTGAGAGCACGGCGGAAAAAGTGTGCTTTTTTTTTTTTTTTTTTTTACATTTCTTGTGTCATTCATGATACACACACCAGGCAGTGTCACAGCAAGATGAAATCTAAAAGCTGAATCCATTTTATTTTTCCATGAAAATGCCATCCATTTTCTTATTAATAATGATGTGCTGCAGATATTTTAATTGAAATTTGAGGCGTCAATTAATAAATTAATGCAATGTAATGTTCTAGGGTACATATATAATCCAGGGGCACTTTGAACATTATTTTGTAAACTGAAAGGTTTTTTAATGTGTAAATTAATAAGGAAAGGGGGCATTAATATCATATCTACTTAGTTTGCTAATTAATTACTTTGGAAATGTGTTTTTAGTTTAGTTTTCACTTTTTGTGTATGTAACTGACAGATTAATGGCTACCATACAAACACCTCAGTATGTTTTCAGGAAACAGATTGTTTCATAGGACATATAAAATCATTCCATTTTATTTATTATTTATTTTTTGAAGGTGAGAATTGTCATTAAGTGTTTCTGAGGGTCAGCTCTTACTTTTACGGACGAGATTTGAAATATTAGCACAAAAATCCCCCTGCTGTCCCTTTTTCATTTGACTTCATTTCTCACTGTTTCTCATGGAAAATATTCCAGTGGATTTTGACCCCATGGTGAACACATCAGAGACGGATCTTTTTAATTCACAGTCAGACTGTGATGATGGGGCAGTTGCAGATAAAGGACAGGGGGGTGTCCTTGACGCTGAGTTGTTGTCCATGGAGCATGGCGTGGAGAATAGATTGGGTTCAGCAGAGGACATTACAATACACACAGAGGACAACTCGTATGACGTCACATGGACAGTTTACATAGCCCTGGCTGTCCCCAGAGGTGAGTTTTTCATGTAGAATATAGAAAAATGGAACATTAGCTCCTCTGGGACATTGGAAAGTTAGTGTGGGGATATTAGTGTGCTACAGATCAAACAAAAATAGAACATTAATTTCAACCCTGATCTCATTCATACACATTTGTCCATTCTTAGGGGAAGAAGTTGATGTCCCTGAAGCTCCTGAAAAGGCTAAGAGAACAAAGAAAGATTCATCAACTGTTTTGCTGAACACCCGTAAAGCTCAGAGCTGCTATCACATTGAATACAAGTTGCCAGGTGATGCAGAGACAGTCAAAGTGGACCTACTAATGTTTGGGCCAGTGGCAAAAATGTACCAAGAGGACGAGCTTAAGGTAACCATGACCTGGTGCATGTGTGAGTGTCTATGCGTGCGTCTCCTTAATGAACAATTCATGAACATCCTGAATGAACAACAATAAAGCAGCTACACAGTCTAGAATTACAGCAAATGACCCATCACCACACAGGGGTGGTTACTGTCATCACAGAATGATGATCTTCAAAACATCCTCCTGTTGAATAAAATATGGAGTAGTAAGTGCCTCTAAAGCAAACATAAATGTGCAAATTTTTTAACAGATTCTGAGAGCATGGCATGAAGGAGATCAGACATGGGTTGGCTGGACCCAGAATTTCAACGTCAGAGTCAACAGGGACATGTTGATCAGTCTGCTTTCTCATAAGATCAAGCTCCAGATATGGAACAGTAAAGACAAACTGTCCAGCCAGGCCCGTTATGAAAGACTGAAAGGCTTCAGACTGCCACAGGATCAGTCTGAAGATGCAGCAGACATTTGTGGTGAGCATCAATTTCAACTTGCCCCAAAATGACCCACACATTATGCATATTATGTATACTGTGGTTTTGTAGAAAATTACATGAAAACGATATGTTAACTCCAAGGTGGTATCAAGAATATGGTACACAAACTGAGAACCTTATGTGAGAGGAAGTCAAGCACATCCAAAAAGCACAAAAGTGATATACTGCTTAATTCCAGTTCAGAGGTGGGCTCCGAAAGACGTAAGTCTACTATTTTTTCCTTATTAATCATGGAATCATAATGTGCTATACAGCTGTCTAATTATTTGTTGTTGCCTAACATCACACTCATATACTTTCAGATATGTTTTTTTCAACCATTTTTATAGACAATAACTTGGCTCCTCTCACAAAAACAGAATTTGAAAGAGACACAACTGATGCTTTCAACCTTGAGGATATCACAAAGAATGGCACTGCCTCAGCTGAACTCAGTTCCATTTGTTTGTTGGCAGGTGAGTCAACATTTTTTGCCACTTCAAGAGCCTCTTAAACACTCTGTCCCTACTTTATTTGGCTTGGGTCCCTTTAAAACAAAGCAGTGTGTACTTGTGACCCCTTATTGTCAGTTGCATGTTCCTCTTGGTTACGACCAGTTCAAGCACAGGGTCACTGCTGCCTGAAGAGGTAAAATTGGTAATTCCATTGAAAAAAAAAGGTCAAAGATGAGTGGATAGTCAGAAAAAAAACCATCACTATATGTGTAGCAGAAACTGAATCACCTTGCAACCCCTCAGATTTATCCTAGTAGCCCTTGTGGGGGTCACTGCTCTAAAAGAATAAAATACTCTACACACTATTAACATGCCTTTGTGGGTTCATGAGAAAATGTAATAATAGTAATAATAATTATAATAAAAAAACTTGAGAAATAATGTTGCTTCACAACAAAAATCACATGCTTCGCATAAAATACATAGAATGAACATAAAAGGGGATAGAAAATTAATTTAAGATGGTGAATGAAACCCACTTGATAAAACACTAAAATTAAATTAAATCTAGATTACAGTGAATGCAGAAAATCAAGTAAAATATAACAATTTAAAAGAAGTGCAACAGTGCAAGTAATTAGTGAGTTACAGTAATCCAGTCTACTTGAAATGAAAGTGTGAAACAGTTTTTCAGTATCTTTTTAATTTAGAAATGGTTATACTCTAAGGTGCTGAAGACAGGTACTAACAGAGCATAATATGCTCTGTTATAGCTGCGGCACCATTTGGTTCAGCACAGATGTACAGTTGTGTGTCTGCATAACTATGGAAACACACATTGTGTTCTCTAATGGCATCACCCAGTGGCAGCATGTATAACAGTAATAAAAAAAACCCTTAAAGCCCCGTCAATACCAAACTTTGATTGTAAGATTTAACAATTCAGACACTAAACCATTAAAGAAAACACTTTGTGCTCTGTTATTTTTCTGTCTGCTAGGTGAGACCTCATTGACTGAACGCTTCCCAGTCTGTTCATCTGGAGTATTTGAGGTCATGTGCAACGTCTCTCTGGACAGGCCTTTAGTATCTGACCAACTGAAGGCGGAACTCAATCCACTGGTCATCACAATTTTGTCAGCCAGCGCAATGCCTTCATTCCCGATCCCTTTCCACATCCTGCAGGTGTGATTCACATCCAACTTAATGTTCATCAGCAAAATCACAATGACAGTATGGCTTACTATACATGTCTGTTGAAAGCATGCCTGTCTTGTTCACTATTTAGTTGTTATAGTTGCAAGCTTTGACATTTGGTAGTGAACTGTGATTTTGTTTTCCCAGGAGAAATGTGTGCCTGTATATTGCCAATACAAGTTCCATAACTTGAACATGCACAGAACAAACTATCACAAGCATGGCACCAACATCTACTTCAGAGATGTTAATGTGATCCTGACTGGCTTGATGTGTCCTGAAGAGCTCAAAGAGTTCCTGTCTGGTCCACCCCTGGTGATAGAAGTTCATGATCGTGACAGAAAGTTGGAAGAAACGTCAAAAACTCCAGCAATGTTTGGCACAGGCTCAGCTCATGACATCCTGTGTGGTGCAGCACTATTGAAAGAGAAGACAACAGTCATTAACTCCCATGGTGTTGCAAGCTTGAACCTCTCTGAGCTGCTACTTGGGAAGAAAAGCCTTCAGATGCACATACCAATCAAATGCTGCCCTCCACCTCCACTGCTGGACAGGGAGCAGAGTGCATGGAGCAATAAGATGACAGACACAGCAGCTGGCAGAGAACCAATGCCACAAGGCCATTATTTTGATGCCAATTCTCAACTCAAAGTCAAGGTTGAGATAGCTTGTCCATTTAATGTTAAGAATGGTAGTTGTGAATTGGAGTCCTGTGAGGGTCCGTTTGGGCGCATCATCTTCCTCTTTGATTACAACAACTTCTCTGTGATGACCAAGCTGAAGTCAGAGATCCTCAGAATCAATGCATCAGCTTTCCATCTGGGCTCACACTCACTGGAAAATATAGAGAAAGTCCTATCAAATTACATAATGAATTTCAAGCATGATGAGAGCAAGGATCTGGATTTTGTTACAGGATTCCACGTGCTCGATAAGAGGACTCACATCTTTGTTCTGGAAGGGCTGAAACATAAAGCAGTGAGGAGACTTTGGGAGGCTGTTCCTATGAAGTAAGCTCATGAACACTACGTTGCCCTAACAACCCGTGCTAACAGTTTTCAGCTGTGCTGTCGACTTGGATAGAGTGTTTAAATTCCAATGAGAATCTTGCAGGCTGTGTGATGTTTTGCAGGCTAAGTGGGAGTGAGGAAGAGCAGGTGATAGTCCTCTACAACTCAAACCTGGGTTTCTTCAAGCGCATCTATGACTCATTAAATGTGGGCCTGAGCCCGATCTGTTTATATGAGTCACTTGAGACCATCATGAGACAGCCTCTGGTCTACATTAGAGGCACAGTCCCCCAGTCCTGTTTCCATGCTTTGTCAAGGTACCTGTGTAATGAGATTACAGTGACCTTCAAGGACCATACCTGTGATTTGACTGTTTTACTCCATTTAGTGCAAATCTTGAATGCTTTACATCACAGCAAAACATGCTGTTATGTTTACAACAGCATTAGTTATTAGTTTTGGCCACTTGGAAAGGGAACAAGTTTAAAACACAATACTGACATACAGTATTATAATTGTTTACATTTTTCTATACTATATTAGCAAACCATCACCTGTTTACATGATGAGCCAATGTTATTCATGGAGTTAAATCAGTTATAATAAAGCAGCTAGTGAGTGGACCTTGGATCAAGGTCAGTCTGTGTAAAATAAAACAAACTGTAGCTGTAGTTTACAAATCATGTAACTGAAGTTAAGCTAAGCAGATTTAAACTCTTGCATTAATGTATTGGAAGCTGAGTATATACATGAAAAGCCATGAGTTCACCAAGGGAACTGTTTATTGTATTTTGTCCAGGTTAAGCCAGCTTTGTCAAATTAGGCAACTCAAAGATGTGGTGCAGTACAACCTCTTCCCCTCAGCTGACATGATTCTCAGTATGCACAAGGAATATGGCACCGATGCAGAGCAATGGGAGCAAAAAGTCACTGCAGACACGGAGGAGGACGTGCCCGCTCCGTCTGTCCAGATGAAAAGACATGCACCGCTCGACACACACAACAGAGAGTTCATGAAACAGTTGCTGCTCAGACAGTACAAGAACTTCATCCAGGTTTGTGGGCTTCA
This sequence comes from Chaetodon trifasciatus, assembly GCA_037975065.1. NCBI lineage: Eukaryota > Metazoa > Chordata > Actinopteri > Chaetodontiformes > Chaetodontidae > Chaetodon > Chaetodon trifasciatus. Next base: position 1,000,758 of record JBBMOE010000042.1, read on the forward strand.
ACTATTCTGAGTAGAATCTGATGTAATAACACAGCCACTCATATGTTAGGAATATTTTCCAGGACAATATTAAAAAGGTGAAAGAGGAAAGTGAGCGGTTACAGAAGCCAGCGGCTGCTGTATTAAGGATGGAACAGTCTGCATCCAGGCCGGCACACAACTACAGCATCCAGACCTTCAACTCAAAGAAGCTAGCCAAAGAGCTGCTCCTCAAAGAGATGGCCAAGGTTTGATGAATGTATCAATATAATCAACAATACTGTTCGATACATTGTGTATGTGGTGCAACTTAATTCATGACGGTATAGCTGATGGTTCAGAGGGCAAGAGAGAAGATTGACTTCAAGTTGTTTGTGTGCAGTCTCCTTGTTAGACTTGTACCAGGTTTCCTTTAACACCCAAAAGATATACAAATCTAGTAAAGCGGAGATTGTCGTTGAAGTGTTTTTACATGTTGGGTCACATTTACTACAAATTAATTATAATTTACATCACATCTGTACCATATTGCTGTGCTGTTTGAAATAAACACCACTGCATTCATTTTTGTCAGCGGCATTATCAACGTGAGGTATATGTATGAACAGCCACATGATATGATAATGAATAGTTGAGCTGAGCAATGAATGTTGGGTAGTGTGTTTGCTAATATGATAGATATTTGTCCCGGACAGAAATGGAAGGAAAAGATGAATACAACCTCTAATCGAAACCTGTATTCAAAAATTGGCAGTGAAAATGTAAAGTCTACATGATGAAGTGATTGTGTAGTTCTCAGATAAGGCTGGTATATTTTGGGGGGTTTTGTGGGACACAGAAAAGAAGGTATTTTGCTTTCTCTGGTGATAACTGCAGGTGCCAGGGCGGAGGTTCACCTACAGTCAGCAGTACCACAGTGCGACAGTGGAGCCAGGAGACGTGACTTCCACAAAGGACTCCAGCTCCACTGCTGCCTCCTCAGTTTGGTGCACAAGTATGAGCAGTGACAAGCCCAAAGTGCACACTAAACACCCTGACAAGGCTCGTGTGGAGGAGCTGAGGAAGGTGATGTCACTCTTCATCCTCAGCAGTGCCAGGTTTCACAGGAATAGGAATGCTCAGTTTATTGGAATTCCCATGAATCTTAGCACAGGGATAACATTTTTATGGCTGTTTACTTACTCTATGACTGCACAGTGTTTATTTTGACGGCTCACGATATTAACCTTGCTGTCTTCTCCTGAGCTATCCAATGAAAAGCTGTGTATGTAATAGAAGGTTAAGCTGATAATTCTACTGTTCACTGTGCTTCCAGCCATGGAGAGAGAATATCCTACATGCGAACATATTGCAGCCTACACTTCCACGGGACATATGGGCCTCAAGCCAGCGCTGTGAGGACTTTCAGCTCTACAGCAAACCCCCCCCTTTCTTCAGCCCGGCTCCTGTCACCATTCACCTGGCTGGTAGGCTGTGCAGCATCTGTATACTATACAACAATTAACTGCTGAAACTGTTACACCTTTCATGTATAGATTCACTCTATTGTATGGTGGCATGCTTTTTATTTCCTGTGAGCAACTGGCCAAATGTTAACAACCAGGTGTCACACTGAGATATCTCACTTATCCCCTTCTAAGACCGGCTGACAGGCTTACAGGCTGACCATTTTATACTGAAGTTCAGTAGGAAAACAAGGAGAAATCCATCGTAGGGGAGGTAGAAATTTCTCCACCAACAGCTGCCTCAGTGAACCATAATGTCACTGAGCCCAAGGGTCATTTACTGCCTCTATCCTACATTGCTGATAAAGACAAAAACATCAAAAACATCCCACTTTTTTATGTTCAAGACACTGGTATTTGTTTTACCTTAGTTGCATGAGTTACTTACAGATAGTGATTTAGAAGCAGTACATCCAGAGGATGATGTATACCAGCAAGCCAGTAGGTTGTCAGAGAGAAATAAACAGCAGCGAATGGAGCCAGTTAACAAAAACCACAACACAGCACTCAGAAAAGATTTTAAACATTCACAACAGAGCGCAACATCTTTGTTGTATTTTCAGTACTCCTTTCAGACCTCACCGTGCTATGGAACTGTTTTTCTATGGAAGAGGAATTTTTCAGGAGGTCTTCCTGCCAACTACATCCTAATTCAGGGCATTTATTTTACGTGCCAGGATCAAAAGTATAGATTCATACAGAATGTGAGCTGATTTGAAGTACAAAAGTGAATTGTTGATGCATTAGTAAGCTTGTGAAACAGGGGAGAAAGACTGCATATAGGTGATGGGAGATGGAGAGGGAAGTGAGCCTTGACCTTGATTAGAGCGTTAAATATGTCTGGTTACATGGAACTTGTTACATTTTATGAGTTTGGTTACATGAGTTTTGCTCAGTTAAACACATTTTAAATCAAGCTGCTGTTCTGGGGTTTTACTGGGGTCCCATGGGTAAAAAGTTAGAAGTTGATATCGTCATGCCCCCAGTCCCTGCTGTGCATGCGCCTTTTCTTTCTCAGTATGCAGATGTTGAGTGTTGGCAGCATTGTTGCTCCTAATGGTTCAGTTTCATTGACACCTTCTAACAACTTTGCTGTCATTAATGATGAAATTCTACAAAACATGGGAAGGAGTGTGTGATGGCTATGAAAGACTGTGCTGTGACTAGCACCTAGCAATGCCCTAAATTTAACAGTCTGAGAGTATCCAAGAGTGGATTTTTCCTGCAACTGTCTGGACTGTAAGCTTCTTCTCAGAATTTGAAGGCCAATATTGATATGTTTTGATTGAAGCCCCAGATGGTGGCTCTCTTTGCCAGTATCAGTTCTTGCTGCTGAGTGAAACACTCCCACACCACACTGGAGAATAGATTTGGTCAGGAAGGTACCTCAATGATCATCAGCAGTGAGCAAAATTGATCTGTTTATGTCCGTCCTGTTGTGCTTGTCCAGCCATTCAGTGATATAAAATCTATGTCTCACCTGTTTAGTTTATCAGTTGTATGAACAGTGAAGCATAAAATCTATCCACGGAGTTAAGAGGGTGTGATGTTGATCCTCAGGAGACACTCTGCAGCAGGAGCAGCTTGAGGCAGCCAGAGCTCAGTACAGTCGCTGGCTGAAGAAGCTGCTTCCTGGCAGCACATCCAGCCCACCAGGCAACAGCCCCCTCCCAGAGTTCAAGTGTCACATGGGAGGAAACTCAGCGAGACTTCAGGATATACTGAAAGATGAGCCTAAGAAGTATTCACTGAGGAAACCAGGCATGATGCTGAAGGTACAGTGTTTGGACAGAGCTCAGAGTCCCAGGATTATTTGAACAACAGCACATTTTCTGATCAGCAGTGTCCAAGAGAAATTCAGCTCTACTCTGCTAGTGTTACAGCATGCCTCAGAAGTCCGTTTCTTGCTCCTTGAGATCTTCCATTTGTTTGAGCACCATCTGAGCACCTGATGAATGCATGTCAAATGTTCACTCTCTTTTAGCTCTGTTCTTGGTTGCCAACTCCCGAGGGACATATCTGGCTCTTTAGCTCCTGAATGTTCACCCACTAGTCACTTACTGTGTGTGTCTGCTGCTTGCTGTTGAGCAGGTAGTGTATAGAGGGTTTTTAGAGCCTTTCATCTGAAAACATGCTGCCAGCGATGATCACAAGTGACATGAGAGTGGTGAGAGTAAACCAAAATAATAAAGTTGCCAGACAGCTAACCAATGAGCTGAAACTCACTATAAAGCTCTGTAAAACTGAGGGCTGCAGATTCTTTGTAGGTCCATCACTACGAACGAACCCTTTCACATTGCCATTTGATAGTGTTCTCATAAAATATCAATTACAGCTGCTTTAATGTCTGTGTTTCACAATGCTTGCTTCAGTTCAGTTTGGTAACATGCTTTGTTCAGTTTGTCATGGTCGCAGTTGACTGTAACACACCTCAGTTTGTGAACCAAAAGTGTATTTTTGTGTTGCAGCCTTTGCCTCAACTGTCTGTGATGAACTTGGGTGATGACAAAGCAGAGGAAAAGAAGAGCGTGGCTCTGGCTCCGGGCCCCTGTATGGACTGCAGCCTGAGCAGCAAAAACAACGCCATCGCCAGACACAGCTCTCTCTACAACAAGTACCACTACACGTCAGTTGAAGTTAGAATTCTTTTATTAAAAAAAGAAAGAAGCAACAGATACTAGAGAAAATAATACTAGCTCTTTGTGTTCATATGTTCTGTTGCTTCTTACAGTGGATTCATTAAGCAGCATTCATTCCTGCACAAGCGGAGCGCCCTGCCTCTGACAGACAAGGAGGAGAGCATCTTCACTTTTCAGAAGTCCGCACCTAACGCGAAGACAAATACACCAGCTGTCCAGCCTCAGGCATGTAGAAGCCACACTAATTGTACCTTATACCAAATGGGCTCATAAGCATTAAAGTAGTATCTGTCGCAATAAACTCAAAGAGCACTTCATATAAAGTCATCAGAGGAGAACAATCGTTATCCAAAGATCTCAGGTGTTATCTTTGATGGTTAATAAAACGCAGAACTGAAATCACAAATCTCTTAATTTATTAATCAAGTGTACAAATAATGTCAAGCAAAGTCAGTACCAATGAAAGAGTAAAGACAAATCATTGGGACTGCGACCTGAACCCCTATTGTCCAATCAGAATAGAGGAGACCACAGCTCAGAATGTTCTTTCAAGAGGGTGAGAGCAGACGTAGGCTCTGTTCTCCAAGACCTCCTTAGCGATCTTCTTGATGTTGGCATCGTTGTTCTCAGGAGAGTCTGGAATGGATTGAGATGGGAATTACAAAACAAGCCGCTTTCATTTGTTAAATACAAAACACAACGTTCTCATCTGTCTGGATCATGTCACCGGATCACTCTGGATTACATATAGGCCATTAAAAAAACGCGTGCAGTGTGAAAATGAAAAGCAGTGGGGGGTTTGAGTGTTGGTATGTGGGGTTTGGTGGGGAAATTCCGCAACACATGCAAGTCTTTTGTACTCGGGATGCAGTGAAAAAAAGGCAAGGGGCTGTTCTCAATTACCATTTTGTGTTGTACTTACGTTTTTGCAACTGAGTCATTAAGTAGTTGTTCTTAAAGAAGGCGTCGCTGCAGAATGTGTTTGTGAGCAGCACCTAGAGAAATGAACGACACTCATTCATCAAAACCTGCAGACATGCATCCAGCTGGACAACACAGAAATAAGAAGGAAATACAACGCAGGAGGCAGTGAAAGCACACAATGTCAGAATGGGATCAAATGATCCAGAAACAGCAAGTGATTTATTTCACTAAAATATGTTGGATGAGCCCTTTTTGACACATCATGGAGGTAAGTCAAGATGAACAGGTACAGAACCAAACATGAACACAAACAAGCCTTAAAGTGGATGAAAGCTTCATGATCAAATATTTGTTTTTAACATAATTCACAGTTTGGTTTGAACCTCTTGTTCCTTTGCGATTCTCAGGCAAAACACAAGTGATTATCTTTGGAATGGAATTCAGCTTGACATGAGCTCTTTAATCTGTGTTTTACATGAGATACAAAGGTGGACCACTGCATGTTTGCTGACATTTAAGCCTGCAGCTCCAGTGGAGAGGAATACTGGAGGAGGAGCACGGGGCTGCCCATGTGAGACGCAGCACTGTTACAAAAGAGGATAATACAAAGCATTCCCTGCCTCCTTGAACGTCTCTCTGCTGAGGATTTGTTTGCTCTGCTTCACTCTGCATCACTGTTTCTGATTACACACAGGCCATCCTGCAGTGAGTGTTTACACTCTGCCATCCTGCGTTCCTAGTTTTGTCCACTAAGGTGGAGCAGCCTCTACACCTCCATAAAACAGTGCAGTGAAAATAAAAGCTATACTAAATCTAAGTAACGACTGATTTAATAATAGATGACAGATACTGATAACAGCCTAATTAAACCTGTTTACAACAAAAAGAGAAAAAGCTGAATAGAAAATGAAGAGGTGACAGCATGTTGTGACATGCCACTGCTGCTTTGATTGCCTTCAGTAGACTGACATGCTGCAGTAAGTGAAAACAGCCTATCTACTTAGATAACAATGTGTGTTTTATTAAGGCTGATATGTTCACTGAGTCAGGAACTGCTTTCTGGTTAATTACATTGTAAATGCAACGACTTAAATGCCGAGCATCACCACAAAAAAGTGTGACTGCTGTGCATATGTTCAAAAACACGACATGTCAAAGATCAATGAGGACACGCCAATCAAGCAGGTGGTTGGAGGTTCAGATGGCAGGTGGGCCAAACGACTACAGCAAGCTTAACAGCAGCCCGAACTGATCCATCAAACCTGACTTTAAAGAGAGACTTTGTAACTTTGAAATGCAGAAACTCCACCATCATTCTAATCCAATAAGTAATGAGAACAATAAAGCACACTAAGTGGTTTGGCTGCTTTGGCTGATATATTAGCTTAACTACAAGGGTTGCAGAGTTGGGCTGCTGCATAGACCAGGACTGCATGAAGCTCTGCTAAGACATCAACCTACGATAATTAATGCAAGGTTCCACGCAGACTGCGCTTTCTTCTCACCTCGTGGTCGTGATTCCTGAGGCCGATGCTGATGGAGCGGCTGGCTCTGGACAGGACGGCCGTCATGGCGTAGACATTGATCAGCACATCTGCTACTCTCTTCAGCACGAGCTGTTCATCCACTATGGTCTGACAACATCAATGGATAAAAACAAGAACACGTCAATCATCCATCTTTTCCAGCCTCAGACAGTTGCTTCTACCTCAGTGTGTCTCTGCGATGCAGAGGGAAAGAACTAATCATCCTGTCATTGATCAGGTGATCAAATGGTTTTCCATTAAGATGATTTTTAACAGGAGAGACCGAGTGAAATGTGTTCTTGGCAGCTCTGCCTTTGCTGCATATTGGTGTATTTTCTGGATGAACACTCACTCATTGCTGCTTAGGAAACAGCTTGGATTTTGCTCCCATGTTGTGATTAATTATTTCCTGTGTTTGGAGACTTCTGACAGAGACCATGCAGACACCCCCGGGTTAATGTATGATACCTATGCTGTCTGACTTAAAGGGAATGGGATGCTTTTCTTGGCAGGTACAAATCTTTCTGAGGCTCAACATCAAACTGACTTCTCACCAGGTTGTCAAAATATACAAGTGTGAAGCAGAGTAGGTCTGGATCCCATAGCTCACACAGAGGACATGAGCTACAGCTCTGACCACTTCAAGCTACAAACAGTTTGTATGGTAACTGAAGGGAAGTTCCAGCTTATGTTAACATGATATAATACATTTCTATCAGGAATAACACTGTGCATTGCACTAGGTTCATTCCTGTGAGTTCAGAATACAAACTTCACTGTAATCATCCATCACAGTTCACAGTCTGCCTTCAATGAGGGAATTATTCCCTACATTTCCAGCTGTCTGATCACCTGACTTGTGTTTGTGGCCCCGTTGGACTTCACTGCAGCTCTGCTGCTGTGTCCCCTGATCTCAACAATCACTTTGACGATGCGACACGATCATAACCAGCTGAGATGAAGGCCAAGAGCGTGAAAATAAGATGTAAATTGCAAGGATGGCAGAATTATCCTTCATTGCTGAGACCACTTTCAAACAATAACCATTAAACAATAACAATATGTTTAAGCTTTCTTTTATTGTGTCTCACCATAGTGGTGAGTGTGTCAAGAGACCATCACTGCATGTCTTACCATCCGTCTTCAAACATCTCCTGTCTGTGTCGTCACTGCCAAATGATCACATAAAAAGGCAAAAATGCTCCAAACTAATCTTAAATAATAATAATAATAATAGCACTTAGCAGAGATGTGCACTGCTGTGATGAGCCACAGGTCACTGATCATTGCTCATTTGCTCTTATTTTGTTCCTTAAAAGCATGATTTGAACATAAACTAGGACCTAATTAATACTGAGATGTTACAACCTGATCAGTTAATAAGTCATTGCATTCATTTAGCTGATGAATGCGAAGAAAAAAGCAAAAGTAACTTAAATTCCACTCCCACAGTTCAGCTTTCACTGTGTTTCTCAAGGACACTTAACAGCTGTGCTCCAATTCCCTCCACACATGTTTGTCGCAGGTCTGATCTTTGATGCACTGCTCGTTAAACTTAAAGGCCTGATTTACTTTGATTTAAGCAGATTGAACTGAAACGCTCAAGGTCTCGCTCCTCGGCAGCCGGAGACGGCCGTGTGATGAGAGTCCTCTGAGGACACTTCTCATGCACTACATCAAAATGGAGGCAAATGATACAGGAAGCGGGGATTTGGAAAGCTGACTCGTTTCCAAGAGGTTTATGGCTTCTTGGGAAAGCTATGATTACAAAAGCACAGTCACGAAAGAAAAAGAGAACACAGCCGCTGCCTAACAGACCAAGAGCACCTCAGAAACACTGACTGGAAGATACCAAGAGACCTCTGCTGTCACTGCGACGCGGCTCGTACGTTCAGCTGTTTAAGACAAATCTGAATTTTCTTCAAACGGAAATATTTGAAGAAAATAATCCCCCAGCTGTTTTTTCCAGAGCGTAAAATTAAACAAATCTTACCTTTCCATATCTGTACAGCAGGTTCTCCACAGTCATTCCCAGATGATAGACATTCGTTTCCAGCTTCTTAGCACTTTCCTGTGAACACAGAACTCCTGAGCCTCGAGCAAACAACAAATCCATCGAAGGCATGCAGAAAACGGAGCTTTTCAAACTCTTACTGCCAAGCTGGGATGCACCACTCCGTTTTGTCCCGTCAGGCCGAGGTCCACTGAACCTCCCAATGAGCTTCTCAGTTTCTTGCCGACCATTCCCAAAGCCAGACCTATGTTTCCTTTCTTCATCTCCCTGCAGGACAGACAACAGTCACAAGAAAACCAATAACGTAGATATCATGGCCACCCAGATTCACAGGTCGTTCTTTCTTAAGGCGGCTAGAAGCTCAACTCTGATTCAATGCTACTATTACTATGTACCTGCTGCACAGAGTCATACTAATATTGTATGAATCCATTTCCTCGCTTCATACACCCTTCATGTTCTTACTTTATTTTCGCTGTGAGGATTTTGCCAGCATACTGCATCCCAGTGAGAGCAACGTACATCCTCAGGATTTCATTGGTCCCCTGTTAAAAGACAACAGACTCTAAAAATGGCACACTATGAATTTCACGTTTAGCATATTATGAGATGCAGCTCATAAAGAACACATCATAAAAGGTGGAGAGTGTGTGGGTGGGCAGGCTCTGTGGGATAACAAGGCACCGCACCACAGTTTTATATTTGTAAGTGCCACATTGTTCTACCAATAAAAGCAGAGGAGCCTTAAAACATGGTACATCACACTTTAAAAAATGGGAATTTTTGATGAATTCTTCCAATAAATTCTTCTATTGTGACACATATGGAGGACCTCTTTCATTGGCTAAAGGTCTGGTTCATTCATCCCACTACATAGAGAACCCTTAATCAAGTGGGATCTACATGATTCCCAGGTCAAATGTGCCACCTGGTGGCCGCTTACAGAATACATGATGCATGACGGTTTTTCTCAGGATTTTAGAAATTCTGGACCCCAAGCAGAGTCCCACCCATCAATTTCTGAATGTTACAAATTTGATTTATTTATCTAACTCTAAATGTGTTTTCTCCAAAATAATGGTCTTTCTGTTTCAGAGCCTTCTCAAACCCCTTGCATTAGAATTTATTCGATTTGTTTGGTTTAATGTTAATACATTCTTCAATCTTAAAACAACAACAACAATGTAATCAAACAATGTAAACTTCATGACTTGTTGGCCCAGAAATAAGACATTACCATTGGTGTCAGGCCTGACTTTAATGACTGAGTAACTAGCAGAGTACCTCAAAGATGGGCAGGATGCGACAGTCTCTGACGTAGCGCTCGTACGGATAGTTCTTAGTATAACCCAGACCTCCGAGCACCTGCAGAGCTTCACTGACACAAATCCAGCCTCCCTCTGAGCTGAACACCTGAACACGACATAGAGAACACACTGTCAGAAATGTTGCTTTGGTACTGATCCTGTATGAACAGCATTTAATGACAGAGCTAACCTTGACCATGGCAGCCTCCAGGCTGCAGTCTGGAAGGCCCGGGCGGTCCATCATCCCTGCTGTCAGGTACGCCATGCTCTCCATCACATAGGCATTAAGAGCCATCATTGCAAACTTCTCCTACAATAACAGAGCAAACACACACCTTATTCCCCTCTGAGCAGACAGAGACGTGATGATTATTCAGACGCCAGAGAGGGTAAAGACGACCGTACCTGAATCATACCGAATTCACTCAGGCTTTTGTTGAACTGCTTTCTGGTGGCGGCGTACTCTGAGGTCAATTCTATAGAAAGCCAGACAGAGATGATGTCAAACTGAAGAAATCTCACAAAACCCACACATGTAAGCTCGTAATCACTCGGGCCTTTTACCGATCAGCTTTTTAATCATTCCAGCTGAAGAACTGCCCATGCTGAACCTCCCTGAGTTCAGGATGTTCATGGCAATCTGTCAGACACAAAGCAGAGGTTTGCTGTACTAATCAACATCACCTTCCACATACAGTCATAGCAGAATAAAGCTCACCTTGAATCCACCACCTATTTCTCCTATGACATTCTCCAGTGGCACAGGGACGTTGTCAAAGGACACTTCACAAGCTGAAAAGTCAAAAAGTTTAATTACAAACGACATGAAGGGGCAGTCCACTCCTGAGTGTTCATCCGTTGATCCAAATGAGAGGCTTACTGTTGGAGCCCCGGATGCCCAGTTTGTCCTCAGGCTTGCCGCTGATGATGCCCCCGAAATCCCTCTCCACAATAAATGCAGAAATCTTATCTTTCTTCACACCATCTACAACCACCTCGGTCCTGGCAAACACTGTCATTACATCTGCTGTGCCTCCGTTTGAAATCCAAATCTGATAACACAAACAAACAAAAGGTGTGACGCCAAGAGAATTTTATGATGCCAGAAAGCTTTACTGAGCATCTGCAACCTTGATACCGACTCACCTTTGAGCCGTTGATCAGGTAATGTTTTCCGTCTTCTGACAGGGTTGCTCGGGTCTGAATGGAGGCTGCATCACTTCCACTGAAACGATGGAACGAGTGTAAGTGAAGCCTATCCAACCACATACTGACACACTGATCTCTCCAAAGTGATCAAAATTTATTACAAATACAAACTACATATTTGTGTCAGCAGTGTTTATAGAGGCACCTTTGGCAGCAGTTCCAGCTGTGACTCTGTGTGATGTCCACACCTACTGATTTAAATGCTGGTTACCCTCAGCTTAGTTTTCTTTTCTAGTTCATTTTATCTTCATTTTGTGTGTTGCTGCTGCTGCTCGAGGGACATCTTGTCAGTCTTGAGCAAAAGATATGATCCCTAAAGCAGAGCTGTTAAATACAGGAAGTACCAGACTGTACCATGGGCAGACAGCCTGTCAGTGATGTTGAAAAGCAAAGAGTATCTAGGTGTACCGAAGCAAGTGAGAAAGCTGTGGCTGTGTTCACACATTGTTAGATAAAAAGGAGCCTTTGGCAGAAAAGCCAATGCAGGTGTTGTTCAGAGTGTGCAGCTCTTGTGTTGTGTAGCTGCTGTCTGGCTCAGTGTGACGTCTGCTCTGCTCTGTGAGAGAATGCTGACGTTACTGCTGCATGCAAATAACGTCTCCATCGACGTAAATGGATAACAGAACGGTGTTGTGGGAAAAAAAAGCTACACCTTCGGGATACACACAAGGCGTTCGATGCGCTACAGTGAATGCAAATGAGATTTCGGTGCCTTTACCTTCCAGGCTCTGTCAGACAAAAAGCTGCGATGTGTTCTCCTGAGGCCAGTTTGGGCAGATACTTCTGCTTCTGGGCCTCGTTCCCTGCAATCAGAATCCCCTGAAACACCCAACAGCTGTTAGCTAATCACGCAGAAGAACCCCCTCAGAGGCTCATTCACTGCTATGATTCAATCGTGTTATCATAGACACATTAACACCTTCCCTCCAGCTTCTCCACGTAACACACACAGATGATCAGCCTCAGGATGAGAAGAGCTTTTTCTACCAACGCACACACAGTTCAATGTGCAGCTCTGTTCCACCGTTTCATTTTTACCTTCAGTCCAATGGCTTGATGTGCAGCCAGTGTTACAGCAATAGAGCCGTCTAACGAGATGATCTCTGCCAGTCGTGCATACATGGTGTTGGACAGTCCGAGACCGCCTGGAGATGAAAAAGACACCACCTTCAACTTGTGCTAGTAAGACATGATCTAGCGCAGTGAAGGCAATTGTTGTCATTGATTACATTAAACGACTAAACTGTGTGTTGTGAAAAGCTCAATACTGGGTTGCAGCAGCTACTCAGAAATTTGTGTCCAAGTTCTTAGTAACAGCTAGTTAGTGTAAAACTAGATTTACTAATTCATGTTGCTTTAATAAAACTTCAGAAACGTCTAAGCAAGTGATGTGTAAGTCAGCTGCTCGGACACATTTGCAGAGCCATCAAACTATCTAAACTGAAAGTCACTGTAGCATCACAAGCTATAGCAGAAATCCAGCAAATGAAATGGACTGTAATTGCACGCATGTTTTAGTCATATATGTGTACATACATTCAGAGTTAGTAGTGCTCATGAATGAATGGGAAACAGCTAACCTAACTAGCTTATGTTATTAGCATGTTTTGTAATTTCAGGTCTATTGTGTTGTTTTTGTAAAATGTATTTAAATCTTCCTGCTTTACATTGTTAGCATTTTGATCCAGCACCACCTTCCGTATAACAGGGGTGAAGAACCTCTGGCAATTCATAAATACAATTTTTTTTTTTCAATGATGAAGAAAATAAGCTAACATAATAGACAAAACGCACATGTAGCAGCTGAAATCACAACAGTGGATCAAAGCGCCTCTCAGCAAGCAGATGTGGAGTGTTAGGAGCCCAACAAGCAGCTTGATCGCTTGGTGAACACTGACTTTATAACGAGGCTGCGTTTGAACTGACAAACCACTTGTGTCACTCAAACGGTCATCTTACCATATTCCTCAGGAACCATGATTCCAAACAGGCCGAGCTCCTTCAACCCGTTCAGAGTCTCTGGAGGGATTTTGGCTTCTCGGTCAATCTTCGCTGAGTCGACTGAAAGCACAGTCAAAAACAACACGGTGGATTCGTCGTATTGTTCAGAGGCTACAGATTTCTGGATCATCACACACACGTTGTTGTTATTATATTCATAGCACTTGTGGTTTTCTTGAACTCCTGCAGTCGTCAGATCTGCTCCCTCACCTTCCTCATTGAAGAATTTTTCCACTGGTGCAACGAGCTGGTTGATCTCGTCCACTTCTTCATTTCCAATTTCTGGATAAGGGAAGACCTCAGCCTGGAGGACAAACATTCAGCTGTTCAATAAAGACCCAGCTGCTTACAGCCAAAAGAAGAAAAACAGGTTTAAGTGCTCTACTTCTGACTTCAGAAGCTTCACCTGCATGCAGAGTCCAGTGTAATCAGTTAAAAGAAAATCAAATGAGAGACAAAAAATAAAAAAATTCATTGAGCAGACAGACCTCACATTCACCAACGCCTCAGCCAAATCACATCTTTAACACTCCAGTCTCCTCGATTTATTGCATGTGCTTACTAAGGAGGCCCCAACGGAGCGTTTTTGGTCCTCATCCCACTCCTTCGATCCTGGACATCTGCGACGCAGAGTCCAACCAGATCCTTATATTTACCAATTTATGAGTAAATATGTGTCCCACACATTGAAATAGCTGCAGCTTTCTAAAGTTGGCCCACATTATTTTTTCAGGAGCTTCTTGATCCAAATACTGATGGTCGTTGTTTAAAGCTGTTAAGATGATCGGCTTAAATCATAATAAGGAAAGTTAAACTGGAAGAATGAGTTGAGTGCCAGCTGATCTGATCTGTGGCCAGCAGAATTAGTCATTTTAACCTGTCAGAGTGACTGTTAGTGCCAGTTAAAATGAGCAGCTGCTGCCTGAGAGAGGAGACATAACAGATTTATTACGACTGTGATTTCTGCATTCAGTGGAGTGTCCTGATTATACTTACAGTTAGTTAAGTACATTTTTCAACACAGGGTGGTTACTTTTACTAAAGGATCGCAATACTTAATTGAACGCTACCAGTCTGATGTTACATTGATATTTCGGGTCAGCCAAAACATTTCATATGTAGGCTTTTTCATTAACACATTTTTTTTACTCATTATTTGTACTTCACAATACCGTCTGCATGTACTGCAGCTCCTCTGATCGGTAATATGACCCATTTGAGGTTCCAGCTAACATGTAGGCTGCTTGTACTCGGCTGAAATTAGGTTCTGGGGTAAGATGGGGTCAGAGGACGACTGGTGGGGTTAACAGATACGGTTGGGTTCAGGTAACTCCGGGGGAAACACGTAACGACAGGAGAGCAGCCTCAGCCAAAAGGAAAGACGCTTCCAGAGCTCAGAGGTCGTCCTCGCTTGTCCCTGTCAGCCACGTCAAAAATCCACTCATCTTTTCGGCTACGTTACCTTGTTCACCTGACCGAGGAACAAATCCTTGGCATAGACGAGGTTTCTTGAGTGAGTTCTAATGGACCTCCGATGCTGAAGCTGTAGCACTTCTTTCCCAGCATGCCTCACGTTACAGGCGAGCAGCAGCTTTCCGATTTGAACTGACTTCGACAAGACAACAAATCTGTTCACACTCATCATGATTCTGGTACAGACCTCCACGTCTTCTATCGCTGGTCCATGAAGTGTTATTATATACAACCACACAGGACACCTTTCACCCGATTCTGTCTCACGCTGATGACGTACGCAGAAGGTTAGATAATACCTTCAAAGACCCTCGGAAACAATAAACTCAGCCTGGTAATGACACTTAAACCAATGTGAACAGGCTGGCTCTAACCATAAGCATTTTATTCATATCAGTTTGAAGACATAGCCAACGATGTTAAATACAAAGAAAAGAAACAAACAATCAAAGAAAGAAAAATTGGAAGTATTTTGGATGATTAATTAACTGAACAGATAACGGAATTTAACTGAATAACCATTTCCTTCCTACTTACCTTATTTATTTATTTATTTATGTTAAGACAGACCATTTCAAAAAAAGATTTCACATGATATTGATTTAAAAATATATCTTTATTAACAAGATTTCCACATTTTCTTTTACGTACAGACTATGGCAATAAATCTAAATCTTTCACAAAGTTTGTATTTGAACAGTTAATCTTCTATTTACACGACAGTTAAATTGTTGTATAATGTGTACATTTTATTTCTCAACCCACACATGGTTAGGAAAACAATATTATGATGGTAAATGCTGAAGTACTCAAATTTAAATAAACTCTCAGACAAATAATATACAAGAGATGAGCTCTTTCCTCAGTAGTTGCCATGTCTTAATGTCGGGGATCACACAAAATCGGGGGTTTCCGCAGAAGTCAACGCAGGTCACATACGCCCTCCTGAATGCGTATGATTTCCGACAGCACCTGAATATAACATAACAATGGCACGACAAGACCACCTGGTGGCGCAATGCACAAAGGAACTACCAAAAAAAGGCGGCAAAACAAACACAACTCTATCAAAATTAGAGAGAACTTATTCAAAACTGATTTATTTTTAAATGTAGACTAATTTCACTCTCCAACAAAGACCTCAAAAGCTGTAAAGAATAAAAACAGCAGGTTGGCTACAAACATAAATAATAATAATGATGCATTTCAGTGATTATATAAAACAACTGGTCTGTGTAAGTGTCAGTGAACGCACAGTTTTCTAATGCAAAGCATTCTTTGCTTGCAGAGGAAATGCAGCCCTGTGCTCGGCCCCTCCCAGCTGCATGATGACGTCGTCCTGCTGACACTGATGATGTAGCCCTCAAAGCTGGGATCTATTTTTAGCTCCAACCTCAAGGGCCGGACAGACAAACAGGGCAAACTGTCACTCAGACCACCTGCCACAGTCAGGCAGCCAGCCAGCCATGTTGGCTGTGTAAGACAGAGAAAAGAATTAGTTTACCGCTGTATGGACTTTCACTGGAGGTGACGACTTCCAGATAATTCTCTTTAGGTTTTCACAAATGCTTCAGTGCCCCTGGTGAAAGTTTCTGTGTTGGTGATCGCTAAAGGTGGAGTGAAACACAAACATGTTTATGTCACTTTTGGGCAGGACCGTAAAGCTACAGCTGAGGACATGGATGTCATGTCCTCAGTGTTGTTTCTGGGAATGTGAGGTTTTTATGCATAAAGGTCAATTTACTCATCGTGGCCATGGGGAGTAGGCCTGCTGCTCTCACAGTAAAACATGATGTCTTTTGTGGCTCTGGAAGGAGGCTTGTGAAATATGAGAAAAGAAGTCCACATGATGTCATCAGGGTTACCTCAGCCTGAACTGGGAGACTGCACAGAAAGCCTGTGTTTTTTAATACTGTGGGTGCAGAGTTTCAAAGATGTGCAAATTTACCAAGTGTGGGAGGATCTAACAAAAGATGATTCTGACTGCATTATGGAAAGGTCATGACCTCAGGACCCCTTTAAAGATCCCCAGAGGAATTTCTGTTCGACATTTTTTCACAGTTAGAAATCATGGATTTTGAGAGCTGACCATGACTGTTCTTGTTTGATGCAATATCTTTTATATGTTTGGCAATAAATGAAATGAACGAATAAAAGGATTTCATTGTGTCTCCACTAGAATTATTCCTGGTAGTGTAAAATATTTGAAACAAACAAGATAAAAATTATAGAAAGTATCACTGATCAGTTGAGTGAATGAATAAATATGTAAAAAAATAATAATAATAATACAGGAAGGTTGACATAAATTGATTTGGTGGCTATTTAAAACTTTTTTAGGGGGTGGGTTTGGGTTGTCCTACAGGAACCTAAGCTCATGAGCTCAGTATTTCTAAAAATTCTGGCTAATGCCTCGCTGTTGGGAGTCATCTTACATTGATTCATTGGAGGATTATCCCAACCCTAAATACATGTACAATACAATACAATACAACCTTAACCACGAAGAAGACAGACCCACTTTAGATGCATTGGTTTTAATCTCAGCTTGTCATTTAGGAGACAGTGAGCCCCAGATTGCAAGTGGTGGGCATGCAAAGCAGTGTGAGGCATTTCATGGTTAGGTAGAAAAACATTAGTGCAGTCCTGGAGGACCTCATCTAACTCCTCACACTTTAGATTCTAGGAACACTTAATTTTCATAGGTACAAAAGAATATTAAAGTTTGGCCTTCAAAGGCTTACGTAAGTGCAGTTTTAGGACTGTAAAAGCACCTTTGTAAGGGAGTTCCCTGGAGTCGAGGGATGACTTTAAGGAAGGAAAACATTGTGTGGTCCTCGGACTCTAGGACCACTTTAGAATGCTTTGATGGTTCTAAATCTCAAGGACCACATTTTGGTAGAAAATCCTGTATAAGTATGGTCATAAGATTCTAGGGCCACTCCTGTTTGTTGCTAGACAAATCTATTATGTCGTATTAAGTAAGACCCTCAGAGACTTATTTAAATGTGGCCCTAGAAATATACATTTAAGGACTTTCCTTGGAAAAGCCTCCCACGGTCCTATATGATTCAACCCCTATAACTTCAGTCATTGAACTCTTGGGCCATTTTAAGGCAACAAAGCCTATAAATACAGTCATAGCACTCTAGGACCACTTTTAGGTATAAAAGCCTAAACACATACAGCAAATGTGGTCCTGAGATTCTGTCACCATTCCTGCTTTCAAGTAGAAAGCCTGTTTGGATTCAAGGGCCACCGTCAGATAGAAACTGCCAGTGAGTGTGGTTCTAGGACCCTTGCACCACATTTAGATTGAAAAGCTTATAGAAATTGTGGTTCCTAGAGGCACCCAGTAATTCAGCTGAGACCAAGAAATTGCACCCTTTGACAAAGGAGAGTAGATGCAGCTCAGATTTTACAGTATATCGCTTTATTTTGCGTTCTCAACATCGTCACAGTACTAGTTTTACATCAATGGGGTTTTGTCTACTTAGAAACAGAATGCATAATAAAATAAGAGCACTCCTCCCTTCCCTTTGACTTCAAAAGTGGGCTGTGAGTGTAAGAGAACAGGAGCGTCTCAGGTAATAAGTCAGAAGCAGTGTTAACTGTGCAACAGTTGGCTGTTCATCTCTAGATCCTATGATAATTCAGTCCTGTCGGAGGCAGAGAGAAGCAGTTGATGATTATGTAAATATCAGAGGGGAGCAGGAATGCAGCTTCAATGTAACTGCAGACATTGAGTAGAAGTAATAATAATAATAATAATAATCATAATAATAATAATAATAATTTACAGACTATTTACATATGTTTTCTTATTCTTAACTATCCACCCTTAAAATGTTTCCTCCATTTCAAGCCCTCTTCAACAAGTTACATTAGATTTTCCCACATGGATTTGTTATTTACACTCAGCAGTATACTGCCATGTCTTTACAGTGGAAATAGAGGTGAAATACATGTTGGAGGAGAATGACACAACTTTAAATGAAAAGACACACTAGTAGGCCAGAAATCATCTAAATGTAAACAAGCATCAGTCAGACAAATCAAAGCTAAATTGAGTATTTAGTCAAGCCCGCTGCTCAATAGAACACTTAAAAAAATGAAAAAGAAAAGACAAGAAAAAAGAAAACAGTAGGCATCGATGGCATGCAACAAAGCACCTCACACGGACAGGTCTGGACAGGTTTCACAACAGATCAGTTATCTGAAGGGAGTGGAGGGTTGTGACTGAAAACACAGGTTTAATATTCAATATTGAACAAAGCTCGGTTGTTGTCTGCACCATTATTCCATAACATCTAACCAGTAATCTGACTTACTGTTGGTCTGAAGACAGACGTAGTCATTAGTCAACTGTGGGGTTGTGGTGGATCATTTAATTTGGTCCCTTCTTTATTTGGTACTGATTTGAAATGTAATGTCCACGCTATATTGGCACTTTTCTGACTAGAACCTACAATACGCTGCATTAAATGCGGTATATTTGACAGATCAGAGACAAATATTCGATTTTAGAGTAGCCTACAGTACTTAAAGCCTGCAAAATACATTTTGAACCATGAGTGCCATTTTAAATATGGTACCACTATCTAATGAGGCAACACTTTTAGAGGGTTTGCAGGTTGAAACTAATAAGCTATTGGTAAGAAGAATATTTGTGTTGCGAGGCTGTGAAAAATGTCTTTGGCTGATGTTTATCCTCCTCCAGCAAGGTTTCCCCCAGAATTGTTTAGTAGAGGTGGTAAGTGACCCAGATCCTGGCGCTCTTAATGGAGAATGGCCTAAACAATGCCAGTGTCAAATATATGATAAATAATATAAATATATGGCATTTGCTGTGAGAAACAGCACCTGTGCTCCTAATGTTTGATTTTATAAACGTGAATACATTTGTGTTCAGTGGAAACAGCTGCTTGGTCTTTTAGTTCAGGTTGTTTGTTGACTTCGACCACAGTGATGTACACTACATTATCTGAGTACATTATCTTCCTCATCCAACATTTACAAAGCTGACTTCTAGGTTTATTTTACACCGTACAACATTTACATCGATGTTTGCTAGTTTGCAGTCTTCTTCACTTCCCTGCTATGGGTGTTTGGGTGTCACAGCCACCAGTACGCTGGTCTTCTGATGGACAGGAAACAGTGGCTGAAGGATAAACACCAGCCTCAGGGATTTTTTCAGAACATGGCAACAAAAAAATTGTTCTTATGTATGGCTTACGAACAATGTATAAAACATCCATAAATGACTTATTAACCATTTATAAAGTTAATAGTTAATTATCTTTATTAATCAACCCTTTAAACCCTTTATAAAGAGTGCTGTATTGGAAAGCGGTACCTTGAAAACTTGGACCTTGAGGAAATATGTATTTAAGAATATTGATCTCCTGAACACTTGACAACGGTAATGTGTGAGCCATTGACAGAGACAGATGATAAATATGAAGATAAAAGAGTTCCATTCATTATACTCATGGCTGCCTGTCCAATCACTCTGATTTCCAGATAACAGAGTACATCTTTCATCACACCTGCTCTACCTTTCCTCTCACAGCTGTGATAACATCCAGCTTTAACTACTGTTGTACACTAAAGATCCAGTAAACTACTGTATGTGGATCAGGAAAAGATACAGATTTGGTTATCCTCTGGAGTGACACAAATACATAGCTGACTTCACTTAGTTGTAACTGACGAAGTCAAAACTATTCTACCATTCATTTTTAACAACTGTCAACTGTAACACTGATATAGTTTGGGAATACACAATAGTTAGAAAATAGCCTCGAAATACATTGTTACATGCAATTATTTTCTTTGACATTCTTTATCAGTGTGGAAGGTCCAGTCCCTCCAAATCCATGTGGATACTTGTACTTCACTGCAACAAGGAGGAAGAAATGACAAAGGACGTTGGGGAAAAAAGACAAAACTGACAGAGCTAACAAAATGGAACAACCACCAGACTGCAATTGCTCTTACACAAAAAAGTAAATACATATTGCACATACAAGTAAAAAAACAATCCATCTCATAGCCTTTAAGTAGATACAGACTAACTTCGGCCATTGATATTAACGAAGTAGAACAAGTGCTGTGTCTATCACTTTCAACAGAAAATATGCTCCAGCACACCAGCCCCTGCCTCCGCTCTGCACACACCACAGATACTGTGCACAGGATGGCTGGGAGGTACAACCAGCCATCCCATAATATGTCAGAAAGATGATTGATATAAAACTGACATTTGTGGTGAGTGAAGCATACGAGTACTATCACCATCACAGAATGATAATTATTGATTTTTTGTACTGTGGTGTCCGTGCGGCTCTGAGGAAAAGTCCAATGGAGGGAGTAAACAGCACTGCAGGACATGCTCGCTGCTCCAGAGACGCACAACGAAGCCAAAGAGGGACAGGGCACACTCAGCCAGCTGAGAGCTTCCACGTCAGGACAGACACTGAAACAGTCATGTTGCTGTTTCCCTGCTACACAGTTTGCACAGACTCCTTCAGTTTCCATTGAAAAACTCCAAACACCTCCTCCTCCCCGGACTTGAAGAATCCTACCAGGTTGCAGTACAACCTATAGAGCATTTTATATTGTTTATTGGACTCTAAAAAAATAGATAAAAAAATAAAATGATGTCGGACAAGCAGCCAGTACTGAAGGGCGGACATTCGGATGAATCTGTTTGCTCAGCAGCTCGCTGTGGCCTCCTTTTTCCAGAGCAGGAGCGACGACCCCGAACCAAACACAAGTGCAGTGGATGAGACTGTATGCAGGCTGTGTGCAAGTCTGCACCAGCCTTCAACAATCTTCACTGAGTTCTAACTCAAAGGCAACCATATACAGTAGTGTTCCAGCTTACTGAATTGCCTAACTATTAAAATCTTTGATTGTTTTCTTAACAGTGAAACTATGCCACCTATGTGCGAGTAGAATACTGAGAAGTTTTAATTGATGCCATTTGTTCTGTAATAATAATTAGAATAATAACAGTTGATATTATTTTACAAAATACTATGCACAATATACATAAAGCATTTTTGTGACTAAATTAGTAAATGCTTCAATAATTGGCACATCAATCACTGCTAAAAGAGATATCACAGTGCACTGTGAGCTACCGCTACATTAAATACTCATACAGCTACTGCTGAGGATGACCGTCTGTCTGTCTGTCTGTTCAGCCAAACTACCCTCACACTAGATAAAATCACTTTGTAGGCATTAAAGTCAAGATTACTATTTACTTTGTCTGTAAAATACTAATAAGCAAGATATTTGATCATGTTCCTTTAATTTACTGAGGAGAAACAGTAGTTGTGGTCTTTGTGCATGCTCTTGTGTTGCTGTCTGTTGCTCTTAAAGCAGGCAGACTTGACTTATGACCTGAAATGAAATGAAAGGAGCAACCAGAAAAGAAATGTGTTTATACTGAATAAACTGCCCCACTGACAAGCGTAACAAAAAATGCTGAAGGAGGCACAGGATCTCGTCTGGCTTCACATCCCCAGACTAACGATGCACAGTGCGACTGTCATGTCACCGTGAGCCTCTGAATAAAATCAAAGTTCAGTCGGAGAGCTCAGAGAGCCCCTGTGCGCCTCAGACCACCGTACTGATACCGCTGTGCTTGGGCTTGGTGCTGCTGGTTGCCTGGGAGGGTGCTGACGGCGGGCCGTGGTGGTGGGAGCCATGAGCAGGGTGGGAGGAGAGCGTCGGGTGGCTCCCATGGCCGTGCTGTACGTGAGGCGGGTAGGGCTGCTGCTGGCCGTGAGATGGGGGTGGGTGGTACTGGTGTGGAGGGTGCTGCAAGTGGGCTGGCGGATGGTAGTGGTGGTGGTGGTGGTAAGGTGGGGGGTTCTGGGTCAAGTGACAGAACTGGGCATGATGCATGGGGACTGGCGTGTCTGTCTCCACCCGGGCTGTGTGGTGCAGGTTGGCGGGGTGAGGGGTGTGGGAGATGAGGGTGGGGTGCAGGGGTTGCGGGGTGGGGCTGGGGGACTTCACCCGTCTGGTGCCAAACAAAGATCCAAGCAGTGACGATGAATTGGGCAGGGACTGGCCGCTGTGGCGGGAGGGGCAGTCTCGGTTGGAGGGGGTTCTCCGCCGCATGTGAGGACTGCTAATGATGGACCCCTGCAAGAGAGAAGACGCAGATCACAACAGAGACACAGCAAGTCCAGCAGGAAACGGCCGAGCAAAAGGGAAAGTATGCTGCGGATTCAAATTTCCTTGTGTTTTTAAGGATCAAAAGGCATATTTGTGGAAAGAAAAACATATCTTCCCAGCTGCTTTGGCTTCTGCAGCGTGCTGTATGCCAATTTCCTCACACAGCGGCACCGACACCACGACCAGCTACAGCTGATCTCAAATCTCACATGATTGCTTGCGCTGCCTTGTGGAAAAGCTTCTCCATTTCCTTTTCCAGTTCACTGCCTTTGTTTGTCTATCCATGCTAACATCTCACGGTCCACTCTCTCTAAATGGTTTGGAGGCTCAGTTTGCTGAGCTTGTCAGAGCCTGTAGTGTCTGCACTGTCATGAACTGCTTCTCCTGTAAGTCTTCAGACTCTCACTCTGACTGCTGATGCTGTTGTGAGTTCCCGTCACTCTTATATCTGGTTTCCAAGGTTACAGTATCCTCGCTAATTTTCATGTGCCCCCACTTTATAGCACAATCTGAAACCACAGCCCGCACAGTGCACACATTTGTATGCAGTGCTGTAAGGTTCACTGGAAATGCACTACTGAGTTAACTGATGTGTTTTGATGTTTCTGCATTCCCACTCAGCAGGACAAACAAAAAAAACTTCACAGGAATTATAGGCTGTTTTTTATAAAGGCACAAAAACACAGAATAACGAGGTAAATACAGAACGATCAAAACAAAGGTTCATGACGTTAAAGAAATGAAGCAGATCTTTCAGAGCCATGCATAGCATGCAAACTAAAGTATTCCCCAGTGATTTAGTAGATCCTGTATGATGTGCTCATGTGTTTTCATAAACTTAAAAATCTATTGATACATACTATGTATTACATGTTCAAATTCATGAAGCTTTTTATAGAACGAGCAGTCTGTTGTAGCCTATTTTACTAGTGCCAGAGTTCCAAGGGTGGACCAGTGGGTGCTAAAAGGTTAAATGAGAAACTGTCAGTATGGAGTGCAGGTTGTTCATCTTTGCACTCTCTGTGGGTGCTGATGGCAGAAACACTGAGTTCCATTTTATATACTGAATACTGATAAATAAAGAACTCTCAAAAGCATATGTCATATTCATTAACTGTGACAACTACACCAATCTTAAGGATTTCTGAAAAACTGGAATGATCAAAAATTAAATCAGTCTAACCCTGGCTTATGGGAGTATAAAGTATATTAAGAGTCTAACATCTGTACCTCTCAGCTTAGATTTGTTCACTGCAGTACTCTGCTGGCTACGTGTAACAATAAAAAAGGAAAGGGGAGGAACTTCTTATCAAGGTCAGGGGTCAATGAAAGGAAGCCGTGCGAGTCGGACACTTCAAACTGTGCAGCATGCAGTAGCTGGAACTGACAAAGCATAGCCACGTTCACTTCCAGTAAACAAAAAAGGACAAAATTCAGGAGATGGCTAAAATCTACGACTCCACTACAGGCTGACTCAAAGGTGAGAGTCTAACATGAACACAAAGCAGCCCCAACGTGAGTCAGTGTCAGTTAGTTATGCTGTGTACATCGAGGGTTAACACATGTCAGCCACAGTGGATCATTCCAGCTCAGCCCAGTGCATGCACATTGCACAACAAGAACACCACCAAAACAGAAAAAACTCAAACTACAAAGAAACAAAAAACAGAGACTCGTGTGTTCGGAGTGAACGACATAAAGTCAGAGGACAGCTCAGCATCCGTTGCGTCCTACTTACTTCCATATTGCTGTCTAGTGATCCTGCACTGCTGCGTCTCCCACGCTTGCCTGCCCAGAACATGTAACATGACAGATTAGACATGCCTGGCAAACACAGGTGCACGTATCCCTTCTGTCTAGTATGGTGGGGGGAGCTAGCACCCTAAGGTGACAAAAGTGGCACATGGCTAGCTAGCAGCAGACTGTCACTATGGCAAAGGGAGGCGAAGAGGCACTAAAGAAAAGAGAAGAAGCAAGTCACTGCTATAACTCCACACTAAGGTTAGCCTCTGGGGAAGCTTAAGCTCAAAGATATCTCTGCGTGTCTACACAGCAACTTGAAGCACAGCTGGCAGGAGACCTTCCATCAATAAAAGATTTGCGATCTGGCTGCATTAAAATACTTCAGCAATTTAGCATTTTGCATCCTTCAAGCTACAAGGCTCACAAGAAAAACATTAAAAAGGGTGATCAATATAGAAGCATCAGAGGCTATCCTGAATTTTAGTCCAGAGTATGAGTCACAATCTGAAAAGTGTGACCCTCCCTGTCTGGTCATTGTCTACATCTGTCAAACTCCATGCCTCCAGTTTCTAACAGAGGTATTTTAAAAAAAATTAATTCTCCAAGCCAAGACTGAGATTACCCTGATGACATCATCAGGGTCCTTCAGACCACTGGAGCAACAGAAGATGTACAACTGTTTTCACAGGCTGAGTAGTACTCCTCATAACTGACCCTGTGTATACCTGTAAACCTGTGGATTGGTAAAAATCCTATTAAAGGCAGAGGAAGCAGTATTAATATGAATCACTTCTAAGCATATCAAAATGAACCTCAAATCTTGTAAATTTAACTGAAACTGAGTGATGCATGAACAGCTCCTAAAGGAAACAGCCTTCTAATCCAGTTCTGATAAGGCTCTATACAGATTGCACAAACAAACAGCTCAATTCATTCACTGATGTTTCTTTGCTAGTCGGAGCCCTGTGTTGAGCTCACTGAGTGTGTTTGTGTAGAGCAGCCCTGCAGTGTGGAGGCGACTCTGTGCAGCCTGCCTGAATCAACCACACAACATTAATTCCTCTTACTGCTAAGATGCTCAAATTGATCACAATGACCTACATAGCACTGCCTCCTCCCCCGCCACTGACACAGGATTATTAGTTGATAGCCTCTAGTAAATTACACCTGGGTGACTTTGCAAACACACCCATCTCTATCTCCTTGCTTCCTTGGCTTTATGGCTCAGGGGATGTGTTCACTAAGAGACTCTGCAGTGGCATGTCAGTTGCTGCAACCAGCCAAATCAAAGCTACACAGGAAACTCCGCCTCTTCCAAGTTTCAAAATCAGTTAACACCCAAAAAAAGTGAATAGTATCATGCCAGCATCAAGCCTGGGTATATACTCTACTTTGTCTACCGGAGGGCTAAGACGTGAGATAGTATGTTACCATGGCAACCCGTGATTTTACCTGCATCGGAGAGGTCACGTAAGGAGCTGCTGAGGGCGCTCCTCTTCAAACCTTCACCGATGGCGTAGCTGTCGTCGAGGCTTGCCCGGCTCAGGTTGCCGTTGCCTGTTTCCTTCTTTAACCCTGACGTCTGGGACATGCTGGGCCTCACCACCCCCTTCTGTTTTTCTAGCTCAGCTGAGCAGGACAGACACATGCAGTGTTAACAGTAATCCAGACTCTTCATTTTTTATTTTTTCATTTGACTAAAATAAGCATAATACAGCAGTATGGTTAAAAATGTTAAAGTAAAGTAAAAACTTTTACTGACATTCTATCCGATACTTCTCCATCTCTTGGACTTCAGCAATAGATTCTCGCAAATCGTCAGTGAACTTTTTGCGGTCCTGAGGATTGGGTGCATTAAAGTTGATGAGGACTTTGATGTCAGCTCCAGGAATGGCCGAGGTCAGACGGACTCCGTTGGGATAATCTAAGGAGCGGTGATACTGACACTTAAATCCATATCCACACAAAACAGACAGATAACTGAGGGAGTTCACAGAAATAGGTTGCTTCAATAACAGACCACATTTCTGCGACCACCAAGGTGCCAGTGTGCTTCAAACAAAATGCTTGTTGAATCATCAAACATTATCTGAACCCCACCCACCCCACACCAGACTAGGGCGTCCGACAACCATGTCTGCTTCATGCTGGGATTGGTGTGTGGATCAGGATCTCTCTCTCAAGCTCTGTTTTTACTAATGAGAGCAAAACTGTCAGCCCGTTTGAGGAGAGACTGTCCAAACGTGTAATTTACAAACGATCAAGTATCATCCTTCTTGGTGACAGCGCCTTGGAGTATGGCCATTCCAGACAGCCATAAACACCTCTGCCTTTCGATGTGTTCTTATTCAAGCTAGTTTGTTTGAAGAGCACTGAGGCCTTTTGAAAGCTAACACAAAAGTCTCCATGGCACTTACACTGATTCTCAAAGAGCAGCACTTGCATGCCATACAGTGAGAAGGACTGCCGAAAGCTGTACGTCACAGAATTCTTCTTCTTTTGGAAAATTTTAGTAACCTATGAAAGAAGGATAGCATATACTGTGGTTTAGAATTTCAGTGGAATGCCCAAGTGTGTTCTCAATGTGCTGGAAGAATAATGTCTGCTGTACCACTAGCAGGTCATTAAACAGGAAGATCTCCCTTTGGTGCAGGCCTAACTTCTGCGGTTTGTTGGGGTCGGGCACTTCAAAAAGTCTGCAGTAACAGACCAGTCTCCTGTGGGGAAGGGATAGTACCTGCACACACAGCACAGCATCATTCCTTACCTGGTCTCTTGTTGCCTCAAGGAGGCTTTCGAGATAGACTGGCAAAAATATAAATGTATGCATTCCACAGTGTATACATCTGCTCCATAAAGACTGTGGGTATTTTACAAGTATTTCCACTCAACCTTAAGATGTAGATGACAGAAAGAGTAATACTTACACAGCCCAGACCATGGTGTAACGAGCCAATCTATGGGAGTGAGAGATACACACAAGAGTTATTTTACAGGGTTCAGTGAACACATACGGGAACTTTCACATTCACAATACATCAAATGAAAGACATTCCAAGTAATGTGCAAAAAGAAATATGGGCCAAATTTAAAATCACCAGAACTAGTTCTATGGATCACAGAGCAAACATTTATGGGTCCCTCACTACTTCTTTTAATATGTTGTGTTGCCAGTTTGTGTCAACCTTTATGATCATGACATCATCAAGGCCCCTGAACTTCTGCTGATTTGTGTCACTAAAGTGGAGTTAGTTTAATGAAAAGGACATCAAAGGATGGAAGGAAGGGTGGATGTTTCAAGTAAACACCTTCAAGATCATTGGGTGTGAGGCTGTTTATCTCATTTATTATGGCAGAGCTTGTCAGATGGCACTTCACTTAGGGCAAAAGACACATTATACAGTCATTCTTTGTGAAGGTCTCCATGAGGAATCAATGTGTCACACAGTGAAGAAAGTAGATTCAGGTAAAGAATGTTCCCTCATTTCTGTTCATTTTTAGAGGATGTTGGTCATGAATAAGCGAGTGCTCTCTGTCACAGCTCAGAGGTACATTGGGTAATGTGGTTCTGCATGCTCCTGCTAGATTCAGCTCTTGAATAGAGGGGGAAGATAAAAGTGGTCACACTCGATGTGCAGCAGCTCAAGGGCAAACTTACCGGCTTTTTTCCAACAATGAGTTTTTCCACTTTCTGGACCTGGGACACATGGTCTTCATTAGTCTTGAGCTCTCGTTTGCGAATCCGCTCATATATCCCTACCAGCATCTCTCGGGGGATGTCCTCCCCATCATCCACTCCTGTCAGAGGATGAGAGGAAAAGAGAGAGCAAAAGAGAAGGATTAATGATTAATTCACAGATTTACGAGAGCTGGTGAACCCATGAACTGACTTACATACTGCTGCACTGCACATATTTTTGACAGCACAGACAGAAATGTCCTTCAGACCTCTCTGAGGACAAGTATTTATCCTTCACTCAATACTGTACTTTAATTACTGACACTCCAATAGGCAGAGAAATGAGTTAGCCATGCCACAAAGCCCCCTCTAATACCCTCAAAATCTATTGAGGGCAACTAAAAAGGGCTTTGCCTCAACAGCAGGGCTTTCTTGGCTATGATTTACACACACACACACACACACACACACACACACACACACACACACACACACACACACACACGCACAAATACCTTATTGACACAGCCATTAATCAAGGCAAATGCATGCACAAAACTCAATTTGAGCAGAATATTAATATATAAGCTGGACGTGGTGCAGGAAGGGAGAACAAAGTACCTCGAAGGTTCTTAACAAAGTCCTCCAGCTTCATCTTCCTCTCAGGCTTGACATTGGGGCTGTACATGTCTGTGTTGAGGAGGATGATGGCAAAGGCCAGGATGAAGATGGTGTCGGGGTTCCTGAATTGTCGCACCACACCTGGGTTGCAGATGCAGTATCGTTGGCTGCAAAGAGGATATTGGACATAGAAACTTCAGAGTCATATTGTACTGAACGGAAATTATGTTTGCTGAGAAACTTATATATATTTCCTCTGTGTTTCTTTTGACTCATCTGGTCAAAGCTGTAATCATCAAAAAGAGTTTTTCTTGAATGATGTAAAGGTGCACCTTAGATTGCTAATAGGTATGCGGCATGTTGAGTGGAATGAAATAATGCCCCGTACTGCCCAATGTCATGTCTCCTAACAATGCCGGTTCTCTGTTGTCACTCAACTGATGTCATGAGAAACGCCCACTAAGAGTGTTTTTTCCACAAATATGTTCAAAAATTATGCTATGCCCTTTCATCATTATAGGCTATATTTAACTACAGTTAAAGTGAGGAAAATGATAGTTTGACTGCAGCACAGTACTAACATTAGATCCAACTGAACACAAAAGACAGAAAGTTTGTCATTGAGGAGATCAAGGACAAAGTCGGAATACTTTCCTGTTAATGTTCCCTATTAGTTCCACTTATGGAGGAGTATCAATATCAATATTGATATTGACATTGAGCTCCTTACCATCTGAGCTGTGGTCATATACAGTTAAATAATGCTTCATAGCCTGAAGTCAAAAGCACAATGAGCCAGTACCACTGAAGACTGTCAATACTGCCTGCAGCCATCAGACAGGCCCTTTAACGGCTTTCTGAGTCACCATAAAGTGAATTCATGATCATATCTGGACTGGGCTGCAGGCAAGTGCCAGATGATCAGTTATCATTATCTCCAAAATGTAACAGTGACTGTGGTGTTTACTGAGGCTGAAATGTCCTTGCTCAGTGCTGATCGAAGCTAATTCTCTGTGGGCATGGAGCACCTTTCTACCAGAGGTTTGGAGTAAATAAATGAGGGGACAAATAACATCCATCAGCAGCCCTGAGGGAGGTTTTCCTCAGCTTTTTGAACTAATTTTCTCTGAATTTTCTGCAAAGAGCTGGTCGAACAATGTCTGCATTCAAAATGGCTTTAAAGGAAGACAGTGACTCTTTGGTGTCACTTCTGTTTTAGAGGGTAATGGTGTTTTTAAAATTGTGCAAAACTAGCTTGTGCTATCCATTATTCATACACACTGTGTTGGTGGAAAATATAAGACATGGCAATGAAGCTGGTAACGGTCATCCTGTTACACAGGCTGATGTAATTCCCTTTTTCCAAAAACCTCACTTTACTCCTCCTTGTTGTGGAAAAACTATATGACTTGAGGTGATTATTGTCATGATCCAGCCATCAGTGAGACTAAGCTGGAGATAAAACCCTGTCATGTTTCTCTGTAAGGAGTTTCTTACCTGTAGGCCTCTATTAGCCGCTCAACCTTCTGAGCTTCTCCCTGCACTCTGATGTGTGCCTGGAATTTCCTGAGTGCTTCGTCCAGCTCCATTGCTGAGAAGTCCATTTCATCAACCACACAGCTGGTGAAAAACACATAATTAAGTAAGTTGGGAAATACGTTACAATAAAATATGATATAATACAAAATGCACTACATTCATCAGCTACACCTCCCACAGCTGCTGCTGCAAGGTAAAACATGTCTGAAATCTATATTTTTCCGGAAACACAGCATTGTTTCACCTCAATGACGTACTTTGTAGAAATTACCTATATCGATTCAGTAAGTTTTCTCAATCTGTAAAAGACTAATTCTTTTTACCCCTTCTCT
The DNA here is from genome assembly GCA_037975065.1 of Chaetodon trifasciatus. NCBI lineage: Eukaryota > Metazoa > Chordata > Actinopteri > Chaetodontiformes > Chaetodontidae > Chaetodon > Chaetodon trifasciatus. The sequence continues at coordinate 1,031,445 of JBBMOE010000042.1, forward strand.
CTCTTAAAAAATGAAATTCCTTGAGGTGGAAATTCAAGATTTTTATTGCTGCCATTCACCATCAGTAGCCTAATTTAACTTTTTATACTTGAGTACATTTTACTGCAAACACATTTACTTTTATTAATAGCAATACTTCATTTTCATTTTTTGGCCACTTGCGAGAAGGACTCCATATCACATATATAAAATACCAAATACCATGTAAGTGTCCGTCTGTGGTTTGGTGTTGGACAAATACTCTACAGTGGGTTCAACAGTTTTTGCCACTGAATGCTGGATACTGGAATTGAGATTCATGGGAGCACTAAGACCTAACCAAAACAGGAACAGTAAGTGCAGACTAACCAAAAACAATGACCTGAAAGACTGTAAAAAGCTCTGCAAAGCTGAGGATAACTCCAGAACTGGGTGATAAGTCACGAGAAGCAACCCCTTTAAAATGACACATAGTCATTTGCCTGCTTTTCATTTAAAATATTGATTACTGCAGGTTTAATGCAAGAACTGTCGGTGTAATGGAGAATTTTCCACTGTATAAATAAAGGAGGAACTTCTTCCTCAGCTGAAGTGAGGATTGTGACTCAGCTCCGGAGCCCTGATACCTCGTTACCTTGCATGTTAGGATTTCTAGACATTTTCTCAAGGAGCCCTTTAGATATGCCTGTCAAACTGACACTGACGGCCCTTTCCTGGCCTTATCCTCCACTGAATCTCAATGGGCTCTGATAGAGCTGCTGTGCTTCAAGTGTGTTCCAGATAAGTCTGTCCAGTCTGGAGTATAAGTATAATGTATAGGCGCTATTTGAATGATCCAAAGAATCTATACTGGAAAATATAATCCTTCCGGCTTCCCTTTCCTATAAAAAGGACTGAGGAATATAAATGGGGTCTGTATGTTTATCTGAGCATCACAGTAATTTCCTGTGTGGATTCTACTTCTGTTTAATTCCTGGGTGTAACTTGAGTCAATATTTAGTACTAGGAAACTCAAAGGCTATTTGAATGAGTGTAGATTGCAAACTGGCAACCCAATTTGGACCTAAATGATGATTTGTGTTCCTGGAAGGCAGATAAAATAAAATTCTGAGCACTGGCATGGTTGGCAAATCAAATCAAAAGCCTTACAGAGAGTGTTCATGTTTTCAATGTTAAGACAAAATGATCGTTCAGCACATACAAATGTGTCAAAGGTTCCTCAGACATTGCTCGCTACAAACTCACTCGAGGACATCTCGGTTGAACTGTTTCTGTCTGTTACCCAGGAACTCGCCAATCATTTGTCTACTCAAGCCTTTCCTCTGGAGCAGGAAGTGGGCCACACCCACTGGAGTGTCTGGAACAAAGTTCCGCTCTATCAGATACTGGATGCCTTTTTCTGGTTTCCTGGAGACACAGGAGAGGGTAGAGAGAGAGTGAGTGAGAGAGAGAGAGAGAGAGAGAGAAAGACAGAGAGAGAGAGGGAGAGAGAGAGAGAGAGAGAAAGACAGAGAGAGAGAGGGAGAGAGAGAGAGGGAGAAAGGGAAGGCGTGAGGGAGGACACAATCCAAATCTGTGATTATCCCACTGCACTTCTGCCCTGGTCCAATGTGTGTCAGATGAGGGACGGGATTTAGGGAGGCAGGGAGGGAGGTGGTGGAATGGGATGAAGGTCCAGAGTGGGGAGGAGGGAGCTACTGTTCTCTGTGGTGTTGATCACAAATGATTAAGAGGAACTTAATGGTTGACTGTGAAAAAAAACAAATCCACAGTCATCTATGATTAAATGGAGTCACACAATCTCAGACGAATTGCTGTGCATGAAGTGGAGCAGATTGAGCCCCAGACTCATTTGCACTTTAAGCAGAACTGAGAGATAGTTGTGTTTCAAGCAACATCATTACATATTTATGGTGAGTTTCATGTTGGGTTCTTCAACAAACAACATTCTCTAAATCATAAGTATGATAAGCTCTCTTTACATAAGCTCTTGTGTCCCTCATTGGGTATGCATTGTGTATCTGTCTGTCTGGATCTGCGTTTGCAGTTTGTTAAAGGATCTGATGCAGTGATGTATACATACTTGTTGAAGAGGTTTAGACCAATGCGGTAGTGCCTCTTGCGAATGATGTCATTGCTGAATGCAGGTGAGTCCCAGCTGTTGCGAGTCTCTTTGTGGTACGTCTGTTTGCTGAGCGTCTGCTCCCTCAGGCTGTCCCTGGACGAAGACTCCGAGCTGCAGTTTATGGTGTCATTAGAGTTGGATGTGCTGTTGATGCTGTCATTATCACCATCAGAGAAATCGGACTCTGACTTGCTCTGCCGATTTGCGGTGCCATTTATGGCCAGGTGGGCCTCCAGTTGTCTTGGTCGATGGCGGGTGGCATCTTCTTCTCTGGAAGGACCTCGGGGTGGCAGGCTGTGGCTAATGTGTTTGGGGCTGCTCTGCTGGTTGCTGAGGCTCCGGTCATAGGCATTCTGTCTCTTCAAAGAGCTGCGGTCAGAACGATCACTCAGCTCCACAGAGCTGTCACTTGGAGGCTCAATGGTCAATAAGGGTAGGTGGTCTACGCGCAAGCGCTGCTCTTGGCACTCCAGAGATGGTGTGCTGCGGCAGCTGGTGTCCGTGTCACCTTTCTCATCTTTATGAGCCAGTGACCAGTAGTCCTGGGAAGAATTGAGGGAACGCTGACGCAAATCTGATTCTGTGCTGGAGGGCCGGTCAACAGATTGAGACAGGGGCAGTGGTGGTGACAATTCTTCTTCATCGATGTAAAGGGTGACATCACTGTAAGATGCGGTCATCTCGTCCAGTTTGCGGTGTTCTGAAGCACTGTGGGAAGGTTTCACCTGGCAGCTGACATCCCGGTCCATATCCTGGTGGCCTCTCACTGGCTCCTGCTGGTTGTCGTCACCATGCAGACTGCGACAGTTTAGAGCATCATCTATGGACTCCGCTAGAGATTTTACCTGCCTGGAGAAGGCATCTTCTAGTTCTGTGATAGCGTCTGTGAAGTCACTCTGTGTCGTGGGAGTCTTGGCCTGCATGCCCATTTCCCCACCATGCTCTGACTGCACCAGTGCTCCGATTTTGGTCCCATCATCTGTTAGTGAGACTTGTTTTCCCTCAAAATAGGAGCTGTGGACTTTTTCAGGTCCTTCGAAGGAAAACTGCATTCTCATATTGGATAGGACGATCCGTCTGGACATACGGTTCTCAGACATAGAACTTCTAAGACGCTCAAAGTTCTTGTTCATCTGGTATTGGCGGAAGGCTGTCTGAATGGTGCGGGCTGCATGTCGAGTTATGAAACGCCCACCATATTTACGCTCTAGCATCTCCACCTGCAGGAAGAGAAGGAAAGTTGCTGTCATAAATGCACTTTAAAAACACATGGCAGCAGTATTGTCTCTTAGCTCCAGTCTTTTGTCCATCCAACCTTGCAAATGTTCTCTGTAATGGGACAACTAGGGATATTGATCCCAGTTGAAAACAGGGATTGTGAATGCACAAAGTGCTCTGAAAGGAATATTTTTGGGATTTTTTAGGACACAAGTTTAAGTGATACTTGACTTAGATGAGTCAAGTTTAGTATCAAATGCTTACACTCTGTGGACTTAAAAGGTGGCTTTGAAAAAGCAAGAAAGTTCACTACTGACCTTGTAAATAGTAGTTTGACAAAATAATTAAAGCTCAGTCAGAGCTTTCAACCATATGTCACAGTCTTTCTCAACACACAGAGTTTGCTAAACTGTCATGGAGATGACTCAGTTAGTGTAACCTTGAGTATTAAATCATGTAATACATAGGTCACGTAACAACAACTGAGCCAGATTTAAAAAATAGTTAATGGACCTTGATTTAAGATTATTTTGCCAAACTGACAAATTGAAATTTTGTAGTTTGCTCCAAAGCCACTGTGGCCAGTTTCAGGTCTTTTATAATAGATTCAAAAGGCATCAAGTTTTTTTTTTTTTAGGCAGAAAACATCCATGGAAACCATTACTTCACTGCTCAGTCATCATAGTCTCACCAAAGTAGGACGAAATCTGTTACTTCTGGCAGAGCTCCAGAGTTTCAAAGAGGCTTTTTCAAGGTATAGATGGTGAGTATTTGTGACACAAAAGATAGATTTCATTGGGTATGTCACTTAAAATAACTCTTGGTGCACAAAATTTAATGTGGGACAAAAACTGTTTTCATCTGGCTGGAAATGTTTCAAAGGTAATAGTAAGACTATTACCTTTGAAACATGGATTAGACAGAACGAAGAATGATGCTGCTGTCTTATCTGCTTTTGTCATAGCTTAAATAACTCAAGAAGAGTGGTGATGGCATTTAAAAATGGCTGGAATTGAGTTATTAGACTCAAATAGACCCAAGGGAAGATGGATAATGTTGAATTGTGATGGAAACCCAGTTTGACTGATAAACTGGTAATGGCCCGAAGTAATGATGAAGAATTGCTCATGGAAGAATTACCACAAACAAGATTTAGAGGAAAAATATGATTATGGTTGGGGGCTACAGTGCTGTTCCACATAAAAAAAAAATCATAAAGAGACAACAAATTAAGATGTTGTATTAAGATTTACTAGAAAAGATGTGCTGAAATATAAACTGATTAATAGTGGGTGCCGCAGTGCTTAAATATCTTTCATGAAAAGAGGAGAAAATTACTACATTTGAGAGGAATCAGTCAGGCGTATATTACATTGTGTGCACTAAACTGAAATGAGATCATTAGACTAAAGTGATACACCTACAGTATAATTAGGACAGTGTCCGGGGCTGATTTACATTACCCCACTCTCTCAGCTCTGTGCCTGTTACACACTGACCTAGTTTTCCTGTGGACTCATGGAGTAGAATGACACTAATCATGTTTCGATGCACTATGTGAGGGCCAAGGAGACAAGTGGACTCAAATTTGCCACAAGGAACGTGGACCACTGCTTTCACTGCTTAACAAGAGGACCAGTGTCCAAACCAGACGACTGTTACAGAACATTTATTTGACCCCTGTGAGAAGCTTCTGACTAACAACAGCTTGTAGAAACAGGTAGTATCATGCTATCATTCCTACAGAAAGGCATTTTCTCACATTTTGATCAGTTATGACATTAACCAAAAGTTATTGTATTGTGACCTTGCACTAGAGGTCTTCAAGGGTCCACTCAGTTTGATGAGGGGTCCTATTCTTTTTGCTGTGGGTCTGTGCATCAATATGTATTAATAACCAAATAAAGCAAGGATCCTTTTTGGACCCAGTCCAAAATATTGGACCTGTGAGGACCTCCACTTTGCAGCTCCTATATGACACAAATGTACAACTGGGCAGAAAAAAACAAGATATTTTTATGGTCACATATCCTCTTAAATTAAAAGGGATGTGCACTCAACAAAAGAGAAAAACTCACATCAAATCAAGAAAAAACCATGTTACTTTGGAAATAGGAAACACGGTGACTGTTTTATGCACACTTTGAGATAAGACTTGAAATCAGACTGATCTCACATGTGAGGCTTTTTTGCCTGTTAAATGCCCTCTTGTCTACTGAAGTGTCACGTGCAGTCCAGCTGATTTTGTTCTGATATTTTCTGATATACTGTGTCCAAACTGTATTAAGAAAAGAAGTCTTGGTGTAAAGGCATAGTTAGCTTGCTGTTTGATTGATTTGTTGGGACATGCTTACTGGCATGACACTATATGGTTCCTACTACTGTTCTTGCTTTCTTTCTGCTGCTGCTAATGATTTGCTTGTTTTATGTTGCGATATATATGCATGAGATTTGAATGTCTTCAATGCATTCACAGCACTATTAGTGGGATCGTGTGAAGATGTTTTGCACACTTCACAGAAACACACAACAGTGTTGGAAAGATGGAGATTGCGTATTTGTATTGTGATATCTTGGTCTGGGTTGCTCCTCCTCCACACATTTCACATAACAGAAAGTAATTTAATATAAGAATATTGATTAGGGCAAACTTAATGATTTCATGCAAAAGAAAAAAAATTCCAAACTAAAAATTGAGCAGTTTGCATAAAGTTTTTGGATTCTGACTTACATAATTCGTTTTTAACTGTTGTAAAGCACTTTGTGTTGCATTTTATTATGTATGAAAAGTGCTATATAAATAAAGTTTGATTTTATTTAATAATTCATAAGATCATTTTCATTATTTTGCATCTGATTTATTTTTTAAGTTTTGATTTCTAATCTATTGTACTTATTAATATTTCCATATCACTTCAAACATATAGCTTATCCTTGTATTAGGTGTTTAGAGATGGAAGTCATTGTGAATCCCCCCTCACCTGCTTGTCCTGTAGGTCTGATGAGAGCTCATAGCTCTCTGAGAGCGAGCGGGAGCGCTTGATGGCCTCCTCCTCTGCCTGCTTACGGAGGATGGACTGGGAGTGCTGGAGCTTGGGTCGGCGGGGCCGTGGGTGGCCGGGCAGGAAGATGTGTCCGTAGAGCTGGCTGTCCAGGTGGTCGGGACCAAGCCCGCCGCTGCGGGTCACTGGGACACAACTGTAGCCGCTGCTTGGGTCCACAGAGGTGCCCACCTCGCTGCCTGGAGCATCACCTTCCACACTGCCAACACACACAAACAGAGCACACTGGGTTAGTTTGCTCAGTCATTTTCCTGAGACCTGGCACTGCTTTGTGTTTCAGCAAGCCGCGTCTGACAGACAGAAAAAGTGAACTTTGATACTGCTGGCAGGGTATAAATATGAGTGAGAGAATTTATAGCAACAGTCTGACTGCTGCCTGCCTCGTTGCACTTTGTCTTCCCAACGCAGAAAATACCTCAAGTGATCTTAAGCAACTTTAAGACTGTATGTATCTTGGAAATGAAATGCCTATAAATAAATTATGAATACTAAACAACAAACATAAACCACAACAAATACTGAAGTCCCACTGACATTATCAGAAACTCAATCTTTCAATCTAAAAATCAAAGTGACACAAAGTCAAGAGTGATTAAAGCATTTGAAGTAGTGCTTTTAATAATAAGATCAGTAGAGATCTTTGTCTCGCAGCAGCACCAACACCAACCTGGACAGATAATTGGATAAATCTCGGCTGTGCTGAGCAATGACTAGCCGTGCCACACCAGGCTGCAGCAGTTAAAAATCAACCACAGATCTGTTCACTTCCTCCACACCTCTTAGACTGTTGTGATAACCTGGGGGTTAAAGGCACTGTGCTTTGGAGCTTGGACACAACTCAATAACTGCTACTTTGAGGAATCAATGAAATAAATGACTGAATATGTGAAATAACAAGCTGTCCCTCACAAGAGATGGAAAAATTATGTCTTTTGCTTATAAAGAGAAAGAACTGCATGCCGATATAAAAACACATTTAATATCTTTTAAATAAACACATTTAATATATTTTAAATAAACACATTAGCAGTCAGCTCAGCAAGAGTAACTGCTGATAAGAGAGCAAGAGCAGCATCTGAGTATGTCCTAAGCCAAAGTGAATACACTTTGAGCACAGAAAGGAATCACATCCCAGTGATTGGTGTGAATCATTTAATAAAATGCTCAGATTACTTCTACAGTTCACACAGACCTAAGGATATTATCAATGCAACTCCACAGACATAATGAGACATTATGTGAGGATGACACAGAGACAGAGTCTACTACTATGAGGAAAGAACTGTGTTCAACCAACATCTAACTGTAGGAGTGGACACTACACTTGACCTTGCAGGTGGTTTGCATAGTGAGTGTGAATAAAACATACTGTACTTCCTTCACTGACAATCCTGCCTGCAAGGAATTATGTTGATATACAGCTAATTTGCATTCATAATTACATTGTGGTAGCAACATAATTGCTGCCTGGATCGTGTTCAAAGACAACATTTGTTTGAGTGAATTAAGCACTGCATTTTATGTATGGTGCTGGAGGCGCAGTGAGGCGGTCGGGGTAGATGGTGGGTGTGCAAAGTGAAGGACTTAATCCAGGACTGTGGTTAGGTTTAACCAACAAAAGCCCTTTGGTTAAGGTTGTGAAAAAGATTCTGATTTTGGTTAAAAGTTAATAAAAAAGGCTTAGGTCTTAAGTCACTGTTGACTTTTTCAGAATTGAAACAGGCCATGATCTTTCCCTAACTGACCGCTGTCAGTGCCTAAACATAACCATTATTATTCACTAGGACTGGATAGTGCATTGCAAGATTGCAAGATGTTTAGCATCGACATTTTTGCAACTTGGCAGGTGCGTTACTTAACATTTTTTTATTATGTTAAAAGAAAAAACAATTTGGTTGGCCGGCATTATGTTCCCCTCAAAAACATATTTGCTGTTGCAAAGTTGTATTCTATGTATGTAATTTCTAGGAGACAGGGCTGTTGCAGACAGCAGTAGCTTACTATGCCACTATCACAAAGAAGAAAACAAATTCATATTGCAGGGTACAGGCCTATTACCTGTGTACCATCTGACCTTGTATCAACAGCCCAGTCAATCAGTCTGAGAGAGAAAAATGTCTCCAATTCATCAAGCAAAGCCAGGTGACACTATTGTGTAGCTACAGGCCCAGACTTTAAAAATGACATCTGATTTCCCAAGCTTCACCTTGCCGGTTACAATCTATGGTGGAAATGTGAGCTTTTCTACTTTAAAGTAACTTCTTTTTTTTTTTCTTCTTGTAAAATATGATCAATATCTTTTCATCTTGTTTGTCATACATTGATGGATGAAGTGGAATGGCTCAGAACAAGGACGCCCATCTAGAGGCATCTATCACTGCATAACCTTGCCAAAAACCTCACATTTTGTGGGAGAATGTGTCAAGGTTAGATAATAAAGGCTCGAATAAAAGCTTTAATAGGAAACAGATTTGATGTCCAGAGGGGGCTCGGAGCAGTGAGTACATAGTACATGCAAGGTGAAATGAGTGATAATGAATGATGTCTGTTAATAGCCTGTGTAAACCTAACACCACAGGATGAATGTGTAAATTCCATCCAGCCCATATCATTCATGTAAAGCTAATCCCAGTGAGCAATAGAAAATACGGATGCCACATTTTATTTTACATTTTTTAGTGACATAATATATTAAGTTCAGCCAAATACATCCTGATTCCAGCTCAGTCAATGTTGTCTTTTTTGGTGAAAAATGATTTGAACGTTTTCCCAAGCTTACTCCAGTAGTATTTGTGCCTAAAGGTAACAGTAAAATGAATTATTTTTGTAACAGCCATTTCAAACAGGAAGGCACTGACAATGAGACTGTCATATGAGTTATTAGCAAGGCCATGAGAAACAACCCATTGTCTTTTGTTTTTTATTGGTGCCTTTCAGCCAAGTCACGGTGAGGAAGGCTCAGGGTCATCTGTCATGGGATAACATCTCTCATTAGGGAAAATGTCTTCTCACTCCAAGCTGGACACTCGATGCTCATTATAAAACCCCTCTCTGCATCTTCATTCTCCTACTCAACACATTTTTAATTCTAAAAGGAACAAATCTAATCAGACAGAGAGAGTCTTTTAATTAGACTGAAGGGTGGGCTGCAATACGTCTGCTCAAGCAGAGAATGTCGGATTGGAAATACCCATTTGTTTAGATGGAAGAGAGACTTAGCATGCTAGAAATGTGGCACTCAGCTCAAAGCGAGAGGAGGCAGATGCCTCTGGAAACTCAGACTGAAAGCATGTTAACACTCGAGGCATGTTTATGTCTTCACTTAGCTGGTTTAGTTGCATTAGAGTTACTGAACAAGATGTTCTGCTCTGAGTTACACAATAGAGAACCATGCAATGTGTTTAAAAAGCTTTAACAATGAAGACAAACAGCTTTACCAGACAGGGAAGGTTGGTTGAGGACGATCATTCTTTGCAAAATATAAAAGACACTTTAAAATTCAAAATGTATCAAGTCACTCTTCTTCCTGTGGCACAGAGTTTGAGTCAACCCGGCAGTCAAAGCGTTACTGATCCAATTCCCTTCCCCTGGGGGGAGAGACAGAGAGGGGGAGAGGGATGACTTTGGTCAGACCCATCGACCAACTGAGAGACTTCCACATTCTGTGCCAAGCATTCATCCAGCCTCATTAAAATTAATACCCCCACTCAAAATATCCAATTTTAAAGCAAAGGCACACTGGATAAAGAGGGCAGAGTAGGAAGAATTGGAGTCCAAAGTTCTTAAAATGTGAAGACAGACGGAGCCTCATTCAGAACAAACTGGGAGTCATCCACTGATAGATAGAAAACCTGTTTGCCCTCTTTTAATGTAAGCAAATGTCTTCACCATATTAGAGGAAAATGGGTTTCTGTTTCATTTTGACCCACAGTATCAGAATACATACAGCAAAGGTTTCCACTGAAGTTTCCTTTGTGACAGCATGCAATGATTGACATATATCAGACAAAATTAGAATAGGTGTCAGAGGGGCTTTTAAGAGATCTATCTTCCATCAGGTTCATCTTTTAATCTCAGACACAGATCTAAGTTTTATATCTCAAAGTCCTTGAAACAGCTTCCACTTGTTGACAATGTAGCTTCACTTGTTTTGGGGTTTCAGGACAATGATGCCATTGCCATTAAGGTGCCGATAATAAATCCAGCTTCGCATTTACCTTCATACTTACTCAACCTAACAGAGTGTTCCAATAAACTACAGTTTCAGCCAACTGGACGCTTGGAGTGGACCATTGTCATTGACCAATAGGATTACTGGTCACTAAGGAGGTATGAAAGCACAGTCCACTCCACAACTATGATTTGTGTGACAGGCTTTCCATTAAAACTTTGTAGTCTCCCAGCCCAAAGAGATTACTTGAGTAATTTTCTCAACTTGACAGACCTCCTCCAGAGCCACACAACACATTATAAAGCTGTTCTCCCAAGCTGTGGAGTAGCCCCCATGACAGGTAAATTAACTTTGACATGTACAATTGGTGGAGCACACCTTTAAATTCCAGTCACCTCTCCCTGCCATTTTGATGCTGCCATTAGACAAAGGTGCCTGACTCAAACTCTATGTCTTACTGGTATCAGATTTTTATCCAGATTATACCCACATGAAATAGTGTGCACCTCCCCATCTCTCTTAAATTGGGTACATGACAGTATTTAATTCAAAAACCCACAAATTACAGCAGCATCCCACGACAGTGCAGAAACTGCTGGCTGATAGAATTTTAATGATGTGTTTGTGGTATGGATGAATAGGACAAACAGAGGGGGCAGGTGATGTGAGGACAGCTCTGGTGTCAACACCACCCCTGGAAACGCCCTCATTGTACAGCTGAGCGGCTTCTTCAGGTGGAGCCTCTTCTCACTGTGTCACTCGCTGCGATGAATTAATTACTCCAACCTGCCTTTTCTGGTGTGTTTTCTTTTGCTATGTATTCACACGGACATGGTCCCATGTTTTTGATTAGTGAGTAAGTCTTAGAATTAGTTAGAGTTAGAGGGCACTGGAGGAGGAACAGTAAAATATGACTCAGCTGCATTCACTTGCTTGGCAGGCAGCAGGAAAATCAACTGCTGGCTCATCAGTGAAACACAAACCTTCGCCGCATCACAAATGAAGCACACCATGTTTACACAATGTGTGCTCCTTGTGAATTTCATCAGCAGCTCTCCTCTGGCACAATATCAAGTACTTTAAAGGATATCCATTCAATAAAGAGCAGCAGCAGTTTTGTTGGATTAATAAATGCTTTCTCAGTTGGTCTCAGTTGAGTCTGGCAGCAGTCACTGAATAAAAGAGCGACCATTAGCAAAATGTACAACCTGCATCACGAGACAAATTCAGAGCCAAATCAGAGAGTGAGTACATGTCAAGGAACTATTAAAAGTATCTACCTCTACAAGCTGCACCAGCACACACATACTTAATATTAGGCTTACCAGCTGTCTGTTTCCAGCTCCAGAAAGGACTGAGTCCTGTCAGAGGCACACTGGAGACACCACATGTTGCCCTCTGAGTCTCTACACCAGACCCATCACCACCCTGCTCTCTGTGACTCCATCCCTGGGTTAAATGTAGCTTTGCAGCCTAACCGCACAGCTTCACTCTCAGACACCTCTCCAGCTCTGGCCTTCCTTCAGAGCCTTGTGAGGAGGGGCGTTCGCAGGAAGAGGGAGGGAATTCCTCTAGAGGAAACTGGGTCGTGTGGCAGCGGGAGCACTGGTGCCCCACAGATGAGGAGGGTCTTAAACAGGAAGGGGCAGCAAGTAAGAAGTACTAATGGAAGAGAGATTGAACAAGCTCTGGTGGTGACAGCATCAGACAGGCTTTATTATTAGCAAAAGAATCTGGGGAAACCCCTGGATAAACCATTTTAGCTGGTATGACTGTGGAGGTATGGCTGCAGCAATGTGATCTTTACCTCGGTGCAACTGTCCCCAGACGTCAACCTTCAGCTTCATATGGAAAACATAAGTAGTGTCTGATAATTCCTACTTTACAACTGCTGATCAAAGGGCTGAAAAGAGTGCTTAAAATGATACTATCAGTACCAGTCTTCCAACAGACACTGTAGAACAAGCAACAGCTGCTTGGCCAGTCAAGCTGCCGAGCTATCCTTTAAACAAACAACCAAGTTAATAGGGAATGTTTGACTCACAGCCTCTCCCATCCCTATGCTGATGTTTAGGGTGATTTCCCCCACTCCTATTCCCCTGCTTCAGCCCAAAAAGTGAGCAGTGAGGGGCCTATCCATTTCTGTATAATGACATCATTACCCAAACAATGGGCGTGTATCAAGTGGAGCAAAGATGTTATCGAACCAAGGCAACCATGCAGTGTAAAGTACTGTGATAACACAGCTAATTGCTGTGCTTTGGATCGAGATCCACCATGACTGTAAGGCCCCAAAAGTGTGATTCTGCATTGTAACCTCTGGTGAAGCATATACATCTTTGGTGCATATATGCCGCATGAAAACAAATTCTTAATGACTTTATACAACGTTGAAAATAATCCTAGCTACAGTCTATAATTAATAAGAGCAAAGAGGGAGCTGGTGCTGGACCATTACAGAGCTTCATAAAAAGGAGCAAAATTTTTTCCCAGTGGGAGATACTGAGTTCATTACAGTAAATTATAAATGGAGTTAAGATGATCTCTCAGAGAGCAAATGTGGACAAAAATTCCCTGACCCTCTTTTCTGGAAGTAAAACTGTGGACAATGCTAACCATGGAGCTCAGGGAGAGCTCGACTAGTGCCACAAAATCTGATCTCTGTATGGTCAAAAGATGAAAACATGTCAATAAAACACCTGAACTGAGCCCAAGTGATGCACAAACCTGAGTGTGACCTGAAATTGCTACCAGTACTATCTGAGCCTGTTGGTGACCTTTAGCATTAATCACGGCCACGAAGCTTAAGGTAAAGCTGCAGCAGTTAACACCCAGTACATCTGTTTGAATGCAGACAGGGGTAGTTTGAGACAGCTGCCTTTGATCAGCCCTTGGGTTATTTTTGTCCCTCTCATCTCTATCTTGACAGTGAGCAGCCAGACTGTACAGTGGTTAGGAGAGAAGTGGTGTATTTTTACCTCACAGATGAGTCTGAAATGGGCAGCTTTAGTGGCTTCAGTATGGCAAGTTAACCAATGGAAAACTGTCTGAACTGCAATGACTAGAGATTTTTGAGAAATGATGATGAGGCCCAGTATTCATACTGAAAAAGGAACATGAAGGCCCCTTTCTCGCTTCTGGTCTGCCTAGATACAGTAACTGTTTAACCTGTGGACCACCTTAAAATTAAATTTCATAATCCATCATGATGGGGCTGGGCAACTGACACAATAAGTGTCAGTCTGCTCACACTTCAGCAAGTAAGTCCATTTTGTGATAACATCTTTCAAATTTTGCTGATGGTATGCACATATTTGTAGAAAATAAAGAGAATCCTGGAGAGAATTGGCATTTGCTTTCAGTTCAGAGCATGCATTGCAGAGCAGAGTACTTTATATTTAAGGAGGTCAACATTTTGGAAAATAAGCTTCTTTGACTTCTTGCAGAGTTAGATGAGAAGATTGTTCCCACCCTCATGTCTGAGCAGTAAGTACACAGTTGGAGCCTGGAGGTGATTAGCTTAGCTTAGCATTAAGACTGGAAACAGCTAGCTTACTGGCTGTCTCCAGAGCTAAAAAATACACCTACCAACACGTCTGAAGTTTGCTAATGAACATGTTGTATCTAGTTGTTTAATCCAAACAAAAATGTGAAAAAAAAAAATAAATAATAATAATAATATTGGTTATAGGGGGAATTATGTGCTGGAAGTTTTTGACAAACAAGAGTTTATCCATCTGCCCAGTGCTTCTGTGCAGGGACTCTGCTGGTTCCTTTTTACCAACAAAAGGACTCCAGGGACTCACTGTGCCTGGCTGTTGTTCTCCAAGAGATGAAAAAGTCACAATAAAGTATAAAGGAGAAGTTTCCAAACATTTTGTCAGATGAAACCTCATCACCTGTCAGACGAACTCAAGTACCCCTTCTTTCACACCAACGTGTATTTCAACCATTTATCCATTACATGCTATATTTAACTGTTTATCCTTCACTTTTTGCTGACTGTTTTAACTTCTGTGTGCTTACTAACTACTTTTCACACAGTCTCAACATGTGGTGTTAACATCTATTTTCTCTTCAAATCATAACTTCTAATCTTAAAAATTGGTTGAGCTACTACACTATCTTCCCACGCACCACCAAACAACTGCAGGAGTGCCCTGTGGGTAAATTATAAAAGGAATACGGCAGGTCTTTGTGCTTATGCTTTTATGCAATAGCTTTACATACAAAGACTCCAATGCCTTGTGTTTTATCTGTAAAAACTGTTTAACTTCATTCCCCCAAAAATCAAAAGCAAGTCTTATTATTCCACCACTAACTATGCTGCTAGTTTTTCAAACATTCAACTTTGCATCAGGTTCCCCTCATGACCTTTGAGGTGCGTGTGTAGAATGAGAACACCTGAAGAAGCCAGACTGGGCTGTACATGACAAGAATAACTAAAATGATTTCTTGATTTATGTATACTAGCAATACAACCTTAATTCAAATAAGATTGTTGAGATATTTACATGTCATATTTTGTTGAATGCTGCCTTTCTTGTATCGTCAGATTACTTGTGTCCATGTCACTGCACTGATTGTTATGTCCTTCCTCATGTGTTAATCATCTATTCATCACACTTAGAAAGCCACTGAGGAATCCATAAAACAGCTGGTCCTACTAGAGTATCTGAATAACTCTGACCAAGTGCTTTCACAGTGAGTTTGCAGAGAGACAACTCAACACCGGATGGCTCTGTTAAAGGCTTGTGTTACAGACACACCTGTCACACTCTGTCTAGACTCCAAAGTGGAAACAGCAGGAACTGTCGTCCTTCTAATAATCCCTACATCAGTTGCAGCTCCTCAGCAGGCTGGACAGAGGGTGTCACAGCTCCGGTCCAACTACAACCATCAGTGAAGACCCCAGTCTCCTCCTACACAGCCCTCTACCTCCATCTGCAATGTCAAAATCTCCACCTCTCGCATGCAGGGAGACAACCCACCACTCCCACAGCACTGATACATGTCACAAATTGCATGGGACTGGTTCTCATCCAGCAAGGACGAAAATAGAGTCATTGACAGACACTGCATTTTCTGCTCCGCTTGGTAAGTAAATTGACCAGTCTGTGTAAGTGGGGTAGCTGGAGACAAATGTGTCTGCACGTCCACCTCCCCAGATGCTACGGCTGAAAACAAGTGCAGCGCCGATTAGAAAGACAAGGAGTTCACTGAGATCCACCAGGCAGAGGCACCTGGGGGAGACATTTCCAACACAGTGCAGTTATAAGGCAATGAATCACACAGAGGCTGCACATGGAGCTGTGCTGATAGTTTACTCCACATGACAGGATGTAATCAGTTTTTAATCTGTGCTGTAGTGCTGAAAAAGTCATTATAAGCAATATGCTAAACAACTTCAACTTCATGAATGTGTGGACTTGCTGCTTTCTTCTGTTTCATGTGATTGTACATTAAATATCTTTGGGCTTTAGTCATCTAGACAAGCAAACTGAAGATGTCACATGGGGTTCTGTGCACTCCTGAGTGCTATTTTTCACTATTTTATGTCCATTCATGAAAGTCTGCTGCTGCTGTTCATACTGCATTTCATAAACTTGTTGTGTGGAGTGACGAGGTCAGAGCCTAGACGCCAAACATCGTATACCTTTTATTCTACATTCACATAATAATCTATTTCACCTGAGCTGACTGAAAGACATCCTGGTTGATTGACAGTTGAGTTCCATACAAAATGACAGGTGAACACATGCTTATAGTTAGCAACCCTGTCTCCCGCACATGATGTTTATATACTGTTAATCTGTAACAGCAAATGTGTTTTGAGGGAAGTGTAATAGGGAAATGTAATAGCAGCTGAATTGTATTTTTTTTATGAACATAATAAGGAATTGTTTTTACTGAACGTACCTGCAAAACCTTCACTGCCAACTTACTTAATCTGCTTTTCCTACAATATCTGCTCATAGTAACTAAAGCATGATGAAGACTTTTATGTCTTTTATAACACTTGGTTAAGGTTAGGAAAAGATGTGGCCTTGGTTGAATATTGAACACAAGACAGAATGTGTCTTTTTAACATGTAACCACAATGTTAACAAAAGTGTTTTAGTAGCCTAACTCTAACCATACATAGGATGCAAATCCTTCCTGGACTGGAAAAACAAACAAACAAACAACAACAAAAACAAAAAACATTGTCTCTGAACATGATTCAGGCAGCAATTATGTTTTCAGGGTTGGTTTTAGAGTGTTTGTTTTAGCTTGAAAAATGAGATTTTATCTGACCTGATTCTTTTTACAATCCACTTCTCCTTAATTATGAGTCAGAACTGAATGTACACAAACAGGCATACTTTTTAAACAAAATGTAGTGCAGTCGCAAATGCTGTTTTCCATTACCCTACTCCAACTCAAGGACTGTAGCATGTTTTCACAAGTGCGTAGGGCACACCAACAACATGTCAGCACGTCTATAATTATCTCCTGTGTAAGCACCATTTCCTGTTTACACACACACAGGGGAATAAGTTCATTTTGACATGAATACAAAGATATAGGCAGTGACTGCCCTCACAGTCTGGCCAGCCTCCTGTTGTATCACCCACACCCCAAACTGAGCGTGGCCCAGGCCTGGCCCAGCAGGCTGACCGTGTCTCTGGCTGTCCCCTGTAAAGCTGTTTGGCTCAACTTCAACCCTGTAATCCCTAGGACTCAGAACCCACCCACGTGTGGGCTACAGAGGCCCTGCCCTCTCAGCCTCAAGCCTCTCCACCAGAGAGAGAGAGAGAGAGAGAGAAAGAAACAAGAGAGAGTGGGGAGAGGGAGGATTAACTCAACTAACCACTGGCTGCCATGATGCACATGCATGTTGCTCCTGGCCATTGTGGAATACATAGAGGACACATCACTCTCTAAAAGACAAATATCAACCATCACCACATGCAAGCATCCATACATTTGAGTACCCATTAAGTGAAATCACACACATACACACGCGCACACACACACACACACACACACACACACACACACACACACACACACACACACACGCACACACACACACACACACACACACACACACACACACTATAAAGCCAGCAGGCCAGCAGAGTCAGAAGCTGGCAGACGAAAACACAGTTGATGTTATGTTGATGACCATATGGCAGTGAATCTGTTCAGTGTTTGTGCTCTGCTGTGGTAGCCCCTCCGACCACAGTGCAGTTATACAGCTTATCTCTGCTAATCCTCCTGTCGTAACTCTTCCTCCATCCTGTCCCTGAGCTGCCCATAGACTCTCGTGCCAAACAGACACCATTAAGCCACGGCATTGTAGTGAGACGTAAACACTGAGAAACCTCAGACGAGGCTGAGGTAGGTTTAAAGGGTAGTTTCAGTTAGTTTTTACACTTGGGTCTTATTTTCATAGTTTTGTCTATCATTTCTATCAGGTATGATATCACTGTACTCACTTAAGTAACAACTTTGCTACAACAAATTCTGATACTGCAAGAGACATGAGCAGGCAGAGGACCGGACAGTGAGCAAAAGTTCAGAACAGTTTAGCCAGATTATCTAAACCATGAGGTGGAACGCGTTACACAAGAAAACTGTGCCTACAACTATGGTAAGAACAGTAGGTAAAAGTTCACCCACAGGGTTCACCGGGGTTAAATTTAAGCCTTTAAGACCACTTGACTGTCATAAAGAATTTCCAAATAGCACAAAGATGAAAAGTATGAGAAAACCTTTTTAGTGATGTGTCCTCATTCACATCTCAGCAATTAACTTTGTGAGTACAATGTCCTTATTACTGATAGGAATGGTGGCCAAATGACCAAAAAGGCCCAAATTGCAATGAAGCAGATTTATTAAGTAATCCAGTCAGATTTAATCTCAGTTTGAGAAAATAAAGTATAGCTCTGCCTCTGACTCAAAAAGCAGTATCATTCCATGGCATGAATCTTTAAATGGTAATGGCTTTTCTGTATTTGTGCTCCACAGCATGGTTGGTATCGTCAGGTCCTATCTGCAGTGTTTGTTATAGTCAGGTCTGAGCACTGTGCAGACAATCTGAGCTACCCTGATGTTATCTGATGATTCAAGACAGGAAGCATTTTTCAGATGTCCTCCAAAGATACAGTGTGACACTGCATCATCAGCCGACTCAGAAAGTCCAAAAAAAACCCCCAAAACCCTCCAACAATCAGATTTTAGCATATCGCATAATACTAGATAACATTCAATAAAGCAGAGGCTTACATTCACAAACAAGTCATCACCCCCATCATGCGCAGTTGAGACGTGCCTTTGCCTCACAGGACACAACAGATCCTGACATGTTTAGTTTGCACTGAAAACAGATGAGAGCCTCGCAGTGACGTAGACCCGAGGCACTGGTGGACAAGCTACCGCTTCATTAGTATTCATAAACATTTTGCTATTCCGGGAGGAGCAGCCCGGCTGAGCGTGCTCAGACTGTGTCTGAGAATGGCTGGACACTGGCTATGTGTGAAGGAGGAGAAGACAAAACACAAAAACACAGAGGAGAATGGAAAACAATGAGGCAAGTTAAAGGATAGAAGACTAAAAATACCACTTCATCACCAGCACTTCAAATTTTCACTTCCTCTCTGGATCCTTGCATGAAGCCAGCTTTTGAACTAAGTCAGGATTTTACTGATGTTAACAATTATTATTTATCTTTAAATCAATCCAACTGACTGATTCTGATTCCAGGCCCCGTATGATTTACCTGATTTGATGATATGATTTACATCATTTACCTGGTTTTGTTTGGAATTCAGACACTAAAATGTAATATTACATTGGGGCTGACACTGTACGTCCTTTCCTGTTCTTTTATTCCACTGAACTTTCAAGAAGTTGCTGTATATCAAGTTTCAACAGCTGCCTTTTTAAGCCAATAAAATCTTGAAAACCTCTGTGGTCATTTTCAAGGTTGCATGGATTTTGGTCTCATTCCTCATCAACAACAATGGCAGTCGAAGTTTCATTTTCATGGTTGGATCACTGTGATTATTCGATGCCATCTGCCACAAACAGTCTCGCTGTGATCATCCCAGAATTTTCACCTTCAAGCTAAAAATTCTGCTCTCATGAGACAACATGGCAAACAACTTCAACCACTGAATAACAGGATGCTGAGAGGCTGAGGTGGTGGCTACTCACGCAAGTTATGTTTGTTGCACAGCATTGTTGCAACTTGTACACATTTGCAGGAATTTGGATTTTTGTTTTTTAGGTTTTTCTTATTGAGGGTGCAGGGCGTCTGGAGCAGCAATTAACTTTGTCTGTCTGTCTGTGGAATCATTTGCTCCTGGCACCAGGTGCGTCAAATGACTTTAATTCCAGGTGGAGTGGAGAACTTTGATGCTGCCAAGTTTTCTTTCGTCTGAATATTCCACACGCTTCTGCAGAAACTGTGTTCCTCTGTTCCAACTTTTTTCTTCCTCTTGTAGCTGTTACAGTTTGCACATTTACACCCTCTAGAGGGGAAATTAAATTTTAGTTTGCAAAACTCATTTGGTGAAACCAATGAATGTTTATACAAGTTAATATTGAATTAAACATTTTACAAAGATACTGAATTAGCTCTTAAATTCCACTTTCTGTGAGGATAAAAAACCTGCCTGCACCAACAACATATCAACTGTCTGATGGACTGACCGGGGAAAGAAGGGGGGAAGGCTGAATGTATAACTACACAAGTCCTACCCACCTCCTCTTTTTCCTCTCTCCCCCTCTTACATCCCTTCCCCACCATCCATTGCTCATCACTGGCACCGAGTGGGCAGTGCTGCTGCCAAAGTGACTGATGGGCAGTACCCTCTGCTGTCCTGTCTCTGAGCAGGATCATCAGGGCAAAATTATGCACTCTGAGATCCTGGCTGAGCAGTCATGACAGGCTATGGATCCGTCTGCTGCCCCTGCTGCTTTCAAGGGCATTTTATCCAAGCGAGGGAAACGAAAGGGGAGCTCAGGAGGAGCAGCTGTACATCATCTGCTGTGAGGCACAGGACTGAAAACGAAGGGGGGTCATCTATTATCTACCACAAGGGAAAGAGCCGAGCCCATCTGGTTCAGGCCTAACAGGATAGTTCCCAAAATGTCAGAGACAGAATATGAAAAGAAATGGAAGTGTGACTAACACAAAATTAAATGTCATTCTGTGTTACAACCTAAAGAAAACAGTTTCTCTATGGGACACGGTGGCTACATCTGCAGTAAACCACGGAAAGGAAAGACACTAGAAATGTGATTTTTTTTTTTGTTTTGTAAAAAGATCAACCCACAGGAAGATTACAGTGAGGATGAGAGCATGAACCTACCTTCATTGTACAGAAGTTCAAGTAAAGCGAGTCGATTCCAGGCCTGTCTCAACCTAGCGCATGCTGACTGAAGCTGGAAAGTTTTAACTCCAGAAAGATGTCCAAACAGGCAGTGAGAGCAGAAATCCTCTCTTTCACACTGATGGATTTCCAGAGGATGGATCTAGTTCTGGTTAGTGCGGCTAGTAGGCACCACCCTGCCTGGCTCTCCTCTGCCAGCTCCTGTCCGTCCCTTTTTCTGTGGTGTAGAATACACACTGAGGCTATTGAAGGACAGGCAGCACCTCTGTCTACTCGCTGGCTCTGGGCGCTGTTGATGTTGGCATCTGCAATAAAGGCTGCCTTTCTCTTTCCTGCATGTCCCCCTGCCCTCCTGCTGGAGTTTTCACCTCTGCCAAGGAGAGCTGTGAGGCTGAAATGGAAGAAAGGTTGTGTGATGGTGTTGTGCCGGCTGTGTGTGCCTGCCTGTCAGGGGAAGGGAGTGGCAGCCTGGTGTGACACACTTGATTACACTGGCTGATTGGGGATTATTTTTGGCTTCCACGGCACCTTCCTAAAACTGAAACTCAACTGTATGTTTTTCCTGTAATTATCTCTTCCAGTTGTCACATCAGTTTGACTGTCATTCATCTGACACCAAATACTTCTTTTTTTTTTTTCTGCAAAACATGGTATCACGTAACCAGCTGAAAACTGCAGCCCATGACACCTACACGTCCCCTCTCATCGTGTCAACTGACACCCTGGGTGAGCTGAAAGAAATAGGGAAGTAGTTCACTGTGGGACACTCCCACTGAGACATACATAGATAGTGAATAAGCCCAGTGTTCATGAATCAGTGAGCAATGGCCACATGAGAGATGTGAATTGTCTGAGGGGCTGAATAGTCCTTTCCATTTTAAAATCTAATTAGAAACACTTCAACATCAATAACCAATAGATCGAGCCACAAAAGTACAACTACCTGACAGTTACCAGCATGATCTGTCCTACCACCTTACATTACTTAAAGCTCCACTGATGAAAATTGCTCATTTCCTCTTTTTAATATCAATCTGTCAAAGGTCAACAGTATGCGCAATGTGAAAGGTGTTGCTCACCCGGCTGCAGTTCCCCTCAGCTAGGGAGCTTTTTACACACTTTTTATCTTTTTGGTTGGTGGTACAGCACATTTACTGTATGGCTCATTTCCGCTACTTTCATCAGCATCATTTCCAGCAACAGCAGGCAGCTCCAATAAAAACACAACGCTATTTGCACAACACAAAAAGGCTATCAGATGAACTTAGCGACTGGCTAGTGGAGACAGTCACACGTCAAGCAGCTAAAGAGATGGATATTTTTCTCAGGAGTTAGTGGAGACCAAAGAGAGAGTGAATACTGGACTTACATTCCCGAGGTGACCAGAAAGACGAATTCACGTGAATGCTAATGCTGCCTTGTGCATGCTGGATGTGTAAAAATGCACTTGATTGTTCACATTAGCCATGAAATACTAAGTACTAACACAATCTACAGACACATAAAACTGATGCTGTAGTCTGATCATATGGCTCCCATTCATTGCTTCATTGAGTAGAAACTATAATGCTTCAAAAAGTATTCTCTACCATATGTTTAAGTCAATCTATATGATTTACTTCACATTAATTTGCTGATGCAGGCTTTAAAAGGGCCGCCTTAAATCGTGCTTGGCAACATCAAATTGTTGCTAAGCCAGTAGACACTGCATTTGCAGTTCAAGTCAGTGCTGTCAAGTGTATTCTGTCCTGTAGGTCCATGTAGCATTTGTAAATTAGACTAATTGTGAATCCCATCTGGCAGAGCTGTCAATATTCATTTTTATGGGCAACACAAACAGGTCCAAAGTATACTTCACGCATACCAACAAATACACTGCCATTTAGGGCAGCTGAGACACAATGTTAGTTCTTCTAAAAACATTGAAGACAGCACATGTTGAACAGGAAGATTTAAGAGGAATCTGTCTGATCTGTTCTAAGACTTGGCAAAGCAGGGGCCACTGAAAATGCTTGTCTTAATATATCCTTAGTGCTTAGACCTTGTGATGAAGAGACCTCTGGATGACTCTTCCTGCCCCAAGAGATCTATTTTCCTTCCCTTGAACACTTCCTCTTCAGATGTGACCTCTGCTAACCTTTTGAACCAGTACTTCCTCCACATATCTCCAGACAGACTGGCCCTCCCACTCCACAGTCCACTGTGAAGACAACTTGTGTCATCTTGTTGCACTCCTGTCAAGAAAGTTTGTGCCCTTTAACAAAATTCCTCCATTAAACCCCCAGAACATGATAAATTGGCACAGACAAGCAGGGTGGTGTTCAAACATGCAAGTCATGCCGTAGTTATACAAACTAAATGGTACAGAGGAAGAAGAGTAAATTATCTCATGCAACAGCGTGTGAAAGGTGTGCCTGCTGCGTTTCCAAGAAAGGGAAGCTAAATACTTCTGTTTCAATGGCCTGAAAATGACTCACATGATTATTAAATGGATGACAGAATATGTACAGTAAGTGCCTCATCTATAAATTCAGCAATATTATCCTGCTCCATCCATGTGTCAGTGTGGGAAGTAACCCTGAAGGACCTCTAATATACAGCCTCAGCATGGTTGGAAGGATCAGTTTCATTTATGTCTGGGAAGAACACTAAAATCTCAGCAACTTTCCATTCCAGTGAAATATGATTTGGACACTCAGCAGAAGTTATTTGCCCTAGCCAAAAAAAAAAAAAGAAAAAAAAAAAGAAAAAAGGATGCTGTGAAGAGAAAGGATTGGTAATTGTTTTAAGGTTGAGAATGTGAACAGTATATCAAAGAGGACAGCAAGGAGCATTTCTGTACTCCATTCGAAGCATTATTTCCCAGAAACTACTTTTGAGAGCTTCCATTTTAACCATTTGTCAACAATGTTTTAGCAAGGTCAGCCTCATATGTCCCTACTATGATACTATACAATATTGCATAACAATATTGTATTGCATTGTACTACAATATTGTCATTATCATGACAAATGTTTAGTGAGTGTTGTTGTTGAGTGTTAAAAATAATGTGCTTTACTGTGGCTGTGATAACATGCAGGTAAGGGCAACACCACAGAACTGTAACTACTATAACTGCTGTCTACCTCACTATAATGCTGACTCCGGTGGCATGAAGATGTGAAAGGTAACATTATGAGCAACACACATCAATTCCTGTGTTGTTGCTGACAGGAACCAACACAAACATCTTCATCTACTCCCACCACCCGGGAAAGTGAAGACCCAGTAGATTAACTTGATAGAAATGTCCCCACAGCAACAACTGGAGAGCTCTCAGGCTGTTTGTGTGCGCTAATGATTTTACTGCTTTGAGGGCCAATAAAAAGCAGGATTGACTTCAGGATGGATCGATACTGACTTCAAATTTAGAAGCTGTAACATTTTTATGTTGCTTCACTGTTTATTTTTCTGGTTAGCCTGTTGAATTTGGCCTTAGCACATTCTGCAGCTAACGTGGCTAGTAATGCTGGAGTATTTAATATTGAGGGACAGTCAAGAGAAACTGTGGGAACATTGAGCCTCATTTGAAGCCGATTAAATAACTTGAATAATATACTTTTTCTGCCGAATAAATGTTGTTGAGAAGCCTAATCCAACCGCTTGTCTAACTCTGAGAATGAATCACATTACATTTACTAATTAAGCTACATTATAAGGCAGGTCACTCCTCCCAAAAAACATGTAGAGTAGAAGTAGTATGTAGAGGAGTATCCCTTTAGGTTTTGTAATGTGGTATAAAACTGTCACCATAAAAAAAGAAACAAACAAAAAAAACGTGTGATGCAAATTGAGATATCACCCAGCTCTTGTCTCAGTCCAACAGTGAGAATTCCCCCAAGACAGTCATGTTTTTCTCCAGAGGAGTTACAGGAGTTTCTGTGTCCTGAAGGCATGAATGTGCTGTCTGATTATCTGCCAACCGGAGAGCCTGATAGGGCCTGTTGCATTAACGTCATTGTCAGGTAAGTCCACTCCTCCCTTCTTCGTCTCCCTTCCCTTCCCTGAGGTTACACAACATTGTTCCCATAAAGAGAGATTATTACCAGAATGAAATGTTACTGGACTGCAGCCATTTCAATTTCTCATGCATATTTTAATGGAATTCAAAAAACTGAGGAACTCAAAAAAAGTAGTTCTTGAAATTGTAGCACAATTTGAAGTTGAATTCAATGTTGGTGAATGTGGATGTGACAAGCTTTGGCGTCACTCGTCACACTGTGGACCCAGACAAATTTGACTGGAGGTTTTAAAGTACTATCTAAAGTACCTCAACTGCCTCCATGAGCTCTGTGCATGCGTATCTTTGCCTCATATACTGTACGTCTCTGCTGCAAGTGTCCTCCATCCCACAGTTTGAGAAGCTCCAACTCTCCAAATCCAGATCCAACTCTCATCCATTTGAGAAATGACAGGAATGAGCCTGGAAAGATGCAGTTCATTGCTCATCATGAAATCCATACAGCTCTAATGAACTACTCTGGAGTCCAGAGGTTCACCCTGCGCTCCATCATCTTTCTTCACATTCCAGTGCTCGGAAGCTGATCATATTAACATCCTCTAGAAGTGTTTTTCTTCAGTAGCAACACATGGAAAAGCCAACAGCCATAGCCATGATC
This sequence comes from Chaetodon trifasciatus, assembly GCA_037975065.1. Lineage (NCBI taxonomy): Eukaryota > Metazoa > Chordata > Actinopteri > Chaetodontiformes > Chaetodontidae > Chaetodon > Chaetodon trifasciatus. The sequence goes on from JBBMOE010000042.1 coordinate 1,057,044, forward strand.
ACCATGGACCTCCTGGCTACAAATGCAGGCCTGTGGAAATACACACAACTCCAACTTGATTCTAATACCATATGCTCCACACCTCTGATATGATACATACTTAATGCTGTGTTGTTAGAGAGACCAACAGAAAGCACAGGCAATATTTCACTGTTTAACAGTGAGAAAATAGAATCGAACTATTTCTTTTTGTGGTCAACAGTGGAGGCATGACAGGAAATGAGGGGAATGGAGCAATGGAGCCCTGTGAATATCACAATTGAGTCACTGCCTTAATCCCCCTTTAGGCCACCTCTGCTCAAGTATCTGTTGATCCAGTGGTTGGCTTTTACTGTATAACACTTGTTATGGTGTGCACAAATTAACCAGTTCAAACACATAAAGTTGGACAACTGTGCATTTATTTGAATGAATCCCATTTGAAGATGCCAATCACAGTTACAAAAACAAAATTATCTATGTTTTGATGCACTGTGTTCACATACATATGAAACACACCTGCATGAGAGAATGATTTTTTTCATCATCATTCAGCCGCACAGTTAGCCTCAACCTGGCATGCTACGGTGAGAGCTGCTGTTAGCTAAGAGCAGGAGCTACTGTATACTTCTGTCTTCCCTACAGACCCAGATTACACTTTCAAACTGTGTAATAGGTGAGTTTCAAATCATTTCTCTATTAAGTTGTCCCACAATTACAGTATAATATTTCATCCCAAGGGAAACTGGTAGCTCAATCTTCTAGCGTAATGTTCACTTCAGGCAGAGATTGTAATAACTTGGAATGTTCTCATGCTGCAGACTTGTAGGAGCTTTAATTCACTTGTAACTGCAGCCTTGTTATAACAGTGAAACTAAAACAATAAGGCACACCAGCGTTCACAATGTACAGCATCTCCAGAACAACTGTTATATCTGCTGACAGTAACTGCGATAATAATCGGAAGAGACAGGGCGAGCACCAGCACAATAATCCCCTGCAGCTTTTCCCTGCCACATGTTACCAGGCCTTATGGCAACCTGTTGACACCAATCCCAGAGACCCAGTGGGCCAATACTGGGCATGCATAAACAGCGTGTAATCCGCATTGCACATTGGCTGAGCCGTACATCATATGACTGGGCAGAGAGAGGCAGAAGACTGTGCATGTGCACACTCAACTGTCTTATACCATCCAAATACTAACGTTCACATCCGGCTTGTTTAGTGCAGTTTATTTGGTCAATAAAAAATCCAACGGTACGGATGGGGTACTACTGTTTGGTGTGACTGGGCGCAAACAACCTCACTGTACTTTACCATTAAACTGTGTGGCAGCTGGTCACATGGCCACAGAGAGGTTGTTTGTTTTAAGCATTTCAACGAACAAAGGATGGTGCTGATTTTCAGGTGAGGACAGTGTCACCTTGTTTGAAATGACAATGTAATCAGTCCAGGAATAGACAACAAATGCAGGATGCAAAGTCTTTAGGGTGCACGCATCCATCCAGCATGGCAAAATGAAGCATGTACATATGCTCATATTCAGTGAGTTCTCTCAAACAAATCCGAGAGCTGGATTATCCGCCTACGCTGAGTATATGTGAAATAAGACATCATTGTAAAAGCCTGCTTGTTCATTCTCTGAGCCACATAAAATTCACCTCTCCAAACACAATGACGGCGAGATGAAAACTAATGTCATGCAGTAGTATCGATGAGTCAGGGTCTTAGATTTGGATTGCGTTCAGTCTCAGCAAACTCCAATCAGAATCACGGTCCTGGAGGTGGAGATAATGTATGATGGGCCAGCAGTGCGCCTCTGTCCGGCTGGCTGAGCTTTACCTGACGCCTTTGAAACGGAGCGCGAGATGACTCATCATACGCTTGTCACAGCTTCCTGGCTCCCTCGCGCCTGCTCTGAATGCTGCTCGTGAAAACTCCTCTGATGGGCCCATGATTTATTTAACACATGCTGATGTATTTTGCATTAAAACAGCCTAAATGCTTCAGTGCTCTTCAATGGTGGAAAAAGCTCCTCCAGCAGAGATTTGAATGTGTTATCATCTCTGCACACTTTTGCATCATCAGTTTTGTTTTGCTGAGGATGGCCGAATTGCAGATTCAAAGCAGGCAGGATTTGTTTTGGTAAATGTTGCACAAGAAAACAAATTTCCTCTTTCCTGACAGCCATGATATACAGAATCTAAAATCATCAAAAAGCTACATTTGGTAAACTACACGCCAGCTCTTGTGAGCATAAAACAACAACAGCAGAGCTCAGCCCATTTTAATTCATAACCACAGAGGATTTCATCATTGTAGAATTATCTGATACCAAGCAGCTTAATGCTGCATAATCTACCCAACCTGAAAATCCTGCCCCTGAGGATATAAACCAAGAACCGAAAAAAACAGATCTGGCCTCAGAGATGGAATTATATCCACCAAGATCACACAAGTCACACATAATCCTGCACCATGGGCCAGAGCCCCAAACTCATTATTGATGAATTAATGTGTGCTTTGCTAAAACCTATTAAACTGTATTAAGATATGCATGATGAAGAGAAATGTTGTATGGTGGAGGAGGGACTGCTAGTGACCCTTCGTCTCATTTGCAGTAATGGGAAGTATGGCACAGGAGCCCGTCCACTTTGTAAGTGGAGTTTTCTCTAGGTCAGCAGAGAGCAGCCTGATGTAATGAACTATTCCTGGATCTGTTTAAAGAATCAATAGGGATTCATCACATGGCCGTCTAGTGCTCAGCAAAAGAGCACAAGGACCCAGATTACAGCAAAAAATACAACAAAAAAGAAACAACAACAATCAGTGCCCCCCCCCCCCAACCCCCCCAGCAAAAACTGCTTGGAGGAAACAGCGAGAGACAGGGAGGGACGGATGGGGCAGGCGGGGGGCCAGCAGAGAGACGGAAAGGACAACAACAACAGTCCAGGCACTGTCTGAGAAGTTGAACATCCCCTCAGCGTTGGTTTGCAGCAAGCTGTGGGTGTCCTCCAGCAAAAACATCAGCTGCCATGACATCAGACTACAGGAGAGAGATGGGAAGACGGAGTGGGTGGGGGGGTGATGGGGGACATGCCAGTGCAGCTGCTGCAGTCATCTCTGCCAGACACCTGCCTGGGCGGCGGGTGTAAACAGAGTAGATGCAGCCCGCAGCACTCTCCTCTTCTACTCTCACCTCACACAGCACAAACACACTCACACACCCACGTGCCAAAACTGTAGGTGGATGACATTAAAAAATAAGAATTAAAGCACAGAAACACGAGAAGTGAAAGCAGCAGCCCTACCGGCAGAGAGAGACAGTGAACAGCCCAGGACACAGTCGACACTGGCAGGATGAAAGCGAGGGACCATCCTTACACATTCACCTCCGGCTTCAGAGAGAGACAGCTCGGGCCCTCTCCACCCTCTCCCTCTTTGCCTCCTGTGCTCTGAGCCCCCCCCTCCTTTCCACACGACTCTCTCGGCCCCTCCCCTCCTCACTCTCTCTCTCCACCTCCCCTCCCTCTCGGCGGAGTTGTGTGTCCAGCCTGATGCAGCCCAGCGAGTCCTTGCCTCTGCTGTCAGTGCTGCAAGGTCAAGGTTTGTTTCTGCACCGAGTCCTTTACAGCAAGAGACACAGCGCCATCACTGAAACCCATGAGCGCACAGGTTTTTAATTCAGACATTTCACAGCCTGGCTTCTTCCTCCCCTGGCGTAGGTGTGGTAATTAATGAGATGAACTGCTCCGAGTTTGATTGCAGGGAAAATGTACCGACGTTTTTGGCAGTGAAGTGGAAAATAAAAAGAAGGGTAAATTAGGAGGGTGAAACACAAGCACCAGCGCAGACAAAAATCAATCAGGCTTCTGAGAAAAGGTTTACTTTCTACTTGTCTTCTTCTTCTTCTTCTTCTTCTTCTTCTTCAGAAAAGTGATGCTACTGAGTTTCAGAGACTGAAGATTTAAGCACAAATGGTGGTGACTGTCATTTTTGATATGGCTGCCTTAACAAATAAACATGTTTATGTTAATTATCTTCTCAATACAAGAGTTTCAGTTTGTTCAGTACCTGTTCAGTAATAACAAAATAGGTTTTCTGTTAGTTTCATCTGAAATTAGTCATATTCTGATCTGCCTCCTCTGTGAGTGGCTTCTCAAACTCTTGATCTAAACGCAGGGAAAGATCATCATCATGGTTTGAAAATGTGGACTGTTAGGAGGGATGAGAACTGCTGTTTCCAATGTTGAAGTCAGATTCTTTGTTGGCCCAATCACCTGGCCTAACCTCAGCGTCAGCCATCATACAAGCATCATACGACGGATTTTGTGGTGGACTTGGAGCTCAGTCACACGAGCACAAAGTCAATTCGGTCACTGTTATCAGTGAATTTGCTTGATGTTTTTGCATGCAGTTCAAATTTAGTGAACTTTAAAAGGTATATTTGAGCTGCTGACCGGCTGTAAACCGTCTTGACAGTGGTAGCCTTTGAAAGAACAGACAATGGGACAAAAACCAATCATGGTTTTGACTAAAGGTTTATTTTCTGCTTTTCTTTCTTCTAAAGGCACCTTTGTTGAAATACTGACAAATGCGGTACATTTAGCTCCCATAAAACCCTTCTTCTCTTTTTTGTTTTTAGCCAGAATTGTCAATATGATAGCTGCATTTTGGCAGCAGAAACAATAACTTTGAAATACCTCAACAACTGCCAGAAAGTTTTAAACAGACATTCATCATCCCCCGAGGACAGAGCCCTCTGCCTTTGGTGATTTCCTGACTTTCCCTCTTGTGGCACCATGAGGCTGACATGTCTAGATTTTAGTGAAATGTCTTGGAAACAACTGGATGGATTGCCATGAAATGCTAGTTTGCACATTCACATTCTCCTCAGGATCGATCGTTGCAATTTCGGTGACTTTTCATCAGATCACCATCATCAGATCAAAGCGTAAATTTGTCCAACATGGTAAATATTATACTATACCCACTAGAGCTTTGTCATTGTAAGCACAGTAGCATGCTCGTTAGCATTTAGCTCAAATCACAGCTGTGCCTCACATAACTGCTCTGGCTTTAGGCTCTTAGTCATAAATAAAAATACTCAATGTTATCTAAACCCAAGCAACCAAACAAGAATTTATTTGTCACATTATTACAAATCTGACCAGACATTAAACGTTAACAGAAATATGACATTTCAAGTGCAACTACTCCTCATCAGACATCTTCTGCTACTTGACAGGTTTTGATACTCTGGGCTACAGACATACAGTGGTCAGCACCAAACATTATTGAGGTTATATTGATTTTGAAGTCTGCATAGCCAACCCTGCAACAACAACACAGCAGCACAGCATTGATATGAAGGTCTCAGCTTCCTCTTTGCTAAAAATTGTCATGTCACGATCTTATACATTGTTTAAACATTCAAAACTGTCTGAAAAACAAGCTCAAGAAAACCCCCCAGAATCTGACAATACAGGGAAGCAAAGCCAACCAAGCACGCAGACCAACCGACCAACAAAGCAGGCATTCTTTATGAAGGAAAACAGGATCTCAGAGGACGAGACTTACTGTTGCGACTGTAAACTGCAGCTGGCATGGAGCGGCATTAATATCCTGAGCGAGCCTCTCTATCCACCTGGGAGGAAGTTTGCCAGGGGTCGTGCCCCTTTCTAACCTTGGCACTCACGGGCCTGTCGCCACGACGACTGATGTGTTAGCACGGCTGTTGGCAGTGCCAGGAGGAACAAACAGAGACAAAGGGAGAGAGTGGCGACTAGTTGCTGTGTTCTTACCGCTGGGCCTATAGGATTACTGGTAATGGGATTTCCCACTAATGGCTCCTTCTGACAGGTGGCGTCCCCGTTTAGCTCAAGTTCAGCTGTGGCTTTAAAAACATTGCTGAGGTTTAAAGCCTTTCTTGCCAGTCCCCGTGCTGTGAAAATGATCCATCTTAGCAAGCTGTTTATATCAGTGGTGAAAGTCTTACTCTCTACAGTGGGCACAAATAACTACAAGTCGATTCAGGTGATTTCACTTCCTGCAAACATGTGATTACACCTTGAATTAAGGCAGATTACTTAATTCTTCTGATAGCATTACTGTAAACCAGCACAATTCTGTTTCGTTTTTAAATGTTTTATTTAGTTTGAAATTTAAAAAGAGCCACTAACACCAAGAATTTTAATGTTAAACTCGACTGTAAAAGACACAAACAGTGGCAGTTTGTTGACCTGAGTTTAAACATTCATTTTTGATTGTGGAAACAATAGTTTGACAGAGGTCCACTGGGTTAGGGTTAGAGGGTAGGGTTAGCGTGATTCAGCCACATCTCATTGCCTTCATCAGTGGATGACATTTGGTCTGAGAAAAAATTCATCCACTGTCAAACAAGTTTGAACAGCATTCACAAAGCTTAAGGTTTATTCATTTTCCGGTGTTTGTCCCTATTCTGAAGGACCCGTCATTCAATTTGAGAGAGTGGTGACAGCTTCCAGTATTGTGTTCTAGAGAGGTGTTTCAGTGATTTAATATTACTCTTCCAACTATTTGGGGGAGACTGCTAGAAACAGTCAAACTGAAGAGGCGGAGGTCAAGATCTGCTGAATCTTAGTCCCCAGTCAATATTCAAAAACACTGGATCCTATATCTTCCATAATGCCACTTGACAGTATCTTTTGTTAGACTTTTCCTGCCTGAGTAACATTTTTCATCAGTCTAAACCTCCTGTTTGTAAAGGCTTTCTGTTATGTAACCCACATCTGTCGTGTCACAGAGCTTTGCCTCATCTGACACCTGTAGCACGCTCTACATGGCATACAGAAAGAAGAAGTTGTTGAGTTAGCCAGGATGTTGACTTGAATGATGCAAAGAAATAGGACAGTAGCATAAGATTACACATTTCAACATGTGGTGATGTGGAAACAGACGCAGGCAGTTTGTGGCTTAACATGAAAAACAATAGGTGCACGTGTTTTGCCTTGCATGTCATAGAATCGTGCAGTCTGTAAGCCTCAGTCCAAATGACTTGAGTAATCCGTAAATGTGAGTATTTTCTCAGACATCACTTGACATAACTCCCTCACTAGAGTCCCACTAGATAAAATTCAACTGCAAAATGAAGTGGTATGAGTAGAGGTGCTCATAAAAGTAGTAATTGGACTTTTAACGTTCTGAAATTTCTCCACTGTGGGACTAATAAAAGTATATCTTACCTTAGGTATATCTTAATTTTACATGTAAAATTGAAGGGCTTTACATTTAAATGCTTTGTCACCCTACTATTTGCATTTGATCAGAATTATTAATTAATCCATAATTGTAGTCAACAGAGTCCTGTAACCTTCCTAAAATGGTGATCCTACCACTTCCCCATCTAAAACAACTCTGCATTTTAAAGGGGGACTAATATTCAGGTGCAAACTGACAAACATCTGATGATAACTGATATGAAGGTCATACTTTTCAAAAACAGGAAAGTGTGATGGAATGGAACAGCTGCCTGGTGAGGACAACAGCTCTTTGCTATCTGTTTTAAACATGTATTTATCAGGGAAAGGCTTTCAGCAACAGTCAGTTTGAGCCCTGCAGCCACTGCTGGCCTCACTGGATTGACTGGGGGTGAAGCACCTTGCTCAAGAGCATCTGAATGGTGCTTTCTATGGCTACACCACTTCCAGCTGGACAAGGATACAGCTCTGCCATACCCTCTACCACTTATGTCACCTTGTCTCTTCTCACTTGAATATCTCTTGTAAATTCAACACACTGAGGTTGTCCAGCTTCCACTGCTAAGCCAGGGGCAGGGAAAGGCAGAAAAACAAGGTGGAGTGAGTGAGGGTCAAAGACAGAGAAAGATGAAGGCACGTCATAATGTAATGATGCTAATGAGGATAAAGCAGCTTGTTACCTTTTCTCCATAAGCCTCTGAAAGCAGGACAGCTTGTGACATCACAGGGATCAGCAGCACTGTTTCACACATTGCAACATGAAGCAGTGTGTGAGGTGTTAAGTCTGTGCAGACACAAACAAAGCCTGACCAAAGTGCCAGAAAGTTAAGGGAAACTTTTGGTCATTAAATTAAACAAAAATGGAATAAAACTTTTTAAAGTCTGGATAGGAATAAAAGCAGGAATAAAAAATGCCATTAAGTTCCATCTGGTTTAAAGGTGATGGTTATGATTTTTAACCAGAGAGGCATTTCCAAAATGTTTGCACTCCTCTTTTTTTTTTTTTTCCATAACAGGATATTTTAGCTTTCTGAGATGAGGTGGATTCATGTAAGCCTCAGATAAACGACACACTCACACGACATTTCAAACACCTAATCAATAGATCAGACTGTGGTTAATAAGTCACTGTGTGAAAAAGAAGCTCCTTTTGTGTTGTTACAGTTGTAAAGCAACTTTGATTTAGAGGGAAAGAGATTAGAGCTGTGTGCACTCAGCTGAGGAAAGAGTCTCTTTTCAGAGTCTGTTGGTGTAGGTCTGAGAAAAATGGTGAGTGACTGAAACCTGGAGTGTATTTTAGAGCAAGAAGAATACCGAGTCGTGACAATTCAAAAGTTAGGTCCAGAAGCAATTTAATAAAGCTCAGTGTGTCAAAAGTAATACATTACTACAAGGGCATAATTTCCACTGTGGGTGGGGGTCATATGTCCCCCTCACTCACAGTACCAGTTTGATTTGTTGATTTTTTTTTTTTAACCCTGGGCTGGGCCTATCAGACTATACTCAGGCTGCCCTGATGGAGTCTGCTGTGGCTGTATGCAGCCTGAGAGGAAGCTCTGTGGACATTATTCTCAGCTCTAAAATCTCCTCACTCTCATCTGCATGCTTTTGAACATAAAGATGCTTTTAAGCATCAATCAAAGCTATATACTACAAGTCAGCAAAAAGTAGTGTGTCTTGTATTATTTATTATTGTTCTATTTTATTTTTGATAAGTAATTGGAGTTAGAATTGCAGATATATCTTAGTTCTTCTGTATTTTTTTTTTTTTAATCAGTGAAACTAAATATAATTGTCAGGCATATTGGTTAAAAATTCAGAGCTTCAGGCCTCATTCCTAAATATTTTAAAACTATATATTTATGTTAAATGTGACTTATTGGCACAAAAACCTGCCCATATAATGTTATTTGCTAAATGTATGTAAATAAAAAGGCACCCACCAAGTTTTTTGTGTAAGACTGATCTGGACAAACAAGAACAACATGAATTATACATACATACATATACACACACGTATATATGTATATATATACATGTGTATACATACATACATACATACATACATACATACATACATACATAC